>PCFQ01000058.1:2512594-2524092 GCA_003063905.1 Chlorella sp. A99
GGGGCGGGTTTGGTGGGGGGGAGGGCATTTGGGGGGGGAGGAGGAGGCGGAGGTGGCGGCGGTTGGGTGGGGGGGGGGGGGCGGGGGGGCCTCCGCGGCGCAGCGTTGCGGCCCCTCGCCGCCGTCCGCACTGCCGTTTCCCGCCCGCGCCCCACCCCACCCCACCCCACCCCTCCACCCTGCCCCCGCGCGTCCCCCTTCCCCTCCCCACACACAACAGGGAGGCCAAGGCAGCGGCCGAGGCGTTCCACGGCGTGCGGCAGGCGCGCTACGACGCTTTCACCGCCGCCTTTGAGCACGTGGCGGCGGCGATCGACGGCATCTACAAGGCGAGACATATCTCTGGAGGTTCATTGATTCTGAGAGCTGGAAAAATTTTCTGGTTCAATGATTTACCAATTTACCACAGTGGGATGGGACCTCCATAGGACCTCAATGGAGCAACCTCATTGGGCGAGGGAGAGCCTTGGTTTGCTGCTGCTGGGCCGAATGTGTTGGGCCGAGTGGGTTGGGCCAAGTGGGTTGGGTCGGATGCGTTGCGTTGGGGTCAGCGCGGCGTCCGAGGGCCCCCCCTCTCGGCGCCCTCCCGCCCCGCGCGCCCCCTCTCGCTCCCTCGCCCCGCCCCGCCCCGCCGCCGCCGCCGTCGCCCACCCTCCCGCCGTCCTCCCACCCCACCCCACCCCCCCGCCCGAGCGCCGCAGGAGCTGACGCGGTCGGCGGTGCACCCGGTGGGGGGGCAGGCGTACCTGAGCCTGGAGTCGGCCGACGAGCCCTTCCTTGCTGGTATTAAGTTCACGGCCATGCCGCCCACCAAGCGCTTCAGGCAAGAGCCTCGGAGCAGGCGGAGGCTTAGTTTGCGGGGGGGCGGTGTGTGTGTGTGGGGGGGGGGGGGGGGGGGGGGGGAGGGGGCGGTGGCGGTGCGGTGGGCACGGGGGTCCCCTCGCCGGCCGCTCGGCCGTGCGCCCGCACCGACCCCACGCACGTGCCCCGCGCCCGCCGCGCCGACGCCCGCGCACGTGCCCCGCGCCCCTCCCCTTCCCTCCTCATGCCCCGCCCGCCCGCCCGTGCCGCCCGCGCAGGGACATGGAGCAGCTGAGTGGGGGGGAGAAGACGGTGGCGGCGCTGGCGCTGCTGTTCGCGGTGCACTCATTCCAGCCCTCGCCCTTCTTTGTCCTGGACGAGGTGCGACGTGGCGGCCCAATGCAATACGATACGAGAATGCAATTAATGATATGACATGTGTATGTGCTCCGCCCTGCTGTCGAGGGCGCGGGCGAGTGCGGCGCCGGTGGCGCCGGCGCCGCGCGCCCCGCGTGCCCCCCGCCTCCCGCCTCCCTGCTCACCCCGGCCTCGCCCCGCCCCCCCATCTCCTTCTCCCTCGCGGCCCCCCAGGTGGACGCAGCCCTGGACGCCACCAACGTCGTGCGCGTGGCCACCTACATGCGCCACATGACACGCCCCGCCACCCCCGGCGCGTTCCAGGTGCACTGCGGGCGGCGGGCCGCGGGCGGGGGGCCCTGCGCGGGCGGCAGCGTGCCGCCCCCCCGCGTCAGCACTCGCGCGCCGCACACCCGCCCCAGCGCGCGCCGCACACCCGCCCAAGCCGGCCGCCCTCCGCCAGCCAACTCTCCCCCCCCCCCAAACCCCCCAGCCCCGAACCCCCCAGTCCTCCCCCCCTCTCTCACACATGCCCCCCACCCCCACCCCACCCCACACACCCCCACCCCCACCCCCCGCGCGCGCGCAGGGCATCGTCATCTCCCTGAAGGACGTGTTCTTCGAGAAGGCCGACGCCCTCGTGGGCGTGTGCCGCGACCAGGACCGCGGCTGCTCCGCGACCTACACCTTTGACCTCTCCGCCTTTGGCGAGCCGCTCGAGGCGGCCTAGGGCCCCCGACCCACCCACCCCCACCCCCACCCCGCCTTGTGGTCTGGGAGCTCGAGGCTGCCGAGGGCGCCCGGGCGCGGCCCAAGAGGGGGGCCCCTGCCCTGGGCGCGGGGCCCGCGGGGGGGCCGCCGCCGGGCCGACCCCGACCAGCGCCCGCCGCCCCAGCCCCGCGCACCGCCCCTCGGAGGGAGCGGGGGCTCCCCCCCCCCCCCCTGGCCGCGTGAGCGCGGCGCGGCGCCGTCCCCTCTCCCGGCGCGCCCGCGCCCCACGCACGCATGCACCTGTACCATGCCTGACCTTCCTTACGCACTCTGTGGCCCAGCGCCCCCGCCTGTGGCCCAGCGCCCCGCCGCCTGTTTGCCGTCTGTTTCCCTGCTCTGACGCTCTGCCACCTGGCGCGCCCGCTCATCGAGCTGTAACCCGCGCTTGCACGTGCGCCTGTTCCTCCGCTTCCATGCCACCCCACACCGCACCCCACGGCACCACCGCCGCGCCCAGGCCGACCCGGCAGGCGGCGCTCGGGCCGCAGTCACGCGGTGGCCGCCGCCGCGTCGGCCGCCGCGCCGCCCGCTGCGCCCCCGCCCAAAGGGCCGTACGCCTTGAGCGGCGCGGCGCTGCCGTGCGCGGCCACAAACTCCGCCAGGCTGGTGCGCGCCAGCGGCCGCGCGAGCAGACTGCCGCCCGTGGCGGTCGCCACCTGCACCGCCACGTAGTCCCCGGGGCGCAGCTCCACCAGCGGCGGCCCCGCAGAGGGGGCCTCGCGGGCGCCGCCGGGCGCGGCCGCCGCGGCGGCGGCCCAGGCCGCGTAGCTGGCGGGCACAGGCGCCGCGTCAAACACGACGCGTGCAAAGGTGTCGGTGCGTCCGGTGAGCTGCTCGGGCGAGCGGCGCGAGGGGCCCTCCACCAGCACCAGGTGGCGGCGCCCCACCTGCGCGGGGGGGGGGAGGCAGGAGGGAGGGACGGCTTGCAAGGGGCGGTGCCGGCGAGGCGGTGCCGGCGGCGGCGCGGCGCGGGCACGGCGCGCGCCGCCAAGGCGCCCCGGCGCGGTGCGGGGGCCGGGCGGCGGCGCGGCGCCCCACCTGCGCGGCGGCGCGGGCGTGGAGGCCGCCGCGGTAGGCTGCGATCAGCTCCTCCAGCCGCCGCTGCTTCACGGCCTCGGGCACGTCGTCCTGTCGATTTGTGGGGGTGGGGCGTGGGTGGAAGGGGAGAGGGGGTTGAAGGGCGGAGGGGCTCGAGCAGAGGGGTGGAGGGAGGAGGGGCACGCCAGAGCGCAGGCGCGGGCGCGGCTGCAGAGGGGGGGGCCTGCAGGGCCCCCAGCCCAGCCCAGCCCCATCGCGCCCTCCCCACCCACGCCCACCCAACCCCCACCTCCCCACCCACGCCCCCCCCCCCCCCTACCCACCTCGTAGTGCCGCGCCGCGTGCGTGCGCTCGCGCCGCGAGTATGCAAACAGGAAGGCCTGCTCGAACGCGGCCGAGCGCAGGAGGTCCACCGACGCCGCGTGGTCCTCCTCGCTCTCCCCGCAGAAGCCGGCGATCATGTCGGTCGACAGCGCCGCCCCCGGCAGCGCGGCGCGCACGCGGGCCAGCAGCGCGTCGTACGCTTCGCGCGTGTAGCCGCGGCGCATGCGCGCCAGCACCTGCGGCGGGGGGGGGGGGGGGGGNGTAAGAGGTGTGGGCGGGAGGGGTGGGGGGGGGGGGCCGCGGCACGGGGGCCTGCGCGCGCTCTCACCGCGCTGCTCCCGCTCTGCGCGGGCATGTGCAGCTGCTTGCACACGTTGGGGTGCGTGGCAATGACCTGCGGGGGGTGGGTGGGTGGAGGGCGCGGAGGGCGCGGCGGCAAGGCACGAGGCGCGTGGGAGGATGGGCGCAGTGGCGCGCCGCGTGCATCCCCGGCAGGGGTGGCGCAGCGGCACGCCGCGCTCGCCCCCGCTCCAACGCCTGCGCCCCCCCCTCACAACACACGCACGCGCGTTCAGACACGGCCCGCCCCACTTCCCCGTTGCCCACCCGCCCAGCTTCCCTCCCTACCCCCACCTCAACCCGTCCACGCCCCACCCACCCACCTCCAGCACGTCATCCGAAAAGTCCTTGGGGTGGGGGCTCGTGAAGCGGACGCGCATCTCCGGGTCCACCCCTGCCACCGCCGCCAGCAGCGCGCCAAAGCCGACCGCGCCGCCGCCCCGCGCCGGCCGGTAGACGCTGCGAAACCCGGCCGCGTAGGCGCCAAACGGGTCGCCGCCGGCGCCGCCACCCTCGCGGGCCACGACGCTGCGCAGGCGGGCGCCTGCGCCCGCGGCGCTCGTGCCCGCGGCGCCGGGGGGCAGGTAGCTGTAGGAGTTCACGTTTTGGCCGAGCAGCGTCACCTCGCGCACGCCCTGCTCGGACAACATGCGCACCTACACGCATGGGGGGCAAGGAGGCGCAAAGGGGGGCGAGGGGAGGGGCCGGCAGGCGGGTGGAGAGGCCGTTGGCACGAGGGAGCGCGGCGGCGAGCGCGGTGCTGGGGCCGCGGCGCGGGGGTGCACGGCCGCGCGGCAAAGGGAGGCGATGCAGGGCGGCGAGCGCGGCGGCGGGCGGGGGGCAGCCGTGCAGCGGGGGCGTGCGGTGGAGAGAGAGAGTGGGGAGAGAGAGAGAGAGATGCGTGGCTCAGAAAGACTAATCAACAGCTCATGGGGGTGTCGTCGGCCCCAAAGGGCGGCGGCTCGCTGAGCAACGGTTCGCATCACTGCCACGTGAGTGCAGGGCCAGCGCGCACGCGCAGGGGACGCGGGCGGCGCGCGGCGCGCGCCGCCGCCGGCCGGCATGCACATCGATGCGCAACGCAAGCGAGTGCAGGGATGGGCCGAGCGCTGCGCCGGGGCAGCAGGCGGCAGCGCCCCCCCGCACAAACACACGCCCTCCCTGCCTCGCCCCCTCCCTCTCCGCCCACCTCGTCCAGAATGGACTCCAGCGGCCGGCTGCGCTCCCGCCCCCGCGTGTAGGGCACCTGCGGCGCGGCGCAGCGCGGGACAGCGCAGATTCAACGCGCGCCGGGCGGAGGCCTCCCTCCCTCCCTCCCCTTGTCAGGCACCCACGCACACGCGCCCGCCGCGCAGGAAGCAGCACATCCGACCCGACACGACAGCGACGACAGACCTTAAAAAGTTCCTTTTTAACAATTAAAAATTTTAATAATTTACAAAGAAAGAGAAAGAGGCTCACGATGCAGAAGGAGCACATGTTGTTGCAGCCGCGCATGACGGAGAGGAAGGCGGACGTCGCGCCGGCGCGGCGCAGCGGCACCACGTCGGCGTACGTCTCCTCCGCGCTAAGCTGCACGTTGATCGCCGCGCGGCGCGGTGCCGCCGCCCGCCCGCCGCCCCTCGCGGCGCCGCCCCCCGCCGCCGCCTCCTCCGCCTCCTCCGCCGCGCCCTCGCCCGCGCCCACGCCGCGCACGATGTCAAACAGGCGCGGGAGGTCGCGGTACGCGTCTGGCCCGGCCACCACGTCCACCAGCTTTCCTCTTTCGAGGAGCGCCTCCTTGAGCCGCTCGGCCATGCACCTGCGCAAGTGCAATTGGCAGGGAGGGTGCAATTGGCAGGGAGGCGCGGGTCGAGGGCTGCGAGAGGCAGCAGACAAGAGTCTCGACGAGTGACGAACCTTTCGGCTGAATTGGAAAATGCACGGGCGCGCCGAAGGCGCGCCCCCCCCCCCCGGGCCCTCGGGCGGCGCGGCGCGGCGCGGCGCGGCGCGGCGCGGTGCCCGCGCCCGCGCGCACCCGAGCACGCCGACCGCGGGCGGGGGCCGCCCCGCGCGCCGCGCCGCCGCCTTCAGGTTCTTGAAGTAGCCCAGCCGCTGCCAGATCTTGACTTCCGCGTTCTCCCGGATCGCACTGCGGGGCGGGGGGAAGGGGGGTCGGTCGTGGCGGGCGGCGGCGAGGGAGGGGGGCGCCGGGGCGGACGGGGGGCGGGAGGCACGCGGGCGGGCGGCGCCACCGCCGCCCGCACCGCTCGCGCCCACCCGCCGCCCGCGCCGGGCAAACCTCCGTCACGCCTCCCTCCAGCCAAGGCAACGCGCTCCTCCTAGCAAACCAAAACAGCCCAAACAGCGGGCCACGCGCACCACGTGTTGACTAGTATGACGTCGGCGGCCTCGGGCGCGGGCGCGGGCGCATACCCCGCGCCCGCCAGCACCGCGCCCACCACCTCCGAGTCGCTCTGATTCATCTGGCAGCCGTAGGATTCGATGTACACGGTGCGCTGGTGGGGCTGGCGCGCGGCAGGGGCGGTGGCCGAGGAGGGGGAGGAGGGGAGGACGGGGGGAAGGACGGCGGCGGCGGCGCCGCCGCGGGCAAAGTGGCCGAGCGTCAGGCCATCGGCCGGCACCCGCCGCGGCATCATGGGCCGCGCGGTGGGGCGTTCGGCGGCGGCAGGGGCGGCGCCGGCCGTGCTGCTGAGCGCACGGCGGCCGGCGGCGGCGCTGCGGAGGTAGGCGGCAGCGGCGGCTGCCGCCGCCGGCCGCGCGGACGATGCTGGGAGCGCTTCGCTACCGCTGCTGGCGATCGCCTGGGCACTGGCCGAGCCGACATGGGCTGTGCAGCCCTGGGCGAGCGCACTTGAAGGCCGGCCCTTAATCTGTCCAACCCAGCCCCAACCCTGCCTTGCTGCCGCGCCCCGCATCGTTTCGTGAGATCGCTGGAACGATAGGGGACTGCGTGCAGCCTTCTGTTCTGGGAACTTTGAGAATTAGCAGAGCTCTGAGCTCGCAACAGACGCCAGAGTAAGATGAGAATGCGATAAGGAGCAGGAAGGAGTTTGCGGATCGGCACACCCATGCTGGGCAGGCGGGGCGGCAGGCGGGAGGCTGTGGCGGCAGGCATGCGCGGCGGGCGGCAACCTCGTCCATCAGCTAATCCGTGCCAGGCCACGGCTAATCAAATTTCCCTCATGCACAGACTTCGCTGCCATCGATGCCATGGCTGTAGCCGACGCCATGGCTGCAGCCGACGCCGTGGCTGCAGCCGACTCTACACGTCGCAGGCGCTGTGGCACCACAGCCGCCGCCGCCTCGAGCGCGGCGGCCCGATACCCCGCAGGCTCGCCTCCCATGCACTGGCGACAATGGCTCAGCTGAGCTGTCTTGAAGTGCCAAGCAGGCAGGCATCAACTTTTTGAGAGGGGCGCCGGGGGCCCAGTTGGCGGGCGGGCGAGCGGAGACACATTGTTTTGCTCCACAAATCAACCTATTTAGCTCTTCGCGACTCTGTTTCTCACTCACGAGAGGTCCGGTAAGCTCTCAGAGGTGCAGAGATCCCCAGGAGCTGGAAGAGAAGCTGCAGCCGATACGGGTTGACCAAGCATTAAGGGCCAAACTGGAGCAAACCGGCGCCAAGAGGCGCTGGGGTGCAAGGCGAGTGGATATTTTCGCCCGGCCCGCCACGCCCGGCCCGCCGCGCCCGCCCACCGCACCTCGACGCCGGACCGCCGTGCCATACCGCCGCCTGCAGCCACCCGAGGGTCCCTACCTCGCAGGTGGACAGCAGACACTTGCGCTGAGGAGCCATGACGGACAAGCAGCCATTCCTCCCTCCGAGCGAGGCGCGCCCGGCAGATGCGCCGCAGATGCAGGCGCACGCGGGCGGCCCCGCGCCGCCGGCGCGCTGGTGGCTCGCCGCGGCCGGTGCCGGCGACAGCGCCGCGCGCGAGGCGCAGGGCCTGGCGCTGTTTGCGATCAGCACCGTCTGCGGGGCGGGCATGAGCCTGGCCGCCAAGCTGGCAGGTGAAGAGGGCGCAGAGGGCGCGCCGCGCGGTGTTTGCCTGCGCGCCGTGCGCTGCGCGCCCGCTGCACGGGGCAGGGGCCGCCGCGGCAGAGGGAAACACAAGGGCAAGTCGCAAGGCTCCGTCCCCTCGGCCGCGCCCCCGACGCCGCGCGCCCCCCGCCGCACAGGCCAGCGCGGCGTGCCCGTGTTTGAGACCGTGCTTGTGCGCTCGCTCTTCCTTGTGGGGTTCACTGCGCCCGAGCTGCTGAGAGACAGGGTCAACCCCTTTGGAGACGAGAGGCGCGCGCGCGGCTGCCCGCCCGCGCGCGTCGCCTGCCCGCGCCTCGCCTGCCCGCAGGCCGAGGAGCTCTGGCGGCAGCCACCCGCCACCCCGCACGCGCGGCGCCGCGGCCGAGCGCCCTCCCCGCGCCCGCCGCCCGCCGCCCGCCGCCGCCCTGCAGGACGCGCTGGCTGTTCCTGCTGCGCGGCGCGCTGGGCTTTGCCTCGGTCTCCTCCCTGTACTGGGCGGTCAGCCTGCTGAGCATGGGCGACGCCTCCGCCCTCAGCTTCCTCGCCCCAGGCGCGCGCCCTGCATGGGAGGCCGCGCGGCGCGCGTGCACGCAAGTGCCCCACGCGGCCGCCCCGCACGGCCACCGCGCGGCCGCGCCGGGCCGACGGGCGCCCAACGCCATGCTGCTGCGCCGGGCCGGGCTGGGGCGCCGCAGGGCGCGCATCGCGCCGCGTCGCCCTGCGTCGCACCATGCGGCAGTGGCCGGCGGTCCAATCGAGCTCCGCATGCGCCTGCGGCCGCGGTCCCTCCAAGCCTGTCACCCTTCCCGCCCTCCCGCCCGTGCCACACACCCACACACCTTTCCCGCCCTCCAAGCCCGTCCACCCTTCCCGCCCTTCCGCCCGCCCCCCACCCCACCCTGGCCCCCCGCCCCGCAGTCTTCGTTGCGCTACTGGGGCCCCTGGTGCTGGGAGAGCCCACCGGGCGCGGCGTGCTGCTGGCGGCGCCGCCCTGCCTGGCCGGCGTGGTCCTGGTGGCGCGGCCGACCTTCCTGTTTGGCGGCGGCGCCGGCGTGAGCGCCGCCGGCGTGGGTGTGGGGCTGGTGCAGGCGCTGTTCTCGGCCAGCGCCAAGATGTGCGTGCGCGCGCTCAGCGGCAGCAAGGAGCGGATGGCATGCATCATCTTCTCAATGGGAGGTGAGGCGGCGCCGGCGGAGCGTCGCGCCGCGTCCCGCCGCTGCGCCGCCTCGGCGTGGCGGCGCGGCCGCGCGCCTCTCACGCCCTGCGACCTTTCCTCGCTCTGTGCCGTGCCCGCCGCCCTCCCCGCTGCCCCCGCAGCCGTGAGCACCGCCGGCGCCGTCTGCGCGTGCCTGCTGCTGCGCACCTTTGTCCTGCCCACCTCACTCCCTGTGTACCTCCTTCTCATCGCCAATGGGCTGTGCGGGTGTGGGGGGCGGCCCCCTGAAAGCGCGCGCACGCTGCCGCGCAGCTGCCGCGACGGGCGCGCAGCTCTGCCGGCGGCAGCGCCCCCGGCGCCGCCGAGGCACGAGGAGCGCCGCGCCCGCGCCGCACACGCGTCCACACACAGTCCGCGCCCACCAGCACGCATCCGACCCCCCCCCCCTCTGTGTCCCCTCTGTGCACGTCTGCAGCTACGGCAACCAGGTGCTGCTGACTGCGGCGCTGCAGCGCGCCAAGGCCTCGCCGGCCATCGCGATGTCATACCTCTCTGTGGTGTGGTGAGCGCCGCGGCGGGGATGCGCGCGCGCCAGGCTGCGACGGCGCGGGGAGCGCGTGCCGTGCGCCCGCCGCGCGGCGGCCGCCGCAGCGCCGCCGCCGCCTCTGGCGTGCCGCCCAGTCCGCCCGCGCCCGCGGCGCGCGCGCCCGACGCCCCTCGGCCCCCGCGCCCCCCGCCGCACCGACGCCTTGCCCACTCCCCCGCAGGGGCTTCCTTGCAGATGTGGTGGTGTTCCATGTCTCGCCCTCTGCCCTCTCCCTGCTGGGCACCGCCCTCATCTGCTCCTCTTCCGCACTGCTGGCGTGGGAGCAGCGGCGCGCGCGCGGCGCGGCGGGGGCCGCCAAGGCCAAGGCGTCGGGGGGCGACCTGGCGCGGCTGCTGGACGATGGCATGGGTGATGGCGTGGAAGATGCGCGCGGGGGCTGGCGCGAACGCATCGCCGCCTACCTGCCCCCGCGCCTCGCGCGCCACGTGTCCCCCGCCGGCGCCGGCTACGAACGCGTGGGCGGCGGCGGCGGCGCGGCCGCCGGCGGCCTGGCCCTGGCGCGGCTGAGCACCGGCGGGCTGGGCGCCATGGCCGACGGGCGGTGGGAGGGCGCCGGCGCGGACGCGGCGCCGCCGCGATGACGGAACGTCTCGTTTGGCCGAGCGCCTGCAGCTTGGAGTTCGCGGCGCCGCCATGGTAACTTGTCTGCAGCCAATTAAGCCTTCAATGGTACTAATGGTACTAATGGTTCACAAAATACGAGCTGCTCCCTGTTCTCTCTGCTGGCTGCTTTGTTCCATCTCTTCGACCTCTTGTCTTCTGCTCTGTGAACCTCCTTCCTTGTTTGAAATTCCCACCTGCTCAGTGCCACAGACACTCTGAGGGTGAGCCTCCCAGCCGTGGCGCTGCGCCGCAGAACGTCCTAAAACTTGAGTGCCGCCTGGGAGCGCTGGCAGGAGCGGAGCGAGGCACGCGCGGCGCTGCCGCCGCCCCCCCGCCCCCCGCCGCGCTCGGCACCATCGCACGGCGGTGGCCGCCGCGCCTCATGCCTCCCCACCCGTCCACCTGTCCAGGCGGCGGCCGCCGCGGCAGCAGCGCGCGCTGCGCGCCGCCGCACCGCCGCCTGCCGGGCCGGCGAGTGGCGCCGGTGCTGCCTGTGGTGCGGTGTGGGGTTACATGCGGATGAACAAGCACATGTGCAAGAAGCGAATCCGTGGTGGCGCACGAGGTGGGCGCGCCGTGTCAGAAAAACTGGATGTATGTGTAGGGAGCGGGAGGGGGAAAAAGGGCAGAGGGCGTGGGCATGCTGCGAGGGGGCAGAGGGCAACAGGGGGGGCCTTTGGGGCGAGGCGGGGGCAGGGGGCCCAGGTAATCGAGATTTATAGAAAGTACAGAAGAGCCCCAGGAAAGAGGTGTGATTTCAGAGGGGAGGTGGGTGTCGGCCACCGGGCGTGGATTCAGAGGTCGCAGGGTTAGGGGTACAGGGTGTGCGCGAGGGTGGGGGGTGGGGGGATCAGAGGAGCGGCGGTGATGGGAAAGGGCGGGGGGCCAGGCGACGGGAGGAGTGGCGGTGGCGGCGGGAGCGGCCGGGCACTCGGCGGTATAGCAGAGACGAGATGAGAGTGTTGCGGGGGGCCCCTTAGCGGCGCAAGGAGAGGCGCCGCTTTCGACGCGCCGCCGGCGTGCCGGCGTCGACCGCGGCGGTGCCAGCGGACGCCGTGCCGGTGGCGCTGGCGTCGCCCGCGGCGGCAAAGGCGGCGGCGGCTGCCTTGGCGGCCTCCTCCTCGGCGCCGGCGTCCTCGATCGCGGCCGCCTTGCGCTCCTGCTCGAGCTCCGCTTGCGCCGCCCTGGCGTCGAGCACCGCTGCGTCGGCGGCGGCTGCCAGCGCGGCCCTGCCGCTGGCGGGGCACCAATAGTAGGGGGAGGAGGCGTCCACCTTGGGGCCGACGTGGGTGCAGTCGTTCGGGCCGGGGCCCAGCGGGCAGTCGGCGCCGGTGGGGCAGGGGTCGGCGAAGGGGCACTTGCTGGAGCCCCACTTTCTGCACAGCCGGTCGCAGCGCCCGCTGCAGTAGCGCGGGCTGCCCGTCGGCACGCACTGTTTGTCGCTGTTCCTGCAAGCACAGGAGAAGGGGGGGGGG
>PCFQ01000058.1:2561535-2577447 GCA_003063905.1 Chlorella sp. A99
GGGGGGGGGGGGGGGGGGGGGGGGGGGGGGGGGGGGGGGGGGGGGGGGGGGGGGGGGGGGGGACGCGCGGTGGGCGGCCCACGGCGTGCATCATGCCCGCCCACAGCCCACAGCGCGGAGCGCAAGCGCCCGGGCGCGCAGCGCGTTTCAGCGGCGCGGCCCTGCGCCTCGAAAGGCTCGTGCATGCAGGCGGGCCTCGTGCGCTGCCAACTCCCCTCACTCCGCCCCACCTCCCCCATCCCCTCTTGACCGCCGACCGGCGCTGCACCTGTCGTACTCATTGGCCAGCCCTTGGTACTGCGTTTTGAAAGCCGACAGGTTGGTCTCGGCCCCGCGCTGCGCCTTTTCGGCCGCCGCCGCGCGCTCGGCCGCCGCCTCGAGCTGGCGCCGCAGCGCCGCCGCCTCGCGCTCCGCCCCCTCCCGCTCCCGCGCCGCCGGCGCGCCGGCGGGCGCCGGCGCGGCCCCCGCGCCCCTGGCGCCCTGCGCCACGCCCGAAAACTGCGCCTGCGGGATGGGGAGACGTGCAGAGGCCGACGGTTCGCAGCGTGCTCTGCAGCCCGTGTCCCTCGCAGCAGGCGCGCGCGGCACGCCGAGCGAACAGCATGCAGGCTCTGCCCCCGCCCTGGCCGCCTCGCCCTCCCCCCTCCCTCCCCCCCGCCGCCGCCGCCGCCCGCTCCCACCCCACCCAATAGCCGACCCCAAACGCGCCTGCATGTTCTGAACCTGCTTGAGCAGCGCTCGCTCGCTGACCTCCTTGCGCTCGCACTCGCCCACCACCACCCCCAGCTTGCGGACGAAGAAGAGGCCGCCCAGCCCGGTGAGCAGCAGCACCGCCGACAGCAGCGTGGCCAGCTCCTGCTGCCTGCGGCGCGGTCGGGCGGCCGGCGGGGGCCGGGGCTGGAGGCGCGGCGGCGCCTGGGCCCGGGCGCCGTGGCGCCACGCCGCGGCGCGCTGGCCCCTCCTCTCGCGCAGCCAGTGAACCAGAGCAGCGTCGCGCGCGCGGCAGCGCTCACGCCAGCTCGTGCGACGCCTTCTCGTCGTCGGCGGTGGCGGTGTGCAGGCGATAGCCGTCATAGAGGGGGTTTAGTAAGAGAACACCCAGCATGGCCGCAATCGTGTAGGTGACGGTCGCGCCCTGGCGGCTGTATGTGGCCTTGGCGAGCGCGGCGGCGGGGCGCGCGATGGCGGGCGGCCCCAGCAGCATGGCACCCAGCACGCCCTGCAGCACAGGGGCGTGGGAGTGGGCGGCGACGGGGCGGCGGCGGGCGGCGGGCGGGCGAGAGCGGCGATCAGCAGCCTCGTTCGCCCTGTGGCTTCCATCACTCGCACCTCCGCCCCCAGGAGGAAGAGCATTGGGAGAGTAAAGCCAAGCATTGGTGGGTGTGCCGACAGCTGTGGGCGATCAATCGATCAAAGGACTGCTCCTTGGCCTCTGTCAGTGACAGCCGTAAGCTTGGCAGCGCGACCAGAATATAATGCGGCCAAGACAACGCCACAGAACTTGACCAGGACAACCCTGGTGGAACTGTTGAGTCCTTGCTCCCAAACACTCCTTGCCACATTGCCAACCTGCCAGGATGCTGGGCGCCGTCAGGAATGCGGCCAGGCCGGCTGCACGCCAAGGTGTCCGCTACATGAGCGGCAGCAACATCGCGGTGGGTCTGGGGGTTACCACCACAGCGGTTGGAGAGCGCCAATGTTCAGCGGGCTCGACCGGCAGCCTATTCCAGGGCAGTCGCGAGAGCGCGCGGCATGGCGGATCGCCAGTGACGCAGCCGATGGAGCGGCAGCGGCAGAGGGCCAGGGTGTGCCCTCTTGCGACGCGCCCCGCCGCGCGGCTCTGGCGGCGCCGCGCTCCTCGTCGCACGCGCCTCACCTTTTCCCGTCACCTGGCGCTGCTCACGCAGGAGGAGACCAAGGAGATGAACAAGTGGCGCATCGTCACATACATTGCCATCCCTCTCTCCTTCGGTGAGCCGAGCACGGCGCCTCCCGGCGCTGAGCAGGGGCCGGCGAGCGCCTCTGCGCGCGCGCGGGTCTGTCGGATGCATGTGCCAGGCGGCAGAGGCGCCCGCCGCGCTCGCCAGAGGGGCCCCGCGGCAATGCCGCGAGCCGGCGCTTCCGTGGGCCAGCTGCGTGCCGCGCGTGTGCAGCCCCGTGCCCTCAGCTGCTGCTCAGCCACGTTGCGCCGCGTTGCTGTGCCCTGCCCTGCGCTGCCCTGTGCGTGCTGCCACCACCATCGCAACAACGACCCCCGCTCGCTCGTGCCCCAGCCAAGGCATTCATTGACCTGAGCGGCAGCCACCCCGAGCACAAGGAGGCGCCCAACTATCCCTACATGCACAGTGAGCAGGCAGCTTTGTCCACCGCACGGCTGCCCTGCGCGGCTGCCCCGCCGCGCCGCGGGCATGGGGGCGCAGGCCCCGCCGCGCCGGCGGCCCCGCCGGGCCCACCGCCAGCGCGGCGCCGCCCGCCCGCTGCAGCCCCTCACGCCGCTCCCCTCGCCCCCCCTCGCTGCGCAGTCCGCCACAAGGACTTCCCCTGGGGCGAGGACGGCCTTTTCGAGGTCAAGAAGCACTGAGCTGGGCGCGCCCGCCTGGCACCCTGCACCTGGAACACAGTTGGTTGGGCCCTCAAGCGCCGCCCGCCGCACGGCACCTCGCGCCGCGGCGGGCGGGCGGCCCGGACGGCGGCTGGGGCGCCACGCAGACGCGCGGGCGCCGGGACAGGCGGCTGGGGCGCCGCGTAGACGCGCGGGGCGCCGGGACGGCGGCTGGGGCGCCGCATAGACACGCGGGCGCCGGGACAGGCGGCGGCGGCGGCGGGCGGCCGTGAGCTTGATGCTCGCGCGCGCCCCCGCCCCGCGCAATTCGCTCGCTCTCCTTTGGCCATGAGTGCCGTATGTGTAACGCCATGCCTTGTTGCGGCTGGAAGGGAGCTGGGCCAGGGGTTTGCTCCGAGCGGCGGGCGAGCCACTTCTGAGGTTGAAATGTGGGGTGGGGTTGAGGCGGACCCTCGGGTGCCCAGCCACCGGCTGGCACGTCCAGCTGTGATTGTGATGGCCTTGCAGGCTGATGGCCGCGTCAGGGAGGGAGGAGGAGGGCACACATGGCAGCCCCCACACTCTGCCAGGGGTCAGGGTGGCCAGTCTGCGCACGATTGTTCGGTCGACGGCAGGTGGAAACAGCCGGCCACAGCCGCCCTCCCCACGCATTCCCCACGCATTCGGCTGCCTCGATCGATCTCCCCAGGCCTCCCGGAAACATGAAGGCAGTGCTCGCGGTGCTCCTGGCGGGCCTGGCGCTCGCGCGGGCAGTCACCAAGGTGGAGTGGACGAGGCCGGACAGCGGCTCCCTTGACCCGCTCACGATCACTCCCGGAGAGTCTGTGGTGAGTGATAGCGACAGACGTTGCTTGGGTGGATGGGATACGCAGCCCGTGTGCGCCCTCAGCTCGCAGCTCGCTTCGCGGAACGCAAGCAACAGCTGGGAGTGTGGGGCAGCAGGGCAGCAGCAGTGCCGGGTGTCCCAACCGCCCGCCACCCGCCGCTGCCTCATGGCAGCCAGCCAGGCAGCTGCGCCCCTTGCAGCCTCAATGATGCGACAGTCCAGCTTGCCTTGCAACGCGCACGACAGCCGATTCCCCCCCCCCCCCCCCCCCCCCCCCACCCCCCTNCCCTCAAATGTGCTTGCCGCGCACGCTCTGGCCACCCGCGCCATTGCTAGATCCCCCCGCGGCCCGCCGGCCTGCTCCTCCGCCCCTCCCCCGCGCGCAGTCGTTTGTGGTGGGCCCCAGCTCCAACCTGTACGTGGTGGGCAAGAACACCTACGACACCTGCGTCTTCACCACCACCGCCTCCCAGCTCGCCGACGGGGGCGTGACCTACGCCTTCCGCCCCACCTCCTCTGGCTCCTTCTACTTTGTGTCATCGGTGGGTTGGGGTGGTTCAAAGAGCAGAAAGAAAGAAAAGAAGAGGGTCTTTGGTTTGGGTCTGCGGCTTGTTCCACAGCACCGCCCAGCGCGTGCAGTGGCGGGTTGCTGGTTTGGGTCTGTGGTCTGTGGTTTGGGCCGCAGCGCCACAGGCAGCGCGGCGCGCGCGGCGCGCGGGTGGGCGGCGCCTGCGGTCTGCCCCTGCTGCGCGTGTGGGGGGCGCGGCTCGCAGCTCGGAGCGCGCGTGCTGCGCCGACCTCGCGCGACTCCCCTGCTTCCCCTGCAGGCCAGCGGCGACTGCCAGGCTGGTCTGAAGCTCATGGTGCGCTGGCAGGGGTGTTGTTGGGGCGGTTGTACGAGGGAGGAGAGGTGTGAAGACAGTTTGTGCGGGAGCCGGAAAGAGCGCACACACTTGTACACACACAGTGCCGGAAGGGCCAGGGGCCGGCGGCCATGCCCGGCAGCCAGTGCTCGCTGCATCCCCTTACCAGCTCCGGACACGGCGGGGCCCCTGCGACTGGTCGCAGGTGACGGTGGCGCCCAAGGTCAGCGCTCTGTCGGTCCCCGTGCCCGCCCCCGTGCCCGCCAAGGCCCCGGCCAAAGCCCTCGCCGCCGTGCCGGCCGCCTCGCCGACCACGGCGCCCGCCACCCCCGCTGAGGCGCCCGCCGCTGACACCTCTCCGAGCCCGGTGGCCGCCGAGGCCCCTGCCACCACCGCCTCTGCCGCCACCTCTGCCGCCGCCGCCCGCAGCTCCGTGCCGGGGCTGGCGCTGGCTGGCCTCGTCGCCGCGCTTGTTGCGATGTTGGCTTGAAAAGCGCATCCTTCTGTTGAGCTCCCCTCTCCTGCCTCGCCTCGTGTTGCTGAGCACGCTGCATTGCTGCCCTGCTGCTGCATGCATTCATTTCCTTGTGTCCCTTGTTTGCGCTGGCATCGCCGCTGGAATGCTGACGATGCAACAACCAGCAATTGAGCAGTGCTGGGAGTGACGCGCAGCGCCACGGGAGCCGCCGGGCGTACAGCGTCACTACACGCTGCTCAGTGGTGGGCTCCACCACCTGTACACAGCGTGTGGGCAGGCGGCACCTCTTGCGTACGTGGCGGGCTGTCCCAGCAAACTCCTGCGGGCGGCACCTCACGCGCGTGGCGGGCTGTCCCAGCAAACTCCCTCTCCATCCTGTAGCGTTTGCAACTGCGAGTTCGTATTAGCCGCCCAAACCAGTGGGCGCAGCATCCAGTTTGATCGCTGCCTGGGAGTCTCCCAATTCTCGAGTTCTCTCGCCCCCACCTCCTCCTGCCCGCAATTGGCGCGCTGCATCTCGTCGCACGACCTGCCAACCGATGGTTTTGCCCGTCGTCGACGGCGCCGGGCTGCTTGCGCTCGAGGCGGCTGACGCCGACGTGCCGCCCGCCGTCGCCGCCAAAATCGTCGCCGCGCTCCGGGCGGGCGGCGGCGCTTTCCAGCTGGTCAACCACGGCCTGCCGGCGGAGCTGTCGGCGGGCGCAGAGGCGGCGGCGCGCGCTTTCTTTGCGCTGCCGCGTGAGGCCAAGGAGGCGGTCGCGCGCGCCGCGGACAACACTTTTGGCTGGACGGATCGGGAGCTGACCAAGCAGGTCGTGGACGTGAAGCAGGTGGGAGTAGCCCACGGGGGATGCGAGGAGCGCCGGCGGGGCGCCGGCAGGGCCGGGCGGGAGGGTGGGTGGGGCAGGTGCCGGGCTGCCGCCGGGTCTGCGACCCGACGACCTTCACTCTCTGCAACCTCAACCTTCTCTCGCTCCTTCCTGGCAGGTGTTTGACTTCACGCGCACACCGTGCCCTGGCCTGCCTGACGACCACCCCGCCAACCGCACCGTCGACGGCTTCAACCGCTGGCCGGCGGGGCTGGTGCGCGGGCGCCGGCGCCGCGGCTGTGCACCCCCCGCGCCCGCCTGGCCCGGCTCCCCGGCTCCCTCGCCCCCCGGCCCCCACCTCGCCGTGCCCGTCCTCCTCGCGGCCGTGCCACCCCGCACATCACTGCTTGCCCCCCGCCCCCCCGCCCCCGCGCCCATCCCCCTCACCCCCCACCCAGCCCGGCTTCAGGGAGGCCCTGACCGCCTACTATTCCCAGCTTGAGCGCGCCGCGCTCAAGCTGGTGGACGCCCTGGCCGTCGGCCTGGGCGTGCCGCCCGCCCGCCTGCGCGGCCTGTTCTCCGGGGACACGCCCTCGCTGCTGCGCCTCAACTGGTACCCCCCGCTGGACGCCGGTGCGGGCGGCGGCGGCGGCGGCGGCGGCGCGCCGCCCATGGGCGTGCGGCACCACACGGGTGCGGCAGCCGTTGCGCGACGTGCGCGCGTGTGTGTGTGTCGGTGTGGGGGGCTCTCGAGCTCGCGGGTCGCTGCTTTCCACCTCCCCCTCACCTCCTGCCCACCCACACTCCCTGTTGACCGCCGCACTACCTACCAATCCCCCCACCTATCCACCACCCGGGGTTGCTCCACCACCCACTCGCCCCCTTTGCCCCGCCCCGCCCCAGACCCCGGCTTTCTCACGATCCTGGCCCAGGATCCAGACACTCCCGGCCTACAGGTGCTGCGGCAGCCGCAGGGCTGGGTGACCGTGGCCCCCATCCCTGGCGCCCTCACCATCAACGTCGGCGACATGGCAGCCGTAGCGCTCAACGCCGCCGTCCCCGCGCCGCTGCACCGCGTCGCGGCCTCGGCCCCCGGCGGCCCCGGCCGCTACTCGGCCGCATACTTTCTCCTCCCACGGAGGGATGCGGTGGTGGCGCCTGCGCCCGAGCTCGTCGACGCCGCACGCCCGGCCGCCTACCGCCCCGTGGCGTTTGGAGAGTTCTGGAAGGCGCGGGTGGACGGCAACTATGCGGACCTGGGAGAGGAGGTGCAGGTCGCGGCCTGGCGCGCGGCGCCGGCGGCGGCGGCGGCGGCGGCGCCGCCGCCCCACGCCTGCGCCATCTGAGGCGGCCGGGGAGCTCGCCCGCCCGGCCCCCCTGCCGCGCCTTGCCTTCTGCGTGCATGCACTCTTTGCGTCGTGTCCTAGCGCTGGCGCCAGGCGCATCAACCAGCAATTCAGCACTCGGTCAGAAGCAGTCGGAAGCAGTCGGGGGCGCGGACAGGCGGGCGGCGAGCCTCAAGGCCACGGGCGCTCGATCGGCTGTGCTGATCGCCTTGCCTTCTCTTTAGGCAATCCCTAATCCTCGTCTTGAAGCTCTGCTCGCTCCCTCTCCCCAACACCCAGCGCTCCTCTCAGATCGGTCGGCAGGGGCGCGGGCTGACGATCGAGGATGTTTCGCAATCAGGCGAGCTCGCAGGAGAGGCTGTGGAGGAGTCGGACACCTGATCATCATCGCGGCTCTCTCCTGAGCTCCCTGCGCCCTCAGCCCTGCAGCACACGCTGCTGCAGCACCATGCGGCTGGATGACGCGGCTCCCGCCTCCGCTGGCACTTGGGACGCCCGCCCGTCACACCTCTCCTGCCCTCCCTCTGCAGTATGACACCGACGTCACCACCTGGTCGCCCCAGGGCCGCATCTTCCAAATAGAGTACGCCATGGAGGCGGTGAAGCAGGGCAGCGCAGCGGTCGGCCTCAAGGCGCGCGCGGCTGGGGGCAGGGAGGGCGGCAGGTGCTGTGCTGCGGGTGCTGGCGACCACTCGGCGCTGGTGGAAGAGGCGTCGGAGGGTCGGCGTGGCGCCCGGCGGCATCCGGCGGCATCTCGAGGCCTGCCTGCTTTCATGCCGCCGCACGCTGCCCTTTGCTGGGGGGGGCGCCAGCCCCGCCGCGGAGCGCGCGCCGGGCGCTCGCGCCGCTGCCGCCCGCTCACGCGCGCGCGTCGCGCCCGTGGTGCGCCCGCGCGGTGCAGAGCAAGGATTTTGCGGTGCTGGCCACGCTCAAGCGCGCGCCCAGCGAGCTTTCTTCCTACCAGCGCAAGGTGCGTGTGTGGGTGGGTAGGGGTGGGGGTGGGGGTAGGGGGCCAGGGTTGGGCGGTTCGCAGTCGCTCGAGCGGGGGCCGGCACGAGCTCCCTGCTTCCACCGCCTGCATGGGCCGGCTCGGCGTCCTCACATGGCTTGTTTGATTGGACGCAGCCTCCCGAGCGTCTTTCCAAACACATGCGCGGTACCGCAGGTCTTCAAGATTGACGATCACATGGGCATCGCCATCTCCGGCCTCACCGCCGACGGCCGCATCCTCTGCCGCTACATGCGCAACGAGTGCCTGAACCACAGGCGCGGCGGGGCCGGGGGAGCCGGGGGCGGCGGCGACGGCGCCGCGCCGCGCCCGCGGTCGCTCCCGCGCTGCGGGCCCGGCCGCGACGCCGGCACCGACGCCGCCTGCTCGCGCGCGCCCCGCCTGCAACCCTCCGCCAGCCGGGGGCACCCACCCTCCCATCCACCCCCCGCGCGCTTTCTTTCTTTCTTTCCTCAGGTTTGTGTACGAGAGCCCGATGCCGCTGGGGCGGCTGGTGCGCCAGCTGGCGGACCGGGCGCAGGTGGGCACGCAGCGCTCGTGGAAGCGGCCCTACGGCGTCGGTCTCATCGTGGCGGGCTACGACGAGTCGGGTGCGCGCGGGGGAGGGCAGGCGGGCTTCCTGCCCCTCCCCTGCCTGTCGCCCGCCTGCTTCCTTGCCTCTCCCCGGCTGGCGGGGCGCGGCGCCGCTCGCTTGCCGGTCCCCTCCGCTCCCTCTCCACTCCCTCTCCACCCCCCGGTCTCTCTCCACCCGCCCTTGTGCGCTCCCCTCAGGCGCGCGCGTGTTTTACAACTGCCCCTCGGGCAACTACTACGACTACAAAGCGTTTGCCATGGGGGCGCGCAGCCAGGTGCGGGCATGCGTGTTTGTGTGTGCCGCGGTCGCTCTGAGCCTGTGCCCGTGCCTGTGCCTGAGCGCGCATGGCACGTCGGCTCTGCCCGCCTGTTCTCTCAGAGCTGCGCTCGCGCATGCTGCACGCGTACCCGCACGCTCCCCCTCCCTGCATGCTGCATGCGCACCCGCTCTCTCCCCCTCCCCTACACCCCCCCTCTGTTGCGCTCCCCTCCCCCTCTTCAACCCCCCTCTGTTACACCCCCCTCTGTCGCAGGCGGCCAAGACCTACCTGGAACGCCAGTTTGAGGGCTTCGAGGGGCTACCGCTGGACGACTTGGTCACGCACGCGCTGCAGGCGCTGCAGGCCTCGCTGCAGGTGCATGCGGCGCTCTGGTGCGCCACGCGCCACGCGCGCCGTCCCCCAGCGGCGCCTTGCACCCGCTCCTCCCATCCGGAGGGATGGGAGTCCCGTTCCGCTCCCGTCCCTCCTCCCACCCCACTCCCATCCCTCCGCGCACCCCTCCTAGCGCACCCCCCACCTCCCGGCCCCCCTTTGTGCAGCCATCAAAGAGGAGGAAGCCCCGGCAGCCGCCGAGGCCGGCATGGAGGAGGAGGCGCCGGCCGCGGCCGAAGGCGAGGAGGCGGCGCCGGCGGAGCAGCAGGGCGGCGAGGGCGAGGGCGGCGAGGGCGGCGCGGCGCCGATGGAGCAATAGGGCCGGGGCGGCGCTCGTGGGGGAGGCACAGCGGCCCAGACCAGCTGCCTGTTACGCAGCCATAGTAATGGTTGGCAGAGCAGCGTTGGCGGGGCGAGCGTGGCCGCGGCCAAGCTGGCTGCAATCGCGCAGGGCTGCGACTGGGCGGGCGGAGCGTGCGCAGGCACGGCTCGCTCCTCTGGGTTGCAGGCGAGGCGGGTGTGGCGCATCCCACTCCCACTCTCTGCACGCGCCTCGCCAGCTGTCCAGCTTCTCCCCCGGCGCTTCCACCAGCCCCCTCGCGCTGCACGCGCGCGCGCCGCCTCGCCGCAGCCGCAGCCGGGCGGGCGCGGCCGCCGCTGTGCCAGCGCCGCGACCGCCCCGGCTCCTCAGCCGCCGCTGTGGCTGACCGCCTCCGTGACCCAGGCTCCGCTGCGGTACCGGGTGACAAACTGCTCCGGGATGGCGGACTCTAGGGGATCAGATGCTTCGGTGGGGCCCGGGATCACAACGTTCACCTGCAAGGGAGTGAACAGGGGGTGTTGTTGCAGAGACAACGGCCGGGCAAGCAGTCGTGGCAAGGGAGCAGCGTCGGGCTGGCACCCAATGGGGGGGCCCTGGGGGCGGGCTCGCGGCGCCGCGCGGCCGGCCGGCCGCCCCTCCTTCCACCCACCTCTGACGACTTGGCGGTGGTGATGTCGGCGGAGAGCGACTCCCGGGACAGGTAGAGCTGCGCTTGTGCGTGGCATGCGCAGGCGGCGGGAGGGCAGGCGGTACTCGTGGTGGTGCGCGGGCGGCGGGAGCGGAGGGTCGCGCCGCGCGCCGCCGCAGCGGCAGGCGCGCCACCCGCGCGCTCCCTGCGCACCACAAGTGCCGCCAGCGCCTCCCCCCTGGCGCTCCGACCCCGCCGCCGCGCCAAGGCACCGGGCCGGCCGCGCCCCCTCGCTCCGCTCCCGCCTGCCCTCTCGCTCCGCTCCCGCTTGCCTGGCACCCCCGCTTGCCTGGCACCCATCGCTCTTGTCGACTGCCACGGTCGGCACGCTGCCGGTGCACTGCACCTCCACGCTGCGGCAGTTGACCACCTCCACAGTCGCCACCACGCTCTCAAACAGCAGGCCGCACCGGCTGCAGCTGTCCAGCGCGATCGAGTTGACCTTGCCCCGCACCTGGACCCGGAGCGCAGCGGGGAGGGCCGAGGGGGTGAGGGGCCGAGGGCGTGCGCGCGGGAGGCGGCGCGAGCCTGGGGAGGCGCCCCGACGCGCGCCCGCGTGCCGTGCGTAGCGGCCTGCTCGGAGCGCCCTCTCCACGAGCGCCCTGCCCGGCAGGCGGCGCGCGCGCGGAGCACCCAGCGCAGCGCCACCTGGATAGTGCTGCCGCTGCAGGCGTAGATGTAGACGGTCTGCTTGGGGGTGGTGCCCTCCACCACCAGCTCGCGGTTGTTGGTCTGAGAAGAAAGAGAAGCGGGGAGAACCGAAAGGGGGTCGAGAGGGGGTCGAGAGGGGGGGACGAGAGGGGGGGACGAGAGGGGGATCGCCATGCGCACGCATTGAGGGACGGCCGCGCGAGATTGGCGCGTCGCGGAGCGGCAGGTGGTGGCGCACGCGCGCGGGCGGGCGAGGAATCGGCGGTGCTAAAGAGCAGCAGCCTGGAGAGCTCGGCCGAGCTGTTGGCGGCTGCTCGGCTGCCACGCGTGCATTCTGTGCCTCGCACACCTTTCCTCTGTCTGGAGTCTCCCCCGGGTCTGCCCACCTGGTTCTCCACCACCCACTTCCGGCCCTGCTCGCACTCCAGCCGCGGCGGGCCGGCCGCCTTGGCCGCCGCACGCGCGCCGGCGCCGGCGCCGGCGCCGCCGGCGCCGCCGGTGTTGGGCCCCGGGCCGGCCGGGACCTTGCTGCTGCGATCCGCCCTGTTTTTCGTCTTCATGTCGTCTGCGGAGCGCAAGGCAAACCAGAAGCAGAGTCAGAGAGCCAGGAGTGAGCGAGGGAGAAGAGAGCCGTCGTGTGCCGCCGAAGGGCTGTCAGGCACTGCTCTGCTGCAACAGGCGCACCGCGCGTTGCGCAGAGCCGCTGCGCCAGCAGGGAAGCGAGGCGCGTGGGCAGGGAGGCGGGGGCAGGCCCAGGCCCTGCGCGGCCTGGAGCGCCTGCCCCGGGGGCGCACCTGTCACCTTGCGCAGCCCAGAGGCGACCCCATCGCCCTTGCTGATCTCGGCATACAGCGCAGCCATGGGGTTGCCCGCCCCAGCGGCAGCGCCGGCCGGCTTGGCGGCGCCGCCGCCCGGCCGCTCCGCCAGCAAGCTGCCCGGGGGCGGCGGCGGCGGCGCGGCCGGCGGCGGCCGGCGCGCCACGGGCGGCGGCGCCGCCGCGGCCGCCGCCGCCGCTGCTGCTGGCGCTGCTGCTGCCAACCCAGGCTTGAACTCGGAGACTGGAATGCCATCTGGGTTCCAGCTGGGTCCAGCGCGGAAGTGCTTGGCACAAAAGTCCTGCAAAGGGCGCCAGCGGGGCGGTCGGGTGCCAGGGGCGAGCGCGCATGCTCTGGCGCGCGCGCGGCGCGCAGCACGGAGCGCACCGCCCGCCCGTGGCTCATCATCGCCACCGCGTCCCAAGCGCCGTGCGGCGCCAGCCTCCCGCGCAGCGCCTGTGCAGGCACCCAGCCCCGGCGCGGCGAACCTTGAGCGCTGCCAGCGCCGCGCGCAAGGCCGCGACCCAGGCTGCGACCCTGGGCTCCTTAGCACGCCACTCGGTGAGCACCTTGTTGGCCCAGAAGTCTGCCGCCGCCGCCTGGTCCTCCACGTGCTGCGCCGGCAGCCGCATGCCGCATGCCGGCCCCGTGTACGCCGCCCAGCTCAGCGCCTGCGCCGCCTCGGCCACCAGCTTGTACTGGCTGGCGTGGGGCGAGCGCCCGGGCGCGTCGGCCAGCGAGCCCGCCACCACCAGCTGCTCGCCCACCGGCGCCAGCAGCGCGCCCAGCTCGGCGTCGCCGGGCTTGCGGCAGGCGTCCATGGCGGCCACCACCGCCGCCTCGCGGCGGAACGCCTCTGCCAGCACCCGCGTCGCGCGCAGCACCTCGCCGCCCACCGCCTCGGCCGCGTCGACCGCCGCCGCGACGGGTCCCGCCAGCAGCGCCTGGTAGGCGGCGAGCGCGCCGCCGCCGGGGGCGGCAGGTGCGGAGGGCGGCGGCGGCGGGGCGGGAGCGGCGCGCTGGGCGGCGTGCGGAGGCGCTGGCCTGCTCGCGGGGCTGGCGCCGACTGCCAGGCGGGCCTGCGAGCATCGGCAGGTGGCGAGCTGTTGAATTTTGCACCACCGAAAGCGATCATGAATGCAGAAGTGATCGGCTCGCCTCCGTCTCCTCCAGGCGCGTGACGACCGCCTCCAGCCGTGAAATCACACCCTCCATCATCTGGCTCGGTCTCTGCAACCCTCGCCGAATCTACCGACGCCTCTCTAGCAGAGAACACAGCGAGATCCACAAAGGACGGAAACGAGAGAAAGGGCCCCAGACTCTTCCCCTTTCCTGACGGGCACGCCCCCGAGGCGGCGCCCGCCGACGGCCGGACGCCCGCACCGTGCTGGGCACTCACCAGCGCCAAGTTAGGTGCCCTCTTGTCGGTTCTGTTCTGGCATATGCCGCACTGGGAGGCATGGGTTGCGTTTTAATACAGGGCAGGGGCAGAATTTCAAAAACAATGGGCAGATCCGGTCAGCCAAAACAGGGGCAAGTTCGTTCCAAATTCACCGATCAATCATCTCATCAGCATCGTCTCGCTCGTCACGGTCCTCTCGTCTGAAAACAAAATCTGGCGGCCGCACATGGCGGCCGGCCATTTGCAGTGCTGCGCCTACGCCTCGCGGCCCTGCCCCTTCTTCTTCTCCCGCTTCCGCCAGCCGCGCCGCTGCCACGCCTCCTCCTCCAGGCGCTGCCGGTCCGCAAGTAGATCTGCCGCAGTGGCAATGGCGTCCTGCAGCGAGGCGAGCGTCTGCACCAGCCGCGTCTGCAGCGTGCGGTTCAGGCTGTTGGCCGCCGCCAGCTGCGCCTTGGCCACCGCCGCCACGTGCTCCATCTGCTCCAGCTGCGCCTGCTTGGCCTGCAGCTCCAGCGCCACGCGCCGCGCCTCCAGGCGGGCCTCGCGCACCTCCTGCGGAGCGGCGGGAGGGAGGGCGAGCAGCGCGGCGCGCTGGTCTGCTGGCGAGGGGAGGCAGCATCTGCGCGCGTGCGGCGCAAGCGCCATGCTGCCGTCGGTGCGTTGGTCAACCCAAACTGCACGGGTGCCCCGCACCTCCTTCAGCCCGACCATCTCCATCCTGGATCGCCGCAGGTCACCCTTGAGCGCAGCGACCTGCACCCAGCAACGTGGTGTAGCGCCTCGGCCACACCGCGCTAGGATGGCGAGGTCAGCAGGCGGGCGGCCAAGTGCACGCGGCCCCGGGCGGCCGGGCGCGCGCGTCGCCATGCTGCTGGCGCCCCCCCGCGCGCGCCCTGGCACGTGCAGCCCCACGCGGCCTGGCGCGCGTGTTGCCACACGCGCCTGGCGGAACATGTCGGAGGCCCAGGCCATGAGGCGCGACTCGCGGGAGGCCGCAGCCGCCGGGCCGGCCTCGCCCTGCGCGACGACCAGGCCGCCGCCCGCTGAGGCGCCGCCCCACGCGTCCACCACCTCTAGCGCCCGGTCGTCCATCCGTATGGTCAGCACTGCGTTGTTGCCCCGCTGCATCGCCAGCACGGCGCCGCTGTCGGAGCAGACAATGTACGAGTACTCGGTCACTGCGCCCGCCGGCAGCGGCACCCGCGCCTCCCACACGCCGCCCTTGCAGGGCGACAGCTTTGGCGCGTCCTCGGCCGCCCACGCGCCTGCGCGGGGTGGGGGGGTGGGGGGTGGGGGTGGGGGTGGCCAACGGGCGCGGGTGGATGGGCCACTCGTGACGGACGCTCGTGGACGGACCGCGCGCTTTTCAGGGAACGAGTGACGGCGCAGGCCATGCGCGCTGGGTAGCAGGGTGCAGTGAGAGCCGTGCAGCAAGCGCAACGGGAGAGGATGCCGCGCAGCGGTGCGCAGCGAGTGACGGACGATGTAGCAGCCATGCAGACGCCCAGCGCTCGCGAGCGCAGCACCCACCTAGGCTCTCGTGTCCGCCCACCACCTTGACGTGCTGGCCTTGCTGGGCCGCATAGGTCAGCCTAAACAGCACGGGCACCAGCCTGTGCCGGCGAATCGTGTCCCGGTAGAAAGAAAGCGCCAGGGCCGCCTCGGGGCTGTCGACTGTAGAAACCCACGCAGCCTGGCCGCTGCCACCGGCGTCCTCCTCCTCGCTGCTGCTGCTGCTGCTGCTGGCGACAGGGGTGCGCCACGCGGCGGTTGGCGCGCTGGGCGGGCCGGCGCTGCCATTCTGCAGGCCTTGCTGCCGCTGCAGCCGCTTCCGTGCCTGCTCTCTCTCCAGCATTTGTTGCACTGGCAATCCAGCGAGGAGGTCGCTGGCTTTCGCGAGCAGGGGCCCCTTGGAGCCATGGGGACTGCCATTTGCACCTTCTGTCGGTCCGCGCTGCTGCGTCGGCTGTTGCCGCTGCCACCACTGCTGGGGCGACTGCGCGCCTCCCTGCGTTGGCTGTTGCACTGGCCACTGCCACCGCTGCTGCGCGGGCTGGGGGGGCTGCACCTCCTCCTCCTCGGCCGGCAGGCGCTGGCGTCGCTGCTCCTCGCTGGCCAGTGGCGGCGGCTGCACGGACCGCTGCTGCTGCTCCTGCGCTGCTGCCGGCTGCTGTGCAGGTACGTGCTGCCCCAGCCCCATCTCGGCAATCCATGCGTTCACCGAGTCGAGCATGGATGGAATCTCCTGCTCGCCAGCATTGGGCGGGCGAGCTGGCGGGTCGGCCGCCGCCCTCCACTGGCGCTGCCTGCTCAATCCTGCACCAACAAGCCGCGCGATCTGTAAGGCATGCGCCAGGCCTAACGAGAACCAGATGAGCTCATCCCACCTGCTGCAGGTCGCAACACCGGCCTGCACGCTGTGTGAGCGCTAGAAGCATAGGTGTTGCGCAAGCTGGAGGTCATGGCTTGTTGGCGTTAGTTTGGAGCGCGCAGTTCCAAACTGTTGTTGTAGCACTCCTCTAGGAGCTGGTGTAGCACTCCTCTAGGAGCCCATTAACCGCACTTCATGGCTGACCCGCTTTTTCAAAGCGATCTTCTGTCCAGGCTGGCGTCCGCCCCGGGCGGCGATCCACTTCCGCCGCCCTTGCAGCCCAGCGCAGTTGGCGCTGTGCAGTTGACCTTGCCATCCAGCCGCCTTGCATGTCGGGGCGCAGCCTTCATTCCCAGGGGCCTGCCGCATGCGCCGCCACTTCTCCACGCGGGGCAGGTGCTGCCCCACTCGAGCGCTAGCGGCAGCGGCGCGCACCGCTGTGGCGCCTTGCACCGGGAAGGGCAAGGGACGCTTGCATGGGCTGCTCTTCTCCGACTCCCCCAGCCCAGCCTTGTGTGCCCTGCCCTCGGAGCCCCCCCCCCC
>PCFQ01000058.1:2586081-2610527 GCA_003063905.1 Chlorella sp. A99
CCCCCCCCCCCCGAGCTGCACCGCAGCGCCAGCGCCTGCGCGCGACGCCGGGCCCGCGCGCGCGTGCCTGCCGCCAGGCAGAGGCGGTTGACGTGGCGCCGGGCGGCGACGTTGTCCAACCCGTTGACCACCAAATCGAAGCCTTTGAAGAACTCCAGATCAAAGGGCCCCTCGATCACATTGTCCTGGCGCGGGGGAGAAGCGTGGGTGGGAGGGTGGGTGGGCGTGGGGGGCGGGGGTGTGGGGACGAGGGGGGCAGGGGTGTGGGGGCGAGGGGCCTCGAGGCCCAGAGGGCGAGCGGGAGGGGGCGGGTCGCAGGGGCGGGAGGCCGCAGAGAGCCGCGCGCCACAGGCGGGGAGGGGCCGCCGGGGCTGCTGCTGCCCCGGCGCCCCGGCGCCGCGGCGCCGCGCACCTGGTGCGGCGTGACGCGGACACCGGGCCGCATGGAGCGCACTGCCTCGGCGGCGACGGCCGCCTTGCTCTGGCCCACGTGCCGCTTGCGGAAGAGGAACTGGCGGTTTAGATTGCTGGTCTCGATGGTGTCCATGTCGATGACCTGGGTGCAGGTAGAAGGTAGAAAGCGCAGGGTCGCGGGGCGGAAGCGCGCACCGCGCGCGAGGCGGGTGCTGGGCGCGGGCGCCGGCGCGGGCGCGGCAGTCGGGCAGTGCCACGGCCCCGCCAACCACAGCAGCAGCTGCTGTGCCCCCGACCTGGATGTCCCTGAAACCGCTCATCACCAGCGTCTTGAGCAGCTCGCAGCCGATGCCGCCAGCGCCGACGGCCAGCAGCTTGGCGGATGCGACCTGAGCGCGCCGGGCGGGGGGCGGCTCAAGCGGGGGGGCGGCGGCCGGGGGCGGGCAGGCGGGCCTGCGGCTGCGCTCGCGCTTGCCTTTTGCGCGAGCACCGGATCGGTGGCCCCGTAGGGCCACTCGACCAGCGGGTGCGCCTCCTGCTCCGTCATCAGATCAAACTCCCCCCCGACCGCGCTCAATCCCTGCCTTTCAATGCGAAACAATATATAGCGTGCTCTGATTAGATCGATGCAACAGCGCAGGAGGCGTGCACTTGTAGTCTGAGCACGGCCGGCCCGCCTCTCAAGAGGCGGCGGGCGGGTCGTCAGCGCCGCATTCAAGAAGCCCTGCGGCCGAGGCAGCAGCAGCCACTCGCACGGTGCAGGGTGGTTGGGTGACTTGCAGAGAGAGCTGTCTGTGACACGCGCATGCCCAGCGGCACTACCAGCCTGTCGATGCGCGTCTCCACTCGCGGGTCGACCACTGGCGCCCACTCGGCTTCTGCCACAGTCGCATGCATCAGCAGATACGCCGCTCTGCCCAAGCATAGGATTGAATAAAAACTGCTGTCAGAATCCACTGAACGGCTTAACCACTGACTGCCAGCCGTAGGGGCGCCGGCCGCCTGCCCGTGTGGCGGGCCCCGTGCTATCTCCCAATTCGGTGTCGCATAGCACAGCCATGCCTTCCCCTGCCATCTTTACTGCGAGGCGCCCGTTTTGTGAGGCAGGCTGGGGTGCACTGCTCCACTTAATCCACTGGCCCTATCGCCCTCATCTCCATCCCATCACTGTTTCGATTGTCAATTGCAGCTATCATCGTTTCGTTCTTCACGCCAACGCCACAGGGGAAGAAGCGCCACACCGCCACACGTGCTGGGCAGGGAAGAGAGCACGGGTGGCCTACCGCATGGAAGTTGATCTGCTGCAGACGAGGTGAGGCGTGCTGGCGGCCAGGGTGGGAGCAGGTCAAGCTGTGTGCGGTTGTGCATGTGCTTTTGCGGCTCTGATCACATGTGCACCCTTTTTGCTGCACGCAGTCGAAGGGGGAGGGGCAGGGGGGGACGCCGAGGCAGGGGCAGGGGCGGCGGCACCGGCGAACCCCGGCCCTACAGTGACTGGTGAGCGCGCGCGCCGCTGCTCGGCCGCGGTGCATGCGCCCTGCGCCGCACGCGAGCCGGCCTGACGCGCGCGCACTCAAGGAGCCCTGCCCTGGCCTGCTGCCCTTCCTCGCCGCAGGTATCTGCACGACGACCGCGGCGACGAGCCTGAGCAGCCGCAGCCGCAGCACGAGGGCGCGGCCGAGGCGCCGGGCGGCGGCGGCCGCCGCGGCGGCCGCGGCCGCGGCGCCGCCGCCGCCGCCGCCCCCGAGGGCTGGCAGTACAAGGACCCCGAAGGCATTGTACGCGGCCCCTTCCCGCCCCACCAGATGGCCAAGTGGCTCAACCGCAAGGCCATCCCCCCTGACACGGAGGTTCGCAAGGTCACGCAGCACGGGGCCTCCGGCTGGAGCCGCCTGTCGGGTGTGGTGCCTGACATCCGCAAGGAGGCGGCGCTCTCGTCGCCCGTCGCGCCGCGCGGCGCCGCCGGCGCCGCCGGCGCCGGCGCCGGCGCGCCGCCCGCGCACCTCGCGGCGCGCCTGGGTCCCGGCCCCGCCGGCGGCCGGGGGCCCCCGCCCGAGCCGGCGGCGCACCTCAACGGCGCGGGCGGCGGCCGCGGCGGCCGCGGCGACCGCGGCGGCCGCGGCAGGGGCCGGGGGTACGACGACTACGCGGCGCAGCCGTTCCCAGAGAGCTTTGCCGGCGTGGGCCGCGGCGGCCACGGCGAGCGCGGCGGCCGCGGCGGCGGCCGGGGCGGCCGCGGCGAGCGGGGCGGCGGCCGCGGCGAGCGCGGCCGGGGCGGCGGCCGGGGCGGCGGCCGCGGCGGTGAGCGGCAGCCCCCGCCGCCGCCGCGCGTGTCCAAGTACGTCGTCAACCAGCTCTTCACTGGCGGCGTGAAGCTGGGCACGGAGCAGCCGATGTGGAGGTGCGGGGGGAAGAGGGGCAGCGCCTGCCTGCCGCCAAGTCTCTCAGCATGTCATGGGCCCTCCTCTCTCCCGCCACCATTGCAGGTACATTGACCCAGACGGCAAGATGCAGGTGGGGACGAGTGCGGCGGGCTGGGGGCGGGCGCGACGGCTCCCCTGCCGCCCCGCCTCGCGCCGCTCGCCACTCCCCCTCCCTCGCTCGCCCCCCCCCTCCCTGCCCTGCCTGTCCCTCCCCACCCCCCACCCTGCGCCCGCCCACGCCCCCAGGGCCCCTTCCCCGCGGCCAACATGATCGACTGGCACGCGGCCAACTACCTGCAAGACATGAGCCTGCCGGTGTGCGGGACCGAGCGCAAGGTGTCGCCGCCCTACCTGCCCACCCCCGCCTACTTTGTGCCGCTGGGCGCGCTGCTGGACTGGGTCGCCGCTGGCAACAGCTTCGAGGCTGTGCATGTGGACGACATCAAGAGCGGTGGGGGGGGGGGAGGTTGGCGGCGGTGGTGGAGGGCGGTAGTGTGGAGAGAGGTGGTGGTGGGGTTGGAGCGGCGGGTGCCGATGTTGGAGGGTGGTGTGGGAGCGGTGGGTGGGTGGTGGCGTTGGGGCGGCGAAGCGCGGGGCGCGCGGTGCCGGCGCCCACGCCCGCGCCTGGCGCTGGCACCCGTGCTGCGACGCCTGTTGCTGGTGCCCACGCGTCGCCCGCGCCTGGTGCCTGCGCCTGCGCCTGCTACAGGCGTGGTGCCACAGTTCCTCCAGGAGCTCAGAGGCGAGGCAGCAGCAGCAGATGTGGGCAAGGAGGCCGGCGCAGAGGCGGCGCCCGCGGCGGCCGCAGCGCCGGCCGCGCCAGCCCAGCCCGCGGCGGCGGCGGCGCCCGAGGCCGTGGCGCTGGTGGCGGAGGCCTTCCGGAACGTGCTGGCCGTGCATGGCGAGGCGCCCGCCACCGCCGCCGCGGGGGATGGCGCGTGGCCAGCGGCTGGTGCCGCCGAAGCGGATGCAGCAGAGGCGGCGGCGGCGCTGGCGGCGGCGGCGGTGCGGAACGCCCTGCAGCAGCTCGGCGAGGCGCCCGCTGCAGTTGCGGCGGCGGCTGCAGAGGAGGAGGGCAGCTCGGAGGGGCAGCGGCCTGAGGCCGCGGCCGATGGAGAGGAGCCCGAGGAGAGCGAGATGGCAGAGGAGCCCGAGCATGACGAGGTGAGGGGCGGCCGTGTTGCATCGCGTTAATGAGCCCGGGGCACTTTTTTCAGCAATTTGGCTGTCTGCCTCGCTGTGCGGGTGCTCACAGGCCGCTGCCCGGCGTCCACACGGGGTGCACGTGCAGGGCGAAGTGATCAGCGAGGGCGAGGATGCGAGCAGCTGAGCTGGTAGCCGCTGCGCGTGCGGCACGTTGCGGCACGTTGCGTCCCAGCCCTGCGGCCTGACGCTTCCCTCCCCACCGTCTCCAGTGACTGAATCGCTTACAGAGTGACACATTGCCATGCATGACCATAATGTAACCGAGGAGGAGTGTACAGAGCAAGGCGCAGGGGAGTGAGCAGAAGTGTCATAGCGCAGGATTACAGAATGTGCAGGCACAGTGGCTGGTGCAGTGCCGTCTCAGGTAGGCCGCCACGTGGGGCGCCAAGACGACATGTGCAAGCAGGTCAGACGGCCGAGCCACTCGTATCGAGCTTGTATCAAGCCCACCTGGGCATGCCACCGCCGCGGATGCCTATGGACTGTGTGACGGGGGTGGGAGAGGGGGCGCGGGTTCATGTCATGCACAGAGCCGCTCAGGGGAATCAGGGGAGGTGAGCTGCGACAGGGCAGTGTCGGAGCCGCTGTAGACAACAGGAGAGTGGAAGAGAGCTGCTCCCGAAGTGCTGATGGACCGGTTGCTGTGCCAACCAAGCGAAGGCCGGCGCGGCGTGGGAAGCGCCGGCCGGCCATTAGGGGCTGGCGTGAAGCGCGGCGTGCACCCGGCTGCGGCGTGCGAGAGCGGCTGCGCACCCAGCCGTCCGTGCCCTTGGCCGCCTCGGGCAATGTCGAGGAGGGGAGAGGCCCGCCAAGCGGCATCATGCGCCCAAATGCCCAAACGGCCGCTTCGGCACCATCCCATGCAACTGCACCGCCGTGCGTACCTCACAGGAGCAAGGGAGAAGGGCGGCGGTGGGCGGCGGGCAAGCTGGATCGGCTATTAAACGCTGAAACATCGACGTGATTGGCGTCTCACCAATGAAATCATGAAATTAAAGAGGGGGGCCCTGGGAGGGCATTTTTGACCGAGCGGGTTCAGGAAAGCACAATTGAAGTCCCCTCGCAGCACCGATCGCCTGCACGCGATGCTCAGATAACGCAGCGAGCCATGGAGGCGCTTCTGCGCGCGGTGCTTGACGGGCACCTTGGCCTGCCCCAGGCGCTGGATTGGGTGCTCTCAGCAGCCAGCGAGCCGCCCCCTATCGCTCTGGATGACGGCGCCGGCAGCCTGGCGCCGTCAGGGCCGCCTGGTCTCAACTGCTGCACGCCCGCCGCCTTCAGGGTGTTTGTGCTCAACCACGTGCGCGAGCAGGCGGAGCTCATCCTTGCGGCGGCAGAACAGGAGAGCGCCCCCACCAGCCAGCCGCCCACGCCAGAGGCCAAGGGCGGCGGCCTGCCATGCGGCGGCGCCCCGCCGCGCCGGCCGGCGGGCGGCCAGCCGGGCGCCCCGCCGCCGCGGCCGCAGGCCGAGCGCCCGCAGCAGGCGCCGCCGCCCGGGCGGCCCCCGCAGCCGGGCGCGCTCGACGACAGCAACTTTCCAGCGCTCGGCGCCGCCCCGGCCGCCAGGCCTCGGCCCGCGCACCAGCCTGCGGCAGCCAAGGGCAAGGTGGGTGTTCGGAGACTCGCACGTCTGCGTCACCCAGCTGTCTGCATCTGTTGGCGGCGCGTGCCTCACGCGCTGTGCTGCGCGGGCCCCACCTGGGTGCAGGCCCTACCGCGCCGCAAGATCAATGCGCAGCCGGTGGATGCGGTGGTTGTGGACCCTTCGTTCGTGACGGCCCAGCCTGGAGGCGCTGCCCCTCAGCTCCCAGCCCCAGCCGCCCAGGCGCCGGCACAGCTCAGGGGCCCGCCGCAGGGCGCCACCCCCAAGCGCATCATACCCACCAAGGTTGCGGCAGTGGACGTCAACCCGTCGTTCCTGGCCTCGCCCTCGCTCACGCCGCAGGCCTGCAGGCTGGCGGGGCTGCTGGCGCAGACGCCCACCCCCGCCGCCGCCGGCGCCTCCAAGACGGCGGGCGGCGCACCGGCGCGGAGCCCGGTGCAGCTGGACGGCGCGGGGGAGCAGGAGCTGTGCTGCCAGCTGTCATTTGACGACACGACCTCCACAGGGCGCACCGCCGCAGCCGGCGTTTCCAGGGGCGCAGCTGCCGACGGCGGCTCGGGCGCAGGGGAGCCAGGGGCGCTGCCCGCCAGCCTGGAGCAGCGCATGTGCGGTGTGTCTTTGGGCTCACCGGCGGCCGGGGGCCTGCTGGCCAGCAGGCTCGGCGCTCCGGCCGGACGGCCAGCGCCCACGCCGCCGCAGCGCCAACCCCCGCCAAACCAGCAGCGGCAGCCAGAAGCGACGGGCCGCTCTGCCGCAGCCGCAACGCCTTCGGTAGACCCATCTCCCATGGAGCGCCTCACCCAGCGGCTCAGCACGCGCCTGCTGCCAGCCGGGGCGAGCACCACTATCGGGTTCGACGCGCCTGCCGTGCCACTGGCAGAGCGGCAGCAGCCGCAGGAGCAGCGCCTGAGCGCGTGGCCCGCCCAGGGGACGCCCTCGCCGCCCTCTGCAAAGCCGCCCTCTCCACAGCCGCAGCCGCAGCAGGCGCCCGGTGCCTCTGGGCCGCACGGCCCCCCGCCGCCTGCGGCGCCGGCCAGGCAGTCGCTCTCTCCTCTCAAGCGCCCCCCCGCGAGCCTCGAGGTGGGGCTGCAACTAGCGCACCTGGCCAGCAGCCTCTGCTGCACCCCTGCCGCACCCCGCCCCTGGACCAAGCTTTCTGCCCCATGCAGGACTCGCTCGAGCCACCCCCGTCGCAGCAGCCTGTGGCGGCGCTGGCTGACAGCGCGCGCGTGCTGGCAGAGCTGCACGCCGGCCTGCTGCGCTGCTGCTCCTCCATCAACCTGGCTGGGGAGCTGGACCTGGTCCTCAACCTGCTGGCGGTGCCCCCCGCCACGCGCGTCGACCCATCGCTCGCGCACGTCACCCCGCTGTGGTGCGGCGAGCTCGCGCAGTGCTACGCCTGCTGTGTGCTGCAGTCTGCAGGTGCGAGCCCCCGTGCGCCTGGCATTGGTTGTGTGGGGCCCTGAGCGCGAGGAATTGAGCTGCGCAGCGCCACGGCTGACCGCACCCGCACCTGTGTCTCGGTGTTCCCTGGCCGCGGCTGCAGGCTGGGCGGTGCGAGGCCTGGGCTCGCAGCTGCTGCAGGACCTGAGCGCCCTGCCCGTCGTGCGCGCTGGCTTCCCCCGCTTGCACAGCACGATGCAGCTCGCGCTCGCGCAGCTGCAGGAGCGTCAGCTGCGCACAGGTGCGCCCCTGCACTTTGGTGCCCTGCCATTGCGCTGCCCTTTCGTCCCGTGCTGCCCTCACTCCCTGACAGCGGCCTCCCGCTCCCCGGCCGCGCCCGCTTTCTGCCTCATGGTCCCATCCTGCAGAGAAGGCCTACTCCCACGTGCGGTCGGGCGGGCTGACCAGCCTGTTTGGCCTGCCCGCCCTCACCGCCGACGGGCGCAAGAGCCGCAGCCAGGCGGAGCAGCGGCGCGTCGCCAACCGGGAGAGCTGCCGGGACGAGTGGTTCAATCTGATGAAAGAGGCGGCAGCCCAGGTGGGACGATTGGAAAATGTGCTGAGCAGAGGGAAGGCAGGGCAGGGTGGCCCAGGTGGGACACACGGAGGTGTGCTGAGCGGAGGGAGGGTGGGTCGAGGGTGCGTGGCCCCGGCGGGTGAGTCGAGGGCGCGTAGCCCCGCTGAGGGCAGGGACTCGCAGGGGAGACAGCCTGTTTGAGGGGCAGGACGGCCGCGCCCCCGGCGCGCTGCTCACAAAGAGACTGTCGTTGCGTCGCTGCTCTGCTGGCCACTCCACCCTCCATCCTGCCGCAGACGCACAGCTTCGCGGCAGGCCAGCTGGCCCGCGGCGGCACCTCCCTCGCGGACCCGGCCTCGGAGAGCGGCCGGACGGGCGCGACGGGCGCCGGCGACGAGGCCTCGGTCATGCTCGCAATGCAGCAGTCGGCCGGCGATCTGCTGCGCCGCCTGCGCCCCGACAACTTTGGCGCGTTTGCCGAGCTGTTCACGGCGGCGGTGCTGCAGGCACGCGGCGCGACGGGGGGCGGCGGCCTGCCGCGGGCGCCGCCACGACGGGGAGTGCCCAGCGATCGCATGCGTGGACAGCTCTCCCCTCCCAGCAGCGCCCGCCCCCTCTCTCTTGGTGAACTCTCCCCTCCCCTGTCTGCGCAGGCCGCTGCCACCGGGGAGACGATCCTGGACGAGGAGCTGACCAGCCTGGCACAGAAGAATGTCAGCCGCTTTCACCGCCTCAACCAGCGGCTGCAGGCCCAGGGCGCGGCGGGCCCCAGCCGCGGCGGCGCCGCGCGCCTGCAGCAGCACGCGGCCGCGACGGCCACCGGGTTCGGCGGCGGCGGCGCCGGCGGCGGGCCGGGCAGCCGCGGCGCACGAATGCGGCAGGGCGGCCGCGGCGGCGGCGCGGCGGGGCTGGAGGAGGGCGCAGCCGCGGCGCTGGCGCTCGTCTCCCAATTCCCTCGGGCGCAGCGCCTGTATGTCCTGTTCCTGGAGGCCGCGGACAGCCACCGGCTGAACAGCGCGCTCGTGCGGTGCATGGCCGCGCGCCTGCGCGGCCTGCGCGAGCAGGCAGGCGGCGACCACGGCGCGGCGGGCGCCGCGCTCAGCGAGCGCGTGGTGGGCATGGCCACGCTGGCCACGTTTCTGGGCTACCTCTGCTTCGCCCGCGGCGGCGGCGCGCTGGCCGACGGCGGTGCCAGCGGCGCCGCGGCAGGCGTTGGAGCGGCAGCGGCATATGACGGCTCGCACCCGGTGGACGTCTGTGCCGCGCTGGAGGCCGCCGCCGCCGACGGCAGCCTGCCCGTGGCGCTGCCCTGGGCGGTGCGCTACCTGTGGTTTGTGCCGGGGCCTGCCGCCGCCGAGCCAGAGGCGAGCCTGGCTCCCTACTTCCAAAGAGCGCTGGCGCAGCTGGCGGGCCTGCACGCCAGCCTGGCGCTGACGCCGCAGCACGAGGGCTTTGACCTCGCAGCGCTCTGCCTGCGCTCGCTTCTGGACGACTTTCTGGAGCGGGTGGGCCCTGACCTGGTGGCCCACAGCTGCCGCGCATTTGGCGGCGGCGCTGGCCCCGGCGGCGGAGGGGGGCCGGTGCGCGCGGGCGGCCCCCCGCCGCCCGTCCCGCTGGCCGGCGGTCTGGCCGCCGCGGACGGCCTGCTGGACAGCCGCTACCTGCAGCTCTGCTGCCCGACGCTGGAGCACGCGCATCAGCTGTTCCGAGCCACGCGCGCTGCCGCCAGCAGCGCTGCGAGCGGCGGCGGCGGCGGGCAGCCGGGAGGGCAGCAGCAACTCCGGCGGGTGAAGAAGATCCGACCCACGGCCCCTAGTGGCTCGCTGGCCCGCGCCGCGCTGCAGGTGCGGACGTGCGCCCCTGCGCCAGTCGATTGTCAGACGCTCGAACTGAAATCGCGCTCTATGTGCACCCCCTGGCACCGCCCTGCTGGCCGTGCCGCGCGCCACCTCGCGCCGACCGCCGCCGACGGAGCTGCGCTCCCACCCCCCGCGCGGCGCAGGTGCCTGCCTCGCTGCAGAGCGCGGCAGCGGGCGGGAGCGATGTAATCAAGCTGAAGCTTCAGCGCGCCTTCCTGGAGCAGTACAGCACGGACGCCCACAAGGCGAGGGGGAGGAGGGGAGGAGGAGCCGCGGCCGCCGCCGGCCCGCGGCGTCCTGCTCGGGGGCGCGCCCGGCCGGCGCCCCTCGCTGGCGCGGCGCTCCCGCGCTCGATCACGCTTGACCGTCTCCTGGTGCCCCTCCCCCCTCGTCCGCCTTCTGGTTCTTTCCTCCAGGTCAAGCTGAAAGAGGTGGTCGACTATGTGGCGGACGTAGTTGCCTGCAACGCCGCCGCGTGGGCGGCGGGCCAGCTGGTGCCACGCGAGCTGGAGGCCAGCGGCGCGCGGCTGTCCGAGGCGGCGGAGCAGCTGGTGGCCGCGCTGGCGGCCGGCGGCGGCGGCGGCGGCGGCACGGGGCCGGCGCAGGGCATCGAGAGCGCCGTGCGCCAGTACCTGGGGAGCCTGGGGGAGCAACTGATTGCGGCGGCCTGCGCGGCGGCGCTGGGGGAGGGGCAGGCGCTGGCGGGGCGCCAGCTGGAGCAGAACGCGGTGCGCGCGATGCTGGCGCTCGTGCCGCCCGGCCTGGGTGACGCGGTGGTGGGCACGGCCGCCGCGATCGCGGCCGAGGTGGGCGCCGCCGCCTGCGCGCGGCACTTGCTGGCGCAGGTGCCGCACGGGCTGCGACAGGGGGTGCAGCAGCAGGTGGACGCTGCAATCGCCGCGTTTGCCAAGGGCAGCCGCGTGGCAGCAGCGCCGCGCGGGTCAGTGCCGCAGGCAGCCTGCGGCCGGGGCCCCTAGGGGGCGGTGCTGATGGCTGGCATCCTGCCTTGTGGGCGTGCCCCCAGATTGCCTGCGGCGGCAAAGTCGGCCAGCAGGCATGTAACTCATGGGCCGACGGACGCCGCGTCGTCAGCTGGGCGGGCAAGGCGCGCCCCACTCGGGAGCCTGCCGCGACATTTATTCCGAGAGCCTCTTGCTTCGCGCAGGAGGGTCGTCCAGATGCCCTCATCGGATCCGGAGGCTAAAGAAAGGGTCGTCCGGACAAACTGCAAGGGGTCCTATAAATTTAAACGGCCGGGTTGTCTGTGGTGCTCTCGCTGCAGCAGTGCTCGGATCGCGGGCCTAGACCTTAGATCTAGAGGCCTGCCTTGCTGGGTGCCCTGCGCAGGTGTTACCTGCCCTGGCTGGGTGTTACCTGCGCGCCAGGTAGCGAACCCCAAGCCCTACGCCCTACGCAAGGTAGAAGCAGCGGGCGGAACGGTCTAGTGTGAACCCCACTTGTTGCAGCGCTGTTCGCTATGGCTAGCTAGAGTGCCGCTGCATGCCCCCTCTTGCGAGATATCTCGCAATGGGGGGGCTCGGCATCACCTGGGCGCGGCTGGGGGCTCTAGGCGCGGCTCGCGCTGCTGTAGTACATTTTGCCGCCACTTGCACTGGTACTTGCAAGCGCCCCCCCGCCCCCTTCCCCTGGCAGCAGGAGCGGCGCCGGCCTGGCCCTGAAGGCGATGCGGCGCGTCCTCCTGCTGGCGGTGCTGGCCATCGCCGCAGGGCTCACCGAGGTGGGCGCTGCCACGTGGGCGCAACGTTGATGCTAACATCAACGGCTAGCCAGCGCTGCTGCCCTGTGCTCACGACCGCATCCGCGCGCTACATCGACGGCCGCTGTTCTCACGGCCGCATGCGCGCGCTGCAACGAGACATGTGGGGCGCGTGTGTTCCACCGCCTGCGAGGCATGCGTCGCTCCGCCCCTCACAGGCCACCGCGGCTGGGCCCACGCCGGCGTCCAAGGCAGGGGGCTACGAAGCGGGGGCCACCTACACGCCCGTGGCCAACCCGCTGTCAAGGGGCGAGGCGCTCGCGGCGGCCAGCCTCTCGGCCACCGTGCAGGCCCTGGCCTTCCAGGTGGTGCTGCCCAGGTACACGGCGGCGACCTTCGCCACCGTGGCGCAGGCCGCGCTGCTCAAGGTGCTGGCCAAAGCGGTGCCAGGCGAGTCCCGGCGGCAGCGTGCTGCGTGCAGCATGCATGGCGGCGGCAGCAGCGGGGCGTGCCCGCAGCGCGCAGCAAGCGCGATGCGTGCCTGTGCCTGCCCAGCGCAGCGCAGTGCGAGCTGCGAGAGCCTGGGGCGGCCCGCCGGCAGCTGACGGTTCCGCCTGCCCCTGCCGCCATGCCCCCGCTGCCCGCCGCCGCCACCCTGGCTGCTGCAGGCGTGAAATTCAGCATCCTGGGTGTGGAGGGCGACGAGGACGAGAGCGCCTCCGCCGACGTGCAGGCGGCCTTTGTCAGCGGCAGCGCTACGCCCGCTGAGCTGACAGCACGCCTGCTGAGGAACCTAACGTCGCTCGTCCCCCCCGCCCTGTACGCCGCGCCCGACGGCCGCGTGCCGATCCACCTGGAGGGGCTGAGCGCCACCTACCTCACGCGCGCGTCGGGCGCGGGGGTCGCGGCGGGCGCGCCAGGGACGCAGCCCGCGCTCGTGTTTTCGGTCGCGCCCTGGGGCAAGCCGCCCACCTGGTTCAAGGCCCCCCAGCGCCTGGCGTTTGTCGCCGCGCTGAAGCGCGCGTCGCCAGGTGCGTGCGTGCAGTGTGCGCACGAGGAGGCTTGCGCAGGACAGGGGCCGGAAGGCCGCCGCCTGCAGCTGCGGGGCACTGCTGTGGCCACACGCCCCCACTCGCCCATCCGCCTGCCCGCCCGCCGCGCAGGCTGCAGCGTCACCGTGACCGCGCTTACCGACCCCGGCTACACCGCCGCCGACGGCGCGGCCCACGCGCCCAAGGTGGTGCTCAACGCCGCGGTCGTCGTGGCCAGCCGCATCCAGGCCAGCACCCTGGCCCGGAAGCTTGCCCAGGGCACCGTCTTCCCCGCGGCAATCTTTGGAACGCTGCACTACGAGGGCCCCTCCGTAGCCAGCCTCCAGACGGTGGCGGCTGGCAGCCCCCTGGCGGTGCAGGTGGGCAGGGCTGGGCACGGTGGGGCAGTTGGCACTGCCAACTGTGGCAATTGGCTGGCAGTGGCAGCGAGCCGCGCGACGCGGGCGCGGTGGTGCAGCACGCGGGCTCGCTTGGCACCGCGCTAGCCCGTGCCCGTCGCCGCATTCCCCGCCAAACAGGGCGCGCGCCGCCTCTGCTCTGCTGCGCAGTCGATCTCCACCACCGGCTCCACGGCCATCCTCACCCTCATTCCCCCCACCGTGGCCGGCGCCTCTCCCATCCGGAGCTTCCGCGCCGAGGCCACGGCCGCCGGCCTGCCGACGGTCCTCGCCACCTCCCACACCAACATCCTGACGCTGCGCGGCCTCAAGCTGGGCGCGACGTACGCCGTCACGGTGGGAGGATGGCGGGGCAGGGCAGGCATGGGTGGAGGCGGGACAGGGGGGCGCAGCACTCGCAGCTGCCGGCGTGGCGGCGGCAGCTGCAGCCAGCCGGTTCTGGCGCGAGGCGAGCAGGGCACAAAGGCGGCTGGCTGAGCTGCGCCACCAGCTGTGGCCTGGCGCGGGTGCAGGTTACCGCCATCAACGGGCAGGGTACCGGCCCCGGCACGACTGTGAAACTGTCTACCATCAGGTAACGGGCAGCGCAAGTGCAGGCACTGGCCTGCGCGCCGGCACGCAATGCGCCAGTGCGAATCGCAAGCTCTGGACGCCAAGCCTGCTCCTGCTGAGGCTTGCTTGAGCCTGCTTGAGGCTTGCCCGCGGGCACTCGCCCCGCGCTGCTGCCCTGCAGCCCGCCGGGAGCCCCGCTCGCCCCCAGTCTCCAGGGCAAGACTTCGCTGCCTGGAGGCAAGACTCAGGTGAGAGCGGAGCCTAGGGTTTAGGGCCTAGCCACATGGCTGGGAATGCCCGCACTGGACAGCCTGCGCAGGCTAAAGGTTGCGGGCAGAAGGGCAGGCCGCACGCGGCCGCGGCGTGCAGCCAAGGCCCGGCCTGCCCAAGCCAACCTTGCGCGCTTCGCCGCTGCGCTGCGCGCGCGCCCCCCGCGCAGCTGCTCATCACGCCGCCCGCCTCGGGCCCTCCGCCCCACAAGTACAAGGTCACAGTGATGCCCGCGACCCCAGCCAGCAGCAGCACGCGGCGGCTGCTGGCCGGCGGCGCGTGGTTCACGATCCCGGGGTCCAATGCAGTCACGCTGCCGGTGGGCGCGATCCCTCCTGGCGGAGCCACCGCTGTCATCGAGGGCGTCGACGCCAATGGCAGACCCACCACCCCCCCGAGCAACGACACGCTCTAGTGAGCGCACGCATCGATCGCCCCCGGCCGATCGACGCGCGGGCTCGGCGCTGCGCCGCGGGCGGCCCACCGGCGACCGCCCTGCGCGCGCGGTGGTGACCCAGCCTGCGTGCCGTGCGCGGAGGCTGGCGGCGCGTGTGCTGACCGCGCACCCGCGGCCGGCCCTGCCTGCAGCCCCTTGCCCCGCGTGGGCCGGTCCGGCCTGCTCCTACCTGGAGTGGCGGGCGTGGCAGGTGGGCCTGCCTGCAGAAGCTAGGGTGCAGGGCGCGCGGGGCGGGGGGGTGGGGGCTGGGGGGGCGAACGAGCTCTGGATGCGGACCTGCAGCCCCGCGCCCGCCGGTGCCGCGCGGACTCGCTGTGCACCCAGCCAGGCACGCGGAGCCCCGGGCGCTCCAACCGCCGACAGCTAAGGAGTTTGCTTGAGCTGGCTTTGCTCCCGTGCGCCGGCGCCGCGCAGCCGCGACCCTGGAGGGCCAGCAGCTCAGCATGGTCGTGCAGCCGCCCGCCATGGCGCCCGGCGCCCCGCCCATCCTATCGTACCTGGTCGAGGTTGAGCCCAGGTGGGCGGCGGTGCCACTGCTGCAGGGGGTGGGGGGCGGGCTTGAGTGTGGGCGGCGGCGCCGCCGCCACTGTTGCGGCAGCGGCGGTGGGGCGCTGGCACCTGTGCAGGCGCGCAGCGAGCTGCCGAGGCACGCCGCCGCCGCCGGCGACGCGTCTGCCAAACGCCGGCGCTCACACGCTGCCTCCTAACACAGGGTCAACAATGCCAACTACTTTGTGCAAGAGTTCAACGCCTCGGTCACAACCTACAAGTTCTCCCCTCTCACCCGCAACACCACCTATACCATGTGCGCTGGGAGTACGGGGCGCCGGGAATACGGGGCCGCGCCGCGGCGCTGCGGCACGGGGCGGCGGTCCGGGACCGCCGCCGGCCGCCGCCCAGCAGCGCTCGCCCCCGCTGGGGTGCCGGGGCAGCAGTGGCAGCGATGTATTTGCGCTGGCCAACTCTGCTTGGCAAGGACGCTACCCCCGGCCCTGCCCTGCCCCCTCATCCCCACCCCCACACCACCCACACCAACACACACCGCCACCCCTCACATTATACCCTCTGCAGCTTCGTGCACGCCGTCAACAAGTACGGCGCTGGCCCTAGCGCGCCCTGGGACATCGAGGTTGGCCCTGGCAGCAGCGGAATGCCGCGTCGGCGCGCGTGCCGGGCTGCCCCTGCCCCTGCGCGGCCCTGCCCCTCCTCCCTCCTTCTCGCTGCAAGGGCGTTGCACCCGTCTCTCAGAGCCCGTCTCTGCCTGTTGGGGCGCGCCTCGCAGGTGCCCGCGGAGGATGACACGGTGCCCAAGCTGCTGAGGGTGACCACCGCCGTCACCAGCCTCGTCGCGCGCGGCCAGCTGCCCCCCGTCGGTGGCCTGTATGCGAGCTGCGTGCTCACCGCGCTGGACGCCAACGGCACGACGGCCGGGACCGCCACCAAGGACGACCCCCCTGCCAGCGGAAATTTCTCCATCCAGCTGACTGAGCTGCAGCCAGGCACCTCGTACAGCCTCAGCCTCGTGTGCTACACCAGCGGTGGCGCGCCGTCGCCCACCAGTGCTTCCGTACCCGCGCGCACGCTCCCACCGTGAGCGGGGTGGCCGGGATGCGCAGCATGCGCTGCGTGGGGCGGAAGGGGGGGAGAGGTTGTGTGCGTGTGGGGTGGGGGGGCCAATTGACTGAGCCGGGCGCCGTTCGCTGAGCCTGGCCTGCAAAGGGGAGGTGGGGCAGGGGCGCAGTGCGCTTTTCAACAGCGTGCCCCACTTGTTCTGCGCTGGCCAGCTCTGCATTGCCCAGAGAAGTGCTGCTCGCCCTGCCAATCCGCCCCCTGCCTCACTCTGCCGGGCTGCAGTCCGCCGCCGCCGAGCCCGTCACCGCCCTCTCCACCTCCGTCCCCACCGTCCCCCAGCCCGCCGCCCTCTCCACCTCCGTCTCCACCGCCCCCCAGCCCGCCCCCCTCGCCCCCGCCTCCCTCGCCGCCTCCGCCCAGCCCGCCACCCTCGCCTCCGCCCCCCAGCCCGCCCCCCTCGCCCTCCCTTCCNGCCCTCCCCACCGCCCCCATCGCCTCCGCCCCCTCAGCCGCCTCCAACCCCTCCGCCACCCAGCCCGCCCCCAGCGTGCCCGCCACCCAGCCCTCCGCCCTCCCCAGCGCCCCCTGTCCCACTGGCTGCGCTATTGAGGCTCTGCATCCCCACTGCACGAACCAACCAGTACCACGTATCCCCACTGCACTGTACAGACATGTCCGCCCATGGCACCTCCCTAGGAAATAGCGATAGCATGTTTTTTTTTTCCTACTTTCTACATCTGCCTTCCCATCATCTTTCATGTTCAATTCCAGTGTAATCCCAGATCGCATGCGCATGCGTGACGAGCAGCAGCGCGCGCACCACCCCACTCCAGCCGCACCAGCGCGCCTCCTGGCCTACACGTGCCGGCGCGCACCAGCGCGCAGCGCCAGGCGTGGGCGCGCCGCGTCTGGGCGCCCCCGGCGCTTCCCGGGACCAGTCACATACTATGCAGTACACGGCACATGTGCCTGCCTCCTCCCAGACCCCCAGGTCCCGGGCCTTCGACGCTTCCTCAGCAGTCGCTTGACACTTTCCTCAGGCCTGCCTCCTCAGCGGGGCGCGCCCGCTCAGTAGGCCAGCAGGAGCGCCGAGGGGTCGGGGCACCAGCCGCCGCCCGCGTCCCACAGCACCGGCGGCGCGCCCGCGTCCGGCGCGCCCCCGTCAAGCGCGAAAAGGCGCGCCACCAGCGCGCGCGCCTCCCGCGCGCCGCCGGGCTCCAGCAGTGCGCGGCGCAGCCGCTCGCCCGCGGCGCGGCCCAGCGGGTCGGCCGCCAGGTGGCGCTGCCACAGCTGCGCGGCCAGGGCTTGGGCGTAGAGGTAGCTGCCCAGAACAGAGGAGGGTGGGGGTGGGGGGTGGGGGTGGGGGGGTAGGGAGAGGCGCGCAGTCTCAGGCTCGGGCAGGCGCGGCTTGGGCACGCGCAGGCGTGGACGGGCACAGGACGCGAGGAGGACGGCAGGCCGGGGCAGGGCTCGCTGCGCGCGTGCGCCTCGGGCAGGCGCGCGTGCGGCGCAAGGCCCATGCATCGCGGCGCGTCGGCATGGGCACAGCGTCGGAGCAAATATGCAGACGGGCACCTGTAGTAGTGTCCCCCGTAGCCCACGATGTGGGTGAAGCGCAGGTGGGGCAGCACGCCGGGCGGCGGCGACCCGAACGAGCTGTGCGCGGCGCCGAGCGCGGCGGCGGCCGCCACCGCGGCGGGCCCCGTGGGCGGGGCGGGGCCGTGGAGCAGCTGGTCGAGGGAGGCGTAGAGCAGCTGCTGCTCGAATTCCAGGGCCGAGAAGCGGTGCTTGGAGGCGGCCACCTCCTCGAGCGCCGCCGCCGGCACGGGACGCCCGCTGGCGTCGGGGCTGGCCAAAAAGTCTGCGCGGGGGTGGGGTGGGCGGTGCGTGGGTGAGGTGGGGTGGTGGGGTTGACGGTGGGGGTGGCTTGGCAGGAGAGTGGGATGGCGGCAGGCACGAGCGCCGTCCGGCGAGCAGGCCAGCGGGGGCAAGGCGGCCTAGGCAGCCGCCGCCGCCGCGGCCGCGGTCCCAGTGGCCTGCGCACCCGCCAGGATACGCGGCTGCGAGGCAAACAGCTCCAGCATGTGGGAGGGCACTTCCACCATGTCGTGTGGCCCGCGGGTGCCTGGGCAGAGGGTGAAGCAAAGGAGCGGGGCCCTCCGTCGCAGCTTGAATGCGAGCGCTCGCGGCGACTGCTGGGGCGACGCATCGCGCTGCACTGCAGCAGTGGACCTAGCGCGACGTCGCCACTCGCCGCCCTGCCGCGCGCGCGTGCGCGGCCCACCCGACAGGTGCTGAAAGTGCGTGCGGGAGAGCAGCGAGTTGAGTGCATGGCCAAACTCGTGAGTCAGTGTCTCCACCTCGCAGTGCGCCAGCCCAGCCCCTGGGTGGAAGCCTGCCACCAGCGCCACCACCGGCGTCTGCGGTCGCGACGCGGGGGAGGGGAGCACGCGGGGCTTGGGCACGGCCGTGGCGGCAGCGGCAGCACAGAGAGTGCACGCCAAGCGCTCGTGTGCCCGCGGCCCTTGGCCTGCTGCCCGCAACGACAGGCGCGCCCAGCCGCCGCCGCCGCCCCGGCCCCGCGTGGTGCGCCCTCTCCCGGCGCGCCTGGTAGCCGCCGCCGGGGCGGGCCCGCCCGCAGCGCAGCGTGAAGTGCGCGGCGCTGGGAAACTTGTGGGGCCGGCGGTAGAGGTCTAGATAGATGGTCCCAAGGAAGCCCTCCTCCTCGTGGGAGGCCTCCAGGCGGCGCACGCCCGGCGCCCAGCCCTCGCCTGGGAAGGGGAGCAGGCGCGGTTCGAGGGGCGGGGCAAGCACGCCGGGCGGCGCAGGTTGGACAGTTGGGGGCGCACAGAGCAGCAGGGAGAAGGAACGTCTGAACGTCTGTGGCGGGGGATGGTGCAGGCTCCGGGGATGCAGGCGCCGGGCGGCGTGCGCCGGCGGCCCAAGGCGCAGGGAGAGCGCGCCGCGCGCCGCGCACCCGGCTGCAGCGGCACCTCTTCCAGCGCCACCCCCATCAGCCGGCGCGTGAGCCGGCCCAGCCCCTCCACCACATGGTCCAGCTGGAAGTGCTGGGGCAGCACGGTCAGGTCTGCTTGGGCAGCCTCGGCACGCGCCAGGCCTAGCAGGTAGCCCCGGTCCCAGGGCGCCAGCCCTGGGCTGCTGCTGCTGCTGCTGGCGATGTGTTCGACGCCCGCCGCCGCGCCGCCGCCGCCGGTCTCGAGGCCGGCGCGCGCCAGCCGCTGCTTCAGGGCGCGCAGCGCTGCTGCCTCGGCCGCAGCGCGCGGCGACAGCTCGGCGGCCAGGCGCTGCAGGAATGCGGAGACAGCGCCGGGGTGGCCTGCCAAGGAAAAGCCATCCAGTTGATATGCAGCGTAGCTCTCATGGCCCATGATGCGCGCAATCTCGTGCCTGGCACGGGGGTGGGGCACGCGCGGGACGGGGTGGTCGGCCGGGCGCGGCGGCGGCGGAGCGAGGGCGCTGCAGCGGCGGAGCGAGGGCGGCGCGGCGGCGAACCGAGGGTCGGGCTGCTGGGCGGGCGGTGGTTTGCGCCGCCCGCCGCCTCACCTGCCCAGCACGAGGCGGTCGAGCAACTTTGCGTTGCTGGCCGGCTGCTGATGGTAAGCCATGAAGGCCTGCGGCGTGGGAAGACTGTCAGTCACAAGATTCAGATTCGTGATTTGCACGTCATGCAAGCGCCCGAAAGTGAGGCACCCCGAGCGGGCCCGTCTGTTTCCCAGGCGGACGCCGCCGGCGCGCCCCCGCGGGGCGCCCACCTGCCGCCGCAGACCCTCGTCGCTGCTGTGGCTCATGATTGCATTGAGCAGGTGGGAGTCGCCCGGCACCGCCAGCCCCCGCACCCTGCCGCTGCCGCTGTCCACGACCGGCAGCAGCTTGCGCTGCACGCTGTGCGGCAGCCGCTGCAGCGCGGCTGCGGCGGCGCACGCGCAGGGCAGCGCGAGTTGGCCACTCGCCGGCGGCGAGCACGCAGCGCGGTGGCGAGGCCGCGCAAGCTGCTGCCCAAGAACAGCTGCCGACGCCCTCACCCCTCACCCGACTGGCTGTAATAGTCCACCTCCATTTCCCCATACTGAGCTGGGTCCAGTATGTTTTGTGTGAACTGGAAGCCAATCTGCGCGTCGGCGGCGGGGAGGGAGGGAGGGCAGCGCAGGAGGTGGGAGGGTGAGAGCGCAGGCGGCTCCGATGGCAGGAGCAGCGAGGGAGGGAGGCGGGCGGGGCGCAATCGCGGGCGAGGCGGCGGCGGGGCGGCGGCGCGAGGCAAGCCGCACCGCCTGGGCTGCGGCAGCCGCCTTGGCGACTGGCGGCACCGGCCCGGCCCGCCGCTGCCCCCTTATGCGCGCGCCTGCTGCGTCTGCTGCACCAGCTCTGTCACTCGATCGCGCGCCTCGCCGTCCAGGTGCACGCCGTACCTGCGCTAGGGCACAGGAAGAGCACAGGCAACTTCAAGACAACAGGTGCACGCCATACCATCGCAGCGTGCGAGGGGGGCAGCGGAGGGGCGCGGAGCAGAGCGAGCGGGCAGCGCCGGGTCACCCTCCAGTCCAGCGCTGCTGCCAGCCCAGGCCACCATCGCCGCTCGCCCGCCCCCGAGGAGGAGGAGGAGGAGGAGGAGGTCCAGTCCTCTCACCTAGGCCCCTCCTGCGCACCTCTCAAAGTCTCGCCGCAGCATGCGCCCCACCAGCACCGTCTCCTCACAGAAGCCATCCTCCAACTGGCCACCGCTGCTGCTCGCGCCGCTGCCCTCGCCGCTGCCCTCGCCCCTGGCGCCGGCGCCGCCCGCGTGGAGCCACGCGGCCCAGCGCCGCCGGCGCGGCGGCGCCCCGCCGCCCGCGCGCCCCTGCGCTGCGGCCGCGCGGCGCGCGTGGCCGTCCAGCGCATGGACCAGGGCAGAGTAGATGCCATAGTGCGTGTTGAGGTCGTGCACATAGGTGCCCAGGTCGATGCACGTCTGCTGCGCGGCGGCGCGCCACTCGGGCGCGGCGTGGACGTTGCGGCAGAACTCGGCGGCATCCAGCACCTGGCACAGCTGCGCTCATTGGTTGGGGACATTGGGTAGCAGCGCGTGCGGGCGCGGGGGTAGGAGTGAAGGTGAAAGGAGCGGCACCGAGTGTTAATATCCGGAGCGGCGCACTGCGCTGCGGCGGCGGGTCAGCGCGCTGCAGGCTGAGGAGGCGTTGGCTGTCGGCTACTGCCTTTCGCCAACCGTCCATGTGCTTGTCTCTCTGTCACCCTTCGGGCAGTCAAATCACTTTCAGTCAGGACTAACCGTGTCGCTGATGTCGTCCAGCAGCTGGACGGTGGCGGCCGATGGCGGCGTGATCACCACCCGCTGCACCAGCTCGGTGCACCTGCGGGGACAAGCGGCAGAGATCCTTCGCGCCTCGAGGCATCACAATTGGCAACGCGGTCACCATGTGGTGACGAGACCTATAGAGGGGGCGCGGGGGAGCCCGGGCGCCGGCGGCGCTCACTCGGCCACCGCCTCTGCCGTTGCCCGCTGCCAGTCGCCCGGCTGCTGGATGGCCGCCATCCCCGCAAAACCAGTCGCCGTGCTCTTCCATCTCGCGTGCGCTGCAGCGCGCTGGAAACAACGCCGAGTCAGGAGGCTGGGCAGAGACATGGCGATGAATTTGGGCTCGCCAGCGTCCCAATCCAGCCCCCCTACCCCCCACGATCGCTGCGAAAGATGGGTGGGGCTATTATTGTCTTGGAAAGGGGGTGCCAGCTGGATGGGCTGGGCAGGTGCCGAACGCTGCTCCACAGCCCACTGTCCAAGTCTTGTGGCTTCTCTGGGGCGCTCCCGCTGCCAGTTGTGCAGCATCGGCCAAACTCCGCGCTGGGTGCCGCATTGCCAGTCCACAGCTCCCTCTCGCCGTAATTAGAAACCAGGGAGTCAGGGACAGGCAGCCATGCAGGCCTGTGCACCCTCCACCTCTTATCGATATGCGCCCGTGCTGGCCAGCCAGCCGCTGCCTCGCCGCCAGCACAAGCGCTCCGATCGCACGGGTGCGCAGCGGCTGGCGCGAGCGTGTGGCTGGAGCTGCTGTGTCACCGCCCGTGGCTACAGCCGCCGCGATCCCTCTGACCGCGCCCAACCCCGCGCCCGCTCCCCCGCGCTGCCGCAGTCCGCACCCAGGCGGTGCAGGCGCCCACGCGCAGCAACGTGGCCAACGTGACCGACGTGGGGCTGAAGGACGTGCCGCTGCGGTCGCTGTTCCCAGAGGAGCCGGGCCCGCCTGCCCCCGGCGCGCCCAAGCTCAAGGCAAGAGCGCACATGGGTGCAGCGGCGGGCCCTGGCGTGCGAGCCGCCGGCGAGGCGACGAGCGACGCGGGTGGCCGGGTGCCTTGGGCCTCGCAGCGCGCCCTCCGCTCCGCGCGTTGCACGTTCGGCGGCGTGCACGCAGCATTGACTACCGCCTGCTTGCCGCTGCAGGTGGCGATCGTGGGCAGCGGGCTGGCAGGGCTGTCCACCGCGGTGGAGCTGCTGGACCAGGGGTAAGCAGTGGCCAGCTGTGGTATGGTGGATGGTGGGTGCAGGCCTTTTGCCTCGTTCCTGCCGATGGAGCATTCAATCACATGGTTCCACGCCAGCAGCGCCAGCCGGCTGGCTGGATGGACGGCGTCACAGCATGCGGTGCCGAGCGATGCCGAGCGCCCTCCCGCAGGTACGAGGTGGATATCTACGAGTCGCGGAGTTGGGTCGGCGGCAAGGTGGCGTCCTTCAGGGACAAGAACGGCAACGACATCGAGATGGGGCTGCACGTCTTCTTCGGCTGGTGAGGGGAAGGGCGGGCTTGGGAGCTCGGGTGCAGCGGGGGCATGGGAGCGCCCGCGGGGGCGCGCGAGGAGCGCGTGTAGGAGAAGGGGCGTCGGGAGGGGGTGTGCTGGGGGGAGAGGGAGAGGTGCGCGTGCGTGCGTGCGTGCGTGCGCACAAGGAGTCGCGCGCGTGTGCGCGTGTGTGTGGTGGACTTGGGGGCGGGGCCAGAGGGCTCTGTGCGCCTGCCTCGCCAGGCGGCGGCTGCTGGGAAGGAGGTGGCCAGTGGGGCGAGGTGGAGGGTGGCACGGCGCCCGCCGCCGCTGCTGCATTTCCCAGCGCGCCTGGTAGCTGACCGCGCTCCCTGCCCCCCGCCCCGCCCCGCTCCACACAGCTACTTCAACCTGTTCCGGTGAGTTCCGGCATGGTCTCTGGCGCGATTGCCGACTGCCGAGCAGCAGCAGTGGGCAGTGGACGCGGGCGCTGCCTCGGCGCCAGGAGATGCGCGCTAGGTGGCGTCCGGGCGGTCCTGTAGGCGCAGCGCCGCTCTCTGACGCGCGCTCCCGCGGGATTCTTTCCTCCCTGCAGGCTGATGGCCAAGTGCGGGGTGCTGGAGAACCTGCTACTCAAGGAGCACACCCACACTTTCTGCAACAAGGGTGGGCGGGCGCGGGGACCGCCGCCGCCGCACTGCTGAAACCGCGCCCGCCGGCGCGCCGCACCTCTCCCCGCCCCGCCCCCCTCCAACACGCGACGAACCCAAACAACGACGAGCCACTGCGAACGTGGCCAGCGCGCCAATCGGCTGTCCAACCGCGCCGCCGCGCGTCGCGCCTGCCCCGCAGGCGGCGACGTGCGCGACCTCGACTTCCGCTTCTACCTCGGGGACACCAAGATCGGCGCGCCCTTCCACGGCCTCCGCGCTTTCTTCACCACGCCCCAGCTCTCCACCGCCGACAAGATCGCCAACTCGCTCGCGCTAGGCACCTCGCCCATCGTGCGCTCGCTCTTTGACCCCGAGGTGGGCTCCGAGGGCCGCGTGGGAGGGCGGGAGTACGGGCGAGCGCGGGGCCGGCGGCGGCGCGAGCACGTGCGCCCGGTGGCGGTGATGGGGGGAGGGAAGGGCGGGGCGGCGGGCAACCCCTCGCGGCCTGAGCCGGCCCCGGACCCCCCGGACCCCCGCGCCCGCCGCCCCGGCGCGCAGGGCGGCATGCGCGACGTGCGCGCGCTCGACGACATCTCGTTCGCCGACTGGTTCAAGAGCCACGGCGGGTCGCAGGCCTCCATTGAGCGGATGTGGGACCCCATCGGTGCGGCTCGGCTAGAGCGCGCGCCACCTTGCTGCCCTGTGCTCGCCGCCTCGCGTCCCTGCCCAGCTGACTGCCGGTGCGCGCGTCCCCCACCCCCTGCTTCCCGCCGGCCCACCCACCTATGTGCCGTGCCGCGCTCTCCCACCGCCCCAACCTCGCCCCCCCACCCCCACCCCCCACCCCCCGCCCCGCCCGCGCGCAGCGTACGCGCTGGGCTTCCTCGACTGCAAGGACATCTCCGCGCGCTGCATGCTCTCCATCTTCCAGTTCTTCGCCACCAAGACCGACGCCTCGGCCCTGCGCATGCTCAACGGCTCCCCCGCCGAGTGAGCGCTACGTGCGCGTGCGTGTGCGTGCGTTTGCTGGATCAGTGGCGACTGGGGTGGGGCTTGAGCGGCGGCGTGCTGGTGCCCCCTCCGCCGCCCGGAGGCCCTGGAGGGGCGCCGCATGAGGGGCTGGCGGGCGGACGCACAGCTGTCCTCCCCCAACCCCACCCCTCACTGCACTGCACCACACACTCACCACTCGCCACGCACCCCCCACCCCACCCCACCCACCCCCACTCCTCCACCCCAGGCGCCTGCTCAAGCCCATCACCGACTACATCAAGGCCCGGGGTGGGCGGATACACACACGGTGGGGCTGCCGCGAGGTGCTGTACGAGGCCGGCCCCGACGGCCGCCCCGCGACGGTCTCCGGCCTGCGCCTGACCAAGGCGCGCAAGGAGCAGCTGGTCACCGCCGACGCCTACGTCGCGGCGCTCGACGTGCCGGGCGCGCAGCGCCTCATCCCCCAGGCGCGCGGGGGAGGGGGGGGGGGGGGGGGGGGGGGGGGGGGGGGGGGGGGCCCCCGGGCGCCCCGGGCGGGCCGCGGGGGCGCCC
>PCFQ01000058.1:2610535-2621580 GCA_003063905.1 Chlorella sp. A99
GGGGGGGGGGGGGGGGGAGGGGGGGTGGGAGAGTGGCGCGTGACGATGCCGCTGGCGCGCGCGGCGACGCGGGAGCGCCCTGGCCTCGGCGGCTTGCCTCCGCGCCCTGCCGCCCCGGCCGCCGCGCCCCTCGACCGCCCCGCGCGCTCCTCCCCGGCTCCCGCCCGCCCCGCACAGGCCTGGCGCGCCGACCCTTTCTTCGACAACGTCTTCCGGCTGGTGGGCGTGCCGGTCATCACGGTGCAGCTGCGCTACGACGGCTGGGTGACCGAGATGGCCGACCCCACTCGCGCGCGCCAGGTGGGGGCGGTGGCGGTGCGGCGGAGTGCCGTGCATGCGGGGGCGTGTAGCGCAGCGCGCGGCGCCCCTGCTCTGCGCGCGCCCCGCCGCCGGCTCCTCCCTGGCCCCGCCCGCGCCAGCGCGCAAGCTGCCGCCGCCCGCCCTGCTCGCGCCCCTCGCGCAGCTGGGCGCGGGCGCGGCGGGCCTGGACAACCTGCTCTACAGCGCGGACGCCGACTTCTCGTGTTTTGCCGACCTGGCGCTGACGAGCCCGGTCGACTACTACCGGCCGGACAGCGGCTCGCTCATGCAGTGCGTGCTCACGCCCGCCGACCCCTACCTGCCGCGCACCAACGAGGAGATCATTGCAGCGGTGGACAAGCAGGTGGGTGTGGGCGGGGTGGGTGGGTGGGTGGGGGAGGCTTCGGGAGGCAGGCGGCATGGGGCGACGCCGCGGCGTGAGGCCTCGCGCGCACCCACCCGCCCTCGTGCACCCACCCGCCCTCGCGCGCCCACCCGCCCAACCCGCGCGTGCAGGTGCGCGCGCTCTTCCCCAGCGCGGCGGGGCTCAAGCTGCTGTGGCACAGCGTGGTGAAGATCGGGCAGAGCCTGTACCGCGAGGCGCCGGGGATGGACCCCTTCCGCCCCGACCAGCGCACCCCCGTGCCCAACTTCTTCCTGGCGGGCAGCTACACCAAGCAGGTGGGGCGCCAGGGGGGATGGGGAGTGGGGGGGGGGGAGCGTGGTGGGGTGTGTGTGTGGTGGCGGGGGCCGGGGGCGGGAGGCGGGAGGCGTTGCATGGGTGGGGATCGCACGGGAGGGAGCGCGGCGCACGCCCCTCCCAGCTCGGCGCGCGCCCGCCTTCACGTCCCCCTCTCACTTCCTCTCGCCCCAGCCACCCACCGACCCACACACTACCCCCCACCTGCTCCTGCTCTCCTCCCCACACGTGCGCAGGACTACATTGATTCGATGGAGGGCGCGACCCTGAGCGGGCGGCAGTGTGCCTACAAGCTGCTCGAGGCCGCGCCCCAGCTCGCGGCGGCCAAAGCGGCCAAGGCGGCGGCCGCGGTGTCGGCGTGATCGCGGCGCGACGCGGCGGGCCCGCTTGCTTTTCGCTCGTGTTTGTTCGTTGGGCCTCATTCCTTCCCGCTGTTGGCACTGCTGTCGAGAGTGGGCGGGGGCTCGCTACAGACGTCCCTGTGGGGAGGGGCCCGCGTTGGGACGCCTGGCTGTGTTGGGCTGCGACACTGATGTGGCCAGTCTGCCGTCGCTGCGCAGCCTGCCTCGGCTTTGTAGGCGGCGGCAGGTTACTAAAGGGTGGTAGGCGAACTAGGACCGACCTCGTCGCATCTGGCGTGGCAGGACGTGCCGGGCGGCGCCCCGGGCACCGCGCATCAGCCGTGCGCACGGAGAAAGAACGCTGGCGCGGCCAAGAATGGGCTGGAGTGTGTACAGGCAGGGATCTGAGCCATACTGAATGCAGTCTAAGGGAAGAGTGGGGCGCAGACAGGTTCGCAAATCGGGGGGAAAGGGGGACGGGGCACGCGGCGCCCCCGGGTGGCGAATGGGCCTCCAGGGGGCGCGCGCCGGCGCCGCGCCGCTGGCGGACCCGGCTCAAATGGAGCGGGAGCGATGGCTCGCACCGGAAGCTCACGTCATGAGCTTGCGGGCGGGCGCGGCGGCGGGGGCGAGGCCGCAGTAGCCCTTCAGCGCGCCGCCGCAGGGGGAGGGAGGGTTGTTGTTGTTGTTGTTGTTGTGTGGTTGGGTGTGTGTGTGTGTGTGTGGTGGTGGTGGTGGTGTGTGTGTGTGTGTGTGTGGTGTGGGGGGGAGGAGGGGGGGGGGGAGAGGGGGGCGCCTGGGCCCGCTGCCGGTGGGGCGCTTGGCCCGCTGGCGGTGGGGCGAGGCAGGCGGCCCAGAACGGCCCTCTGCCCGGCGCGGGCGGCGCGGCCACTCACAGCATGAGGGCGAAGGCGTCCTGGTCGAGCTTGTAGCAGTCTGCGGGGGCAGGGCCGAGATTAGGGGCTTAGAAGGTTGGTTGGAGCCTGTTTTGCCGCCTCGGAGAGAAGAGGCCGTGCGGGCGCCGCGCCTGCGCCAGGCGCCGGGCGCCGCCGCCGACCCCTGGTTGTTCATATTCATATTCTCGGCCGCCCACCATAGGTGAAGGACTTGGTGACCACGGCGATGGCGCCCAGGCAGTCCACGCCCACAGCCTGCATGCGCGGGCGCGGCCGCGCAGGAGGCCAGGGGCCGACGTCAGGGGGCGCGAAGGCGGGGGCCGGAGGTGTGATGATGCAAACATTCCAATCTGCCTTCTGTCGCTCAAATTCTGATCACCTTGACCGCATCAATTGGACTGTTCGTAGACTGATCCAGCGCTTGCGGATTGCGCCATGTTAAGGTGAGGTTCAGCTAGCTTGTTTCAAATTGGCTAGGGAAGGCGTGTGTTGTCGCGCGCAGAGCGCAGGCGGTTCCAGCGCAGGCCATAAGATGGACCGCCCGTCCGCCCCGCCCACCCCGCCCGCCCCATGCGAGGGCGCGCGCACTTTCGCACCTCCCGCTGCCTCTCCCTTCTCAATCAAAGCATTTACTGTATGGTCTGCACACCCGCGCAGTGATGCGGCAGACCCTGCGGCGCTGGCGCGGCACCTCGCGCGCAAGCTGCTGGCAGGCGGCGCGCTCCCCGAGCTTCCCACCAAAGCAAACTTTCAGCTCCACGTCGTCGAGGCCGGCGAGGAGCTGACCCCGGGGCAGACTAGCGCCTACGTCGCCATCTGCGTCCTGCTGGTTGTGTTTTCCGGGATCATGGCCGGCCTGACGCTCGGCCTGCTGTCGCTGGACAAGTGAGTCGAGGCGGGCGGGCGGCAGCGCTGGAGCAGGAGCAGAGAGGCCGGGAGGCTGGAGAGAGAGAGCATGTTTTGTTGTTGAAGCTCGTGCGGCAGCGCGGGAGGGCGGCCCCGCCACCGCGTGCGCCCTGCGTGCGGCGCGCGGGCGCAGGGCGGGTGCGGGAGTCTGCTTGGCCCGCGAGGCTGGCGCGCGGCGGCGCCGACCCCTGCCCCTCTGTGCCTGCCCCGGGTCGCCGGACCCTGCCCTCCCCCTTGCCTCAGGATCGACATAGAGGTGGTGAAGCGCAGCGGCACGGACAAGGAGCGCTGGTGGGCAGTGAGCCCGCGCGCGCGGCAAGGGCGTGCATTGCGGTGCCGGCGCCGAGGCGGGGCGCCGCCGGCGCGCGCCGCTGGCCGCCCACCCTCCGCCCCTGCTGCTGCGGTCGCCCTGCTGCGCTGGCGCCCAGGCTGGCGGAGCAGATTGAGCCGGTGGTGGATCAGCCGCACTACCTCTTGGCCACGCTGCTGCTCTGCAATAGCGCTGCAATGGAGGCGCTGCCAATCTTCCTCGACAGGCGAGGAAGGGGGTGGGCTGCATCGCGTGCCGCGCGCATGAGGGGCGCGGCGGCGCAGCGGCCTGCACCAGCCGCCGTGTGTGACATTGCTGCTGCCGGGGCGCGCCGCTGCAGGCTGCTCAACCCCGCTGCGGCAGTCGTCATTTCGGTGACAGCGATCCTGGTATTCGGTGAGCGATGCACGTGCTGCCGGGGCCAGCGCGTCTCGAGCCGCCGCCGCAGCAGAACAGTCGGCGCAAGCGCGGCCGCCGCCTGGCGCCGTACCGCCCCGCCCCGCCGCCGGGCGCCGCGCCGCCATGCGCCCGCACGCCCGCCGTCTCGACCGCCCGCCCGCAGGCGAGATCATCCCCCAGGCCGTCTGCAAGAAGTTTGGGCTCGTTGTCGGAGCCTACCTTGCCTGGCTGGTGCGCCAAAGGGCACGCGCTGTTCCTGCTGCTGCAGAGGGGCGGGGCGCTGCAGCGGGGCGTCGGAGAGTGTCGCGGCGCGCGCCCCAGAGCGCCGTGCAGCGACCCTCTGGCCCCACCCAGCGCGCCCCGCCCCTCTGCTTCTGAACCTCTCTTCGTCCCTTCGCAGGTGCGCCTGCTCATGGTGGCGACTGCGCCGGTGACCTGGCCGATTGGAAAGCTGCTGGACTGGGTGCTGGGCGAGGTGAGGCGTGTGCGAATGCGGCGCGCGTGGAGCGCTCTGTCTCGCACGAGGCGCCGCGCGCCCGACGCTGCCCCCACACTGGGCCGCCAGCGCTGCCCCCGCCAGCAACGCTCTGCACCGCGCTTCCCAGCCGCCGCCCCAGCCCGGCCCCCGCCCGCCTGGGGCCCCTCCCCTGCTGGAGAGCAACACCTGTGCTTTTGTTTGGGTGCAGGAAAGCGCGCTCTATCGGCGGCAAGAGCTCAAGGCGGTGGTTGAGGTGCGGCTTGGCTCGGCCCTGCGCGCTGGCGGGGGCGGGGCCGCGCCGCCTGCAGCTGGCGGCGGCTGCTGCACTGGTCTGGCGCCGCCTGGCAGCGTCGGCGCGACTGCTGCGCCGGCCGGCGGCGGTGCACGGCGCCGCGCTGGCCGCCGCCTTGACCAGCCACCGAGCAACCGGCCCTCATGGGCCGATTGCCCGCGTGATCGGTCGGCCCGCAAGCGATCGGCCCACGAGCGCTGCCCAGACGCGTGCACGCCTCCCGCGCGCACGCATGCTGCCCTCGACGGATGCTGCGCTCCCATGCGGACAGGTGCATGCAGAGACTCAGGAGGATGGGAGCGAGCCAGGACTCACACTGGACGAGGTGCAGGTGCGAGACGCCCCCCCCCCCCCCCCCCCGCCCCCTGCCAGCGCAGCGCCGCTCCTCTGCACGCGCGCGGAGCGGCGCCGCCCGCTTCCCCGCGGCTGAGCGGGGGCGGGCCGCGTGGGACCGGACCCCTGCGCGGCGGGGTGGGGCGGGGTCCAAGGCGTCGCTCCGCAGGCCTGAAGGTGATCCAAGGTGAGACCCGCCCGAAAGCGGGCTGCCCGCCCGTCCTGCAGGTGATCCAAGGTGCGCTGGACATGGCGAGCAAGACGGCCGAGGCCGCGATGACGCCGATCGAGAAGGCGAGGGCCGCGCGGGCGGCGCCTCGCCCAGCGGCCCACCGAGCCCGCTGCACCCTCCCACTCGCCCTAGCACGCCAACAACCGCCGGCACCGCCGCGTCCTTCCTTTCAGGTGTTCATGGTGTCCTCGGAGCAGGAGATCAACGACGCGTTCCTGCAGCAGGTGGGGTGTGTGGGGGCGGGTGAGGTGGGGGGCCAAAGGGCCAAGTACAACAGCTTTTTTGTGCTCAGTTTGAACAATGGGTGGGGGTGGGGTGAGGTGAGGTGGGGGCCCAAATGGCGACCGATGGCCTGATGTCTTGCAACCATGTCTGGTGATTGCAAGACCCCACCCACCCACCCCTCGGCTGGATCCGCGGCGCACCCCGGAGGCGTGCCTGCCCCGCAGACGCCGCAGGCGCGGCGACCCCTCGCCTCGGCCCTGCCTCCGCGTGCTGCCCCCCTCGCCCCTCGCTCCCGACGCCGCGGTCGCCCCGCGCCCGCCCGCGCCGCAGGTCATCCAGCGGGGGCACTCGCGCGTCCCTGTGTACGAAGGCACCAACCGCCATGCGATCAACGGTGGGCCCGCTGCCTGCCCGCCTGCCTGAGGGTTATGCACTGGTGCGGTACGGTGCATGCCTCATGGTGCCAAGCTGTAAGACCACACCAGGCCAGACTGGTGCGGTACTGCGGCGCCCTCTGCCGCTCCCCCCCCTGCTTGCCGCGCGCGCGCCCCGTCCTCCTGGTGCCGCCCGGGCCTGACCCCCCTCCCTCCCGCCCCGACCCCCGCTGCGCTTTCCTCCCCCCAGGCTTGATCCTGGTGAAGGAGCTGGTGCTGGTGGACGAAGACGCTGGTGCGCTCGCTCTCTGTCCTTTCTGCGAACTTTCCTCTCAAGCACCGAGGAGCAGGCGCCACGAGCGCGAGCGCAGGCCCGCCGCCCGCCGCGCGCCCACCGCCCGCCGCCCGCCGCCCGCTGCCCGCGCGTGCGTCGCCCTGCATGCGCGCGTGGACTCGCTTGCAGGTGTCAAAGTGAAGGACCTGCGCATCCGGGAGCTGCCCTTCCTGCGGTGCGCGGGGGAGGAGGGGGCCGGGCGGGGCGGGGGAAGAGGGGCAGGAGGCGGGCGGGGTCAACGGGAGAAGGGAGGAGGGAGGGAGAGCAGGCCGCCGCTCTGCCCCCCCACCCCACCCCGTCGTCTGGCCCCGTCGCCCACCCGCCCACCACCCCCGCCCCGCCCCGCCCCCCCCACCACCACGCGCCAGGGCCGACGTCCCTCTCTACGATGCGCTCAAGATCTTCCGCCTCGGCCGCGCCCACATGGCATGCCTCACAAAGGCGCGGGCGGGCAGGGCGGCACGCGAGGGCGGCGCGCGCGCCGTGCTGGTTTAGCGACCACCCGCCGCCCGCCACCTGCCCACCACCGGCGGCGGCAGCTGCGCTCGTGCGATGGTGTTGCCTCTCCGTGCCTCTCGCATGCGTGCGTTGCGTGTGTGGCGCGCATGTGGATGCCCTGCCCCCCCCCCACCCCCCCACGCACAGGTCACCCCCCGCACGGACAAGGAGGCCGTGGCTGGAGCCTCCTCGGGCACGGTGGAGCTGGAGGGGCTGGCGCCCCCCGCCGCCGGCGCCGCCGGCCCGCCGCCAGGCGCGTGCCCGCGCCCGCTGGCCGCGCCTGCACACCTCACCTCACCTCTCAGCTCTGCTCTGCGTGGCCCCATGGGCACATAGCTCTGGTCGCACCGGAGCTAAGTGGCCAGAGCTATGTGGCCCTGCTCCCGCCCCGCCCGCGTCTCTTCTCCTCCTCCCATTTCCAACGCACGTGCCCACCCACCCACCCACCCACGCACCCACCCANGGGGGGGGGGGGGGCGCGAAAAAGGGGGGGGGGGGGGGGGGGGAAGACGGGGGGGGGGGGGGGGGGGGGGGACGCGCGCGCTGGCCCACAGCGTGCATGTGCGTCTGCCCCACCGCCCGCCCGCCGCGCATCCACCCATCTGTTTCCAACACGTGGCGCAGTTGAGGACGTGCTGGAGGAGCTGCTGGGCCAGGAGATCGTCGATGAGACAGACCAGTATGTCGACAACCTGCAGGCAAGGAGGCGCAGACGGGAGGGCGCGGGAGCTGCGGCGGGGGCACCAACTCCAGCAGTCGCGAATTCGTTTGTCGATTGCAGATGTGGTGGCCCCCCTCAACACCCGCCCCCCCCCCCCCCCCAACACACACACACACACACTCACACTCCGCCCCCCGCAGACCGTGCGCACCTCAACGCTCGTCTCCCTGCAGCACCTCCCCTCCAACCTCCGCCAGTTCTTCACTCGCAGCCTGGCGCAGGCGGTGAGGCGCGGGCTGTGGGGCATGCAGTGCCGACCCCGGGGGGGGGGGGGGGGGGGGGGGGCGGGGGGGGGGGGGGGGGGGGGGGGGCGCCTGGGGGGGGGGGGGGGGGGAAAGGGGGGAGAGGGGGGGGGGGGNTGGGGCATGCAGTGCCGACCCCGGGGGGGGGGGGGGGGGGGGGGCGGGGGGGGGGGGGGGGGGGGGGGGGGGGGGGGGGGGGGGGGGGGGGGGGCCGCTGGGCTGGGCTGAGAGCTGAGATGCCCTGGAGGCGGGCCGTGATGGAAAGGGCAGCAAGAGGGGAAAGGGGGGCGACACGGCGGCCGCCAGGCGAGCCCAGCGCGCCCCGCCACACGCGGTGCCGCCCCCCTGCGCCCGTTGGTGCTGCAGACGACGCCCGGCAGCAGGCGCGGCGGCGAGGGCGGCGCGGCGGGGCCGTTTGGCCGCCCGGCGTCGTCGGTCAGCATGGCCGCCGCCGCGGGTGCTCTGGTCGCGGGCGCCAGCGCCGACTACAGCACCGCAGAGGCGGTCGTGCTCGGGTGGGTGCGCCGCGGCGGCCTGGCACCTGCGCCGGCGCACACACGATGTGCGAATGCAGTGTGGGGAGGTGCTTCCCTGGGATGGATCGGGGGGCTGCGTGGTGGTGCCTGTGACGCGCATCGCTCTGTGCGCTTGTGATTCGCGCTCTCCTCTCCCGTCCGCCTCGACTCTGCGCAGGATGGGCGCCACGCTGGCAGCCGGCCCAGGGTCGACCACCGGCCTGGCCTCCCTGGCGGGCGCCGGCGCCGCGTCGCGGCTCTCGTCGCCCAGGCCGGCGTCGCGCAGGGGCACGCCCAGCCCTGGCCTCTCCCCCATCCGACCGTCGGAGGCGCGCCCCCCGCCCCTGGCAGTGCAGGCGGGGCCGCTGGCGGCGTCTGCGACCGTCCCGCTGCTTGCGGCGGCGGAGGGTGGCCACAGCGACGGCAGCGCAGGGCCCAGCCCCCGCAAGCGCTGAGCATTCCCGACGTATCGTAGAGCTTGGTATTTGCAAGAAGGTGCAGTGGTCAGTGGTAAGGGGACAGGCGACGTACGTACCAGGCGCAATTGACGGACGTACGGCCAGTTGCGTCGCGCATGTCATGTGAAGCTATGTACGAAGGTAGCCTGCCTTCATCGCTGGGGCGATCACGTGGTTGCTGGTCGTCTCCTCGTCGCCGTGCACCAAGCCCAGTGTTCAATGGTGGCTAGACGCGTGCTTGGCGCTCTGGTGTGCGCCCTGCTGGCAGCAGCAGTGTGCGCTGAAAAGTCAAAGGACGAGGCCCTGATCAACTGGGTCCGCAGCAAGGGGGGCGTGGTAAGTATCGCGCGTCTCCATGCTTGCGCAGTCCGATCGCCGGCCGGATGGCGCCGGGTGGATGCACAGAGAGCTGGGGTGCTGCACGGAGAGCGGGGGGCTGCCGCGCGCTGCCTCCGCCACCGCCCGCACCGCCGCCCGCGCCGCCTCCGCCACCTCCCGCGCCGCTCCGTCCCCTCGCGCCAACAGGTGGGTTTCACAGTCGGCCAGGAGTGCGACACGTGCATTCGAGGAGCCCTGGCTAGCAAGGACTATGAGGAGGGAGACCTCATACTGAGCGTGAGGGACGGGGCAACTGGGGGAGGGGGAGGGGGGCATGCATGGTGCAGTACGTCGGCCAGCTCCACACTGTGCATTCAATAGCGCCGCGGGGTCTGGGACGCGCGGTGCAGCCTGCGCCGCTTGCAGCGCTGTGCGCCCGCGGCAGGGGCGGGCCCTGTTCCCAAGTTCGCTTGAGCTCGCGCAAGCACCCGTGCCCCACCCTGCGCGGCGCCGGCCCCCCTCCCGCGCTGCGCTCCGCTCTCTCCTTTCCACAGGTGCCTTTTGAGATTACGATCCGCCTGGATGACGTCAAGGACGGCAAGGGGCAGGCGGTGATGGGATTCGCGGCAGAGTATGCGCGAGGTGGGGAAACGCACAAAACATGTGTGTGGGTCGACCATCAGGACACCATGTTACAATACTACCATGTTACCATGTTACCATATGGTAACATGGTCCATGCATGTTACCACGGGGGCGGACCGGCGGACCGGCGCTGCACCTGCACCTGCGGACCGGCGCGGCCGCCGACTGGGAGCGCGCGCCGGACCCCATCCCCGCCCCTCGACATGTACATGGGGCGCCATTCGCGTGCGCCGCCTCCCCGGTCCCCAGGCTGGTGCCCTGCCGCCACACCCAGCGCCCCATCAACCCCACCCACCCTCAAACACACACACGCACCCCACCCACCAAACCCACCCACCCGCGCCCCACCCGCGCCCCCACCCACCCTCAACACACACCCCACCCGCGCCCCACCCGCGCCCCCAGCCACCCTCAAACACACACACACCCCACCCACCAAACCCACCCACCCAGGCTTCCTCGACCGCCTGCACAACGACCCCTCCTTCAACGCCACCTACGGCCCCTTCATCGCCGCGCACCCGGCCTACGGGGAGAGCCTCACGCCCGAGGTGTGGCCCGAGGAGCTGATCCCAGAGCTGCACACCCCCGCGCTCGAGAAGCTCGTGCGGCAGCAGCTCGAGCTGACCAAGGTGGGAGGGCTGCGCGGGGGCCCCCGCCCCCCCCCCCCCGCTCGCCCTCGGCCCGCCGAACGGCGCGCCGCGGCCGCCGCCGCCGGCCGTCGACGCGTCGGCCGATGCGCACAGCGACTCGCGCATCGATCGTGCGCCCCCCACCCCCACCCCCACCCACCACACCCACCCACCCACCCACACGCACACCACACGCACACACGCACACACGCACCACCACTACACACACCACACCACTGCCATCCACACTCGCAGGAGATCTACGAAGGCACCTACCGCTGGCGCAACTACACCCCCTTTGCCGCGGTCGTGCCCCCCGAGCGAGCGCCGCTCCACATGTTCCAGCACTGGGCCTCCCTCCTGGGCTGCCGCTACTTTGGGTTCTATCGCGACGGCGACATGCACGTCTCCCACCACCTGGTGCGTGCGCTCCAAACGCTCGGCTGCAGCTGCAGCGCGCGCGAGCGGGCTGCGCCGCGCGGCGGCCGTGGCGCCCCGCTGCGGCGCCGCCCCGGGCGCCGCCCTTGGGCCGCCGCCGCCCTGCGGGTCGCCGCCGCCGCCGCCTGCACTGCCGCGCTCCTTCTGTGCGTCTCCCGCCCTCCTTCCAGGTGCCTGTGGTGGACATGATCAATCACAGTGATGAGCCCAACGCAGTGCGCCTGGGTGAGCGCTGTGCCCTTTCGCAAGCGCGCGCGGTGGAAGGGTGCGCCCCCCCCCACCCCCCCCGCCGCGGCCGCAGCGCACGACGCTTCAGCGTGCGCGTGCCGCGCACGCTGGCGCCCTGGCGGCTCCGGCCCTGCCTGCCGCGCTCCCCCGCCGCGATCCCGCCCGCCCCTGCCCGGCGCACTCAAAAAACAAATTCTGTCCCCCCCCCCCCCCCCCCCCCCCCCACCCCC
>PCFQ01000058.1:2625179-2654323 GCA_003063905.1 Chlorella sp. A99
GGGGGGGGGGGGGGGGGGGGGGGGGGGGGGGCGCGGGGGCGAGTGCGCGTCGCGGGGGCGGAGGAGGGGCAAGCATCTTGGGGGCAGGGGCTGGGCGCGGGGGGCGAGCGGCGCCGCGCGGCGCCGCGCGCGCGGGCGGCGGGGGCCGGAGGCGCCAAGGGCCGGCGGCGGGGCTGGGTCTCACTTGTCGGCAAACTCGGGCAGGAGGGAGTCTCTGTCTGCGGTCTCCGCCACGTCGGACACTCGGTATCGGGTTGCTCTGTTGAGGATCAGCCCTGCGCAGAGGGCCCGCGGCCGACCGGCCGATCGATCGGACCGCTGCACCCTGATGGGGGGCGCGGCGCGGGGGACGGGGGGCGCGGCGCGGGGGACGGGGGGCACGGCGCGGGGGACGGGGGGCGCGGCGCCCCACCTGCGCTGCCGCTGGGGCTGTGCGCGAACAGGAGGATGACCTGGCGGGGCGAGGCAGGGAGGGCGGGCGGGCGGCGCGGGCGTGGCACGTAGCGCGCGCCGCGCCCTGGTCGGCTGCGCGCAGCAGAGCCAGCGGGGCGCAAACAGACGCCCAAACACAGGTTCCCAAACACAGGTGCCCCACACAGGCGCTCGCCGCTTCTCGGAAGTAAGTCTGGCTGCCAGTGGCAAAGAACAGAGGGTGTGCCAGCAGCAGGCACCCCTGCTCGGCGCGCGGCAAGCTGTGCGCCCACGCCTGCGAAGCAGAGGCAGCGGCGAGCGTCGTGTGCAGCGCGCCGCGGCGCAGGCTCTCTGTCAGCGGTCGCCGCACATGTTCCTCGTGAGAGTGCCCCAGTGCACGCGCTCACCTCGCCCTCCTCCACCCGCCCGCCCTCCCTGCCCACGAGCGCCGCACGGAACTGCCGCCAGTCGGCTGTGTTGAGCACCGGCAGGCTGTCTGGCACCGCGCTGCTGCCGTCCTCCTGGCCGCTGCCGCCCTCCTGGCCGCTGCCGCCCTCTGCCAATGCTCTGCAGCCCGGGCTGCCTTGCCAGGGGCGCCGGCAGCCAAAAAGTGCGGCCTGCAAGAGAGAGGGCGTCGGGATCAGCCGCCAACTAGCACCGCCCGACCGCCCGACCGCCGCCGCACTCCACATCCACGCCACGGCGCCACCCAGTTGCTTTTCCCCAAGCTCACCTGTCCATGCACGAACCGCCTGCCTGCGCCAGAGGGTGCACAAGTGTGGCTGAGGGCGGCTCTCGCCATGCCGGCTGTGCGTCTCCTGAGATCCCTGGGAGAGAATGCGCGATAATTTGGAGAGATTGGAGAAATTTCCCGTCTCGGGAAAGAGTTGGAGTGAGCGATTGACAAGAATGCTGTGTCCTTCCCAAAGGGCTGTCCTCTGGCTGTCTCAGTCGTCTGTGCACAGCTGGACGAGTCGCCCCTGCAAGCTGATCGCTGGTTGTGTTCGCAGGAGCTTCATGGCCACTCTCTGTCTACCTCTGGCAACCTGCCGGGCGCAGGCGCTGTCCATCTGTGCGCGGCGAGCGCAGGCGTGTGGTTTGCAGCGTGTGGGATGGACGGCCCCGCTGACGCACAGTGCGGGCCCCAGCGGGCGGTGCGCCGGCGGCAAGGGCGCTCTGCCCGCGCACCTGCGCTCGTCCAGCAGGCGCGCCGTCAGCGCGGCGGCGGCGGCAGCGGGCAGCGCGGCTGACGACGACCCTGGCGCTGCGCCCGGCGCCGGCGCGAGCAGCAGCGGCGGCGCGGCGCACGCGCCCGGCGGCGCGGCGCTCACCGGCTTTGCCAGCTTGGAGCGCCTGCTGACCTCGCAGTTTGGCGGCGGCCCTGGCGGCGACTGGAGGGAGGTGGAGGGCTGCTGGGTGCTGCACCCGCCCGAGGGCGCGGAGCCGAGGGCGCTCGTCCACTTCACCGGCGGCGCGTTTGTCGCGGCGGCCGCGCAGCTCGCCTACCGCCCGCTGCTCGAGGCGCTGGCGGCGCGGGGCGCTCTGGTGGTGGTGACCCCCTGCGCCACCCAGCTGGACCACCTCAAGGCCGTGGACGAGGTGTGTGTGTGTGTGTGTGTGGTGTGCCCGTGAGCGTGGGGTGGGGGTGGGGGTGGGGGGGTGGGGGTGGGGGGGACGCCCGTGCGCGTGGGGGGGCAGGGCGCAGCGCAGACCAACCAACAAGGGAGCGGGTCGCGCCTCGCCGCCTGCCACACGAGGGCCGCGCCGCGCCGCCTGCCTTCTGTCCCAGCTGTGTGCGCGCGTGGTCCGACCGCTGCATCGCTCGTCGCCTGCCACGCCCGCCGTCCTACGGAGTTTGCGCTCTCTTTTGCTCCACTGTTGTTTGAGCTGTTTGCTCTGCTTATTATACAGAAAGTTCACTGCCCCGCAGATCTGCTTCAAGTTTGCGCCCTTTTGATCCACTGATGTTTGAGCTTTCTGCTCTGCTTGTTTTCTATATTCACTACAGATCTACTTCAAGTTTGCGCGCTGCCTGAAGCAGCTGGGCCCCGAGGCGGCGGCGCTCCCCGTCTATGGCCTCGGCCACTCGCTCGGCGCGCTGATGCAGCTGCTGCTGAGCAGCCGCTACCTGCTCAGCCGCGCGGGCAACGTGCTCATGGCTTTCAACAACCGGCCGGCCACCGACAGGTGTGTGAGCGGGATGTGTGGGCGGGGGTAAGTGGGAATGGGTGGGCGGCGCCGCCCCGGCAGCCGGCGCCCGCTGCAGCAGCAGCCTGCGTGCGCTGCAAGCGGGCGCGCGGGCGGGCGTGCAGCGCGCAGCGCGCCAGATCCTGCGACTTGGCCTGTACAAGGCCCTCCACTGCCGGCGCACCCACGCGCGCGCCCCCCCCCCTCTTTGTGCCGCAGGCTACACCGTGCCCCGCAACCTGCTGCTGCGTTTTGTGGACGACACGATCGACGAGACGCCGGCGCTGGCCAGCACGCTGCAGCAGAGNCCCCCCCACACACACACACACACACACACACGCACACACACCCTCCCGCCCTCCCCCTGTCGCAGCATCCCGCTGCTCTCACCCTACATCGCGCCCAGCGTGCGCATGCTGGGCCCGCTGCTGTCGCAGCTGGCGACGTCGCCGCTGCGCGCGAGCGTCGAGTCCTGGCTCGAGGCGCTCAAGTCCGCCAGCCCCTCCTCGGTGAAGCAGGTGCTGCTGGGGAGAGTGGCGGACGCGCGTGCGCCGCGCGTGCACGGGTCGGTGCACGAGCGGACAGACGCGTTGGAAGAAGGGCGTGCGGGTCCGCCGCCGTTGGCCGCGCTGGCGCGCGCCGCAGCGCGGCACCGGCCCTCCCGGGCCCGGTCCCCCGCCCCGCCCCGCTCCGCCCTCACGCACTGCCCCCACTGGCCCTCGGTCCGCTGTTCGATCCCCTGCCCAGATCCTGCCCGTCCTGGAGCAGCTGACCCCCATGTACCTCGACATCTCCACCGGGGTGGCAGAGTTCACGCCGCCGCCCGAGGAGAGCCGGCGCATCATCCGCGAGGGTGCGAGCGCCGCGCGCGGAGCGCTGGGGGCGCGAGCATCGGCGGCGGCGTGCTGCACGCGCAGCGCCGCTGTGCCGACTCTCGCCGCCCCTCCCCCCCTCCCTCCTCCTCTCCGTGCGTCGTGTTCCCCCTCCCCCCTCCACGAGCGCCCCTGCCCCCCCTCTTTGTGCCGCAGGCTACACCGTGCCCCGCAACCTGCTGCTGCGTTTTGTGGACGACACGATCGACGAGACGCCGGCGCTGGCCAGCACGCTGCAGCAGAGCGCGGCGGTGTCGGCGGGGCTGGAGCTCACCGTCAAGACCCTGCCCGGGGACCACGTGCGGCCGCTGCAGCAGGACCTGAACTCCCTCTCCCCCGACCTCGTGCGGCTGGCGTCCCAGGCCACGGCTGCGGCCGTGAGCCAGAGCGAGGGGCTGCTGGGGCAGCTGGGCGCGTTTGCGGCGCGCGCCGGACTCAGCGAGGCGACCACCAGCCAGCTCGAGGCGGCTGTCAAGGCCGGCACCCAGGTCGCGAGCATGATTGGCACGGCGGTGGCCACGCCCGACGCGGCGAGCCAGATAGAGGCGCTGGCGGACGAGGTCGCGGCGTTTGCGGGGCTGGAGGTCGTGGGCGAGCCGACGGCCGTGCGCGCGCTGCCGCCGCCGCCGCCTCCCGCGCCGGCGGCGTGAGCGGCGGCGAGCGGGCCGCCGCCGCCGCCGCCGCCACGACGATTGACCAGCAGTTGTGCCAATTTCCCGAGCTGTATGTGTTTCTGACGAGCTATGGGCGGGAGGAGGAGAGGATGCAAGCTGGGCAGGCGCCTCCTGTGAAGGCGGCGCTGGTGATTGGGGGCAGGGGGGGCGGTGATGAGGAGGTGATCGGATTGCTGTTCATCTATTGTGCGCTGCCTTGCCTTTGTGCGCAGCTCGTCCCGAGGCGTGCGCAAGCTGCACTTCGTCCCCGTGCCCAAACAGTGGACGGTGTTGCCTGATTGCCGAATTGGCGCCGCGACGATGCTAGCCCAACTCAGCGGATCCTCGCTGGCTCGGCAGCAACTGCGGCCTGCAAATGGTGCTGGCGGGCGGGTGACCTGCGGAGCCACCGCCGCTCCCGCGACGGCCGAGGTGCCATCATGCTTCCCAGTCGACGACTGGCGGCGCAAGGCGCGGCCGATCCGCCCGGGGAGCTCCTATCCCGCCAAGGAGCACTGCTCTTCCTGCGGCCTCTGGCGAGTCCAGGCCGACTGGCCAGCGCTGACTGGCCAGTGTCACTTGCTGCCCTCACCCTCACCTTGTCTGAATCGTTCCCCTGCCCCTCTGTCGCCGCGGGCGCAGCGACACGTACTATGTGGCCCACGTGCGCGACGCCTGCGCGTTCCTGGGCCCCGGCATGGCGCGGTTGGATGCGCACGAGGCGGCAGCGCATGACCGGGGGCGGGACCTAGAAAGCGAGGCAGAGCTTCTGTTTGGCGTGCACCAGGTGGGGGGCGGGGGCTGGGCTCGCCCGGCTGGTTTGCACCAAGCAATGGGTGTTGGACTGCCATGGCGTGGGCGCCCTTGGCTGGCTTGCAGGCAGCTGGCTTGCACCAGGCAGTGGGGATGCAGGCAGGGGCGGTGGGCTGGGGGCCACTTGACAGGCAGAGCAAACGGCGGAGTGCACGTCACACTGCCCAAGCTGTGGCGGTGGGGCGCGTGGTGCTGTGGGGCCAGAGCGAAACGGTGCCTCGCCGGCTGTGAGCTTGGCGCTCGTTCAACTGGCTGCCCTGGCCCGCCGCTGACATGCAGGAGATTCTGTACGCGCGCAACCGGCCGGCGGTGGAAGGGGCTCAGTGGACGGGTGGGCGACGCTGGAGCTGCCGACGCGCCGGCCTGGCCGCCCCTCTCCCGCCGCCTCTTGCGTTTGCCGCGCCTTTGACGTGCGCCTGCGACATATGCCTCTCCGTGCTGCACGTTTGATGTGGCGCGCCCTCTGATACGCCTCCGTGCCGCAGGCATCGTGACGCAGATTGCGATAGAGATGCTCGAGTCTGGGGCGGTGGAGGCGGTGGTGTGCGTGCAGTCGGACCCCGGCGACCGCTTTGCGCCCAAGCCGGTGGGTGGGTGGGCCGCCCAGGGCGGGGGCGGGGGGAGGGCTGCCGGGCAGGGGCAAGGCAGCGCGGCAGGGGCAAGCAACAGCGCGGCAGAGGCGGGGGCAGGCCTTGGCCGCCCACGCTGTCGCTTGCTCGCCCCGCTCTGTGGCCCTGCCCCCGCCTGCTGGCCCTCCGCTGCGCCGCGCCCGCCTGCCGTTGCAGGGGGCGTGAGCCTGGGTCGCCGCTCCCGTGCGTCCGCGCAGGTGGTGGCGCGCAGCCGCCAGGACATCCTGGCAGCCCGAGGCGTGAAGCCAACGCTGTCACCCAACCTCAGGTGCCTGCGCATGCGCATCGCTCCTTGCCCTCAGGCTGCAAACACATCGCCGATCGCCCGAGCACATGCCGCTCGGGATCTCATCACTTGCATTGCGTCTGCTCATGCCTGCTCATGCCTGCTCATGCATGCCGCTTGTGATCTCATCACTTGCATTGCGTATGCTCATGTCTGCTCATGTCTGCTCATGTCTGCTCATGTCCCTCCCTTGTGCCTCAGCGTGCTGGCCACCGTGGAGGCGCTGGACGTCAAGCGCCTGCTCTTCATCGGCGTGGGCTGCCAGGTCCAGGTGCGCGGCGCTGCGCGACAGGCGGTGGGAGCCGGCGGGCGCGCCGCCCGTCCCCGCGCGCCCCGTGCCACCTCACGCCCCGCTGCGCTGCCCGTGGGCTGCCTGGGCCGCCCCTCCCCCTCGCCCCGCCTGCCAGGCACTGCGTGCCATCCAGCCGCACCTGAACCTAGAGCAGCTGTACGTGCTGGGCACCAACTGCACCGACAATGGGCCGCGGGCAGGCCTCAACAAGTTCCTATGCGCCGCCAGCTCCCGCCCGGACGACGTGCTGCACTATGAGTTCATGCAGGCGCGGGGGCTGGTTTTGCTGGCGCTGGTGCTGGTTGGTTGGTTGCAGCGCGTGCTGGAATGGGCTGGGGCGGCAGGGAGGCGGGCGGCGCCGCGCGCGGGCGGCGCGCCCTCTGGCGCTGGCGCGCCTCGCGCCGCGCGCCGCTCGCGCCTCCTTGGCGCGGCTCAGCGACCGCGCCTCGCCTGCGCCGCTCGTGCCTCCCTCGGCGATTGGCGGCTGCTGCGCCTCGCCCGCGCAGGACTTCCAAGTCCACATCAAGCACACGGATGGGACCTTTGAGAAAGTGCCGTACTTCTGCCTGCCCGCTGCCGAGCTGACCGATGTGAGCGGTCGCGGGAGCCGTCGTGGGGGCGCGCGTGGCGCCCAGCAGCGGGCCGCGCGCACGCTGTTTGCGGCGTCCCTCCTAGCCCCTCCTCCCCCCCCCTCGTGCCTGTGCGCGCCGGGTGCGACCCACCGCCCATATGGATACATCTGCTGCCGCCCAACTGCCGCCGCCCCGGTGCCCCTCACGCGCAGGTCATCGCGCCATCGTGCTACTCTTGTTTCGACTATGTCAACGGCGCGGCCGACCTGGTGGTTGGCTACATGGGGGTGCCGTACAGCGGAGAGAACATGACCTCGCATCTGCAGGTGTGGTGCCATGCGTGAGGGAGGTGTTGCGTTGGAAGGGTGAGGACGGCGCGCCCTGCTTCGCCCACTCGCTTCTCCGCCGGCCCGCCGCGCCACCTCTCAACACCTCCCCACCCACCCTGCACTCCTCCCTCACCCACCCACCCATGCCCTGCTCTCCTCCGCACTCGCCCACCCAAACCCTACTCCGTACGCCCCCGCACCCCCGCAGTACCTCACCGTGCGCAACGAGCGCGGGCGGGAGATGCTGGACCGCGTGCGGCACCGGCTGGAGGTGGCGCCGCCCGTCGCCTCTGGCAGCGCGTGCACCCTGGTGATGCAGACCGTGGTATCGGACGACGAGTGAGCTGCCTCGGCTTGCCCCCCGTTCCCTCTTACTGCATCCCCTTCTTCACTTCACATGGTGCTGCATTGCCGGCGTCCACTCCCCGCCCGCGGCGCCCGCCGCCCGCCCCGCGCCCGGCCGCCGCGCCCCGCGCCGCAGGGCCAAGCTGGGCGCCGCGCCAAAGCCCATGCCGCGCTGGCTCGGCGCGCTGCTCGCGCCGCTGGTGACGTGGCTGGGGCCAAAGGGACTGGAGTTCGCGGCCTACTCCATCGCCTACCACGTCATCCGGTGAGCCCCTGGCAAGGCGCGCGCCGCAGCCACCGTCGTGCGCGCTGCGTGCGTGTGCCGCGCCTCCTGCGTGCGCGCGGCGTCGACAGCTGGCGTTCCGCCCGCTCATCGCAACCGCACGGGCTTGCCCGCTGTCGTGCTCCCCCGCCAACCAGCACGCTCCCTCGCCAGCCAACCACCCCGACCCCCGCCCCAACCCCGTGCCCGTGCAGCAACTATCTGTACGTCAGCCGAACGTGGGGCCCCGAGCGCGCTGCGCAGCACCTCCCCGCCTATGCCAAGCGCCTGGTTGCCCAATACGACGCGGACGGCGCCGTCTCGCGCCGCCTGGAGCTGCAAGCACCGCCGCCAAAGACGCAGCAGCAGCGGCAGCACGGCAAGGGCTAGCAGCCACTCCCAAGCCGCTGTCGCTGTGTCGAGCTTTTCCGCTGCTGCTCATTCCCCAGAGGGTGCCTCCCGAGTCGCCTGCCCTCTTCTGCCTCAGACCTAGCCCCAGCACAGGTCTCCCACCTGCCCCCTCGGTTTCTGTTGCCTGGTTTGCAACTTGATTTTTCAGCTCCCGCTTGCACCCGGCCCGCCCTGCATCTCCCGCTGGTTCAGGTTTCCGAGAGACTCTCTGAGACAGTTACGCACAGGGCATGCATGCAGAAGTGCACACATTGAGCATGAGGAACAAGGTGAAAATTGGACGAAAATTGCCTGCAGTGCAGCAGCACAAGAGGAAATACACGCAAAGAATACTGCTAAGTGCCGACGAGCGAGGGGCGCCGCCGGCGGTCGGCCAAGCGCCCCCCCACCCGAAAAAACGCGAGCGCGGTCGGAGCGACGGGCGAGCGGAGCAGGCAGCGGCAAGGAGTCGGGCAGGGAGGCAACAGCAGCCAGGTGGGTGGCGGCAGCGAGCTAGCAGGCGGGGCGCCGGGCGGCGGCCTGCACCTGCGCCAGGCAGCGGCAGCTTGCGAGCAGGGGGGTGGCGCCAATCGCGCACGGCCGCCGCCCCGCCCTCCCCCTCCAAAGGACAACGCGCCGCGCCGCCGCTACCCCAGCCCCCACTGCACGCCAGTCTGCTTCTCCAACAGCCCCCACAGCCGCTCCTGCTCCGCGCGGTCGTACGAGAAGGCGGGGCTCCTGCGCGGCCGGCGGTTGACTAAGTACTCGCCCGAGCGCAGCCCCGGCGCGAGCGCCGCCCACGCCACGTCCTCCGCCTCGCCCGGCCGCGCCGCCACCTCGCTCGCGATCTCGCCCCAGCCCTGGCGAGGGGAGGGGGCGGGCGAGTGGGTGGGGGTGGGAGGGTGTGGGTGGCCAGGGAGCAGGCCGAGCCTGCCCCGGCGCAGCAGGCCGCGCCCCCTCCAGCCCACACGCGCCCACGCATGCGCCCACGTGCCGCATCGCAGCACACAGCACCGCAGCGCCGTCCTCAGCCCTCCGCCCTGCCCCCGGCGCGCCTGGAACAGTATCTTGGTGGAGACGCAGCCGGGGTCGACGCACACCACCGAGTGCGGCGCCCCCGCAGCAGCGAGCTTCTCTGACAGCAGGTAGCTCCACCTGGGGGGCGGGGGCGGGGGCGGGGGCGCGGGCGGGAGGCGCGCGCGCGCTGGGTGCGGGGGCCGCCAGCGGCGCCGCGCGCCCCCCGCCGCCGCTGCCTTCCCCGCTTGCTCTCTCGCTTTCCTCACATGTTGAGCGCGAGCTTGGACGCGCCGTAGGCGGCGTGCCCCTCGCGCTCGTACCCCCGCTCGCACTGCAGGTTCTCCCAGTCCAGGCGGTCGGGCATTGAGATGGAGGAGACCTGAACGATGCGCTGCCTGTGGGCAGGACGGGGGGGGAGAGGTGGGGGCGACACAGGTTCGAGGCCGGGCTGTCCACTGGCGCGCGGGGCGGGGAGGCAGGCGGGGGGGGGGATGGNGGGGGGGGGGGGGGGGGGGGGGGGGGGGGGGGGGCCAGAGCGCAGAGGGTCGGGCGAGCACGGGGGGCCGCAGGCTGAGGGAGCGGAGGGCGGGGCCAAGGGGGCTGGAGCGGGCGGGGGAGCGGGAGGGCTCTGCCTGCGGCGCGGGGGGCGCGGGCGGGCGGCGGCGCATGCGCGCACCCCACGAGCGGCAGCAGCTCTGCAGTGAGGAGGAAGGGGGCGGCCACGTTGACCGCCCACGTCCGCTCCAGCCCATCGGGCGTCACGTGGTGGTCCTCCTGCGCAGGGCAGGGGCAGGGCGGCGCCTCCCAGCGCTGCCGCCAAAGCTCCGGCGAGAGGAGCAGGCGACGCGGCGTCCTGGCGGCCGCGACCGGCCTCGCCGCCGCCGCGTGCGCGCCGCCCGGCGCGCGGCCGGGCCGCGCACCGTGCCGCGCCGCCGCAACCAGGCAGCCGGGGAGGGGCCCCCCACCTCAAACACGCCAGCGTTGTTGATCAGAACGTCGATCCCTGCGTGCACCCGCTCCATGTCCTGCCACACGTGCGCCGCAAAGTCGTGCACGCCCTGCACCGTCGACAGGTCGTAGCTGCAGGAGCGCGGGGGGAGGGGGAGGCGTGGTCGGGGTGGGGGGGCAGGCGCATAGGCCAGAGCGAGCGCGGCGGCGGGGGCGCAACGATCGACCGAGGGCAGGCGATGGGCGCGCCGGCCGTTCGGCGCCGGCGCGGGCAGCGCGGATGGCATGCACGCCCCCGCCACTTTTGCAGGCTCACCAGTAACCAAACACCTGGGAGCCAGTGTTGGCTCTGCAGCGCAGGGCGCAGCGCAGGGCACAGCGCGGCCGTTGGTGCGCAAGCGCCGGCAGCGTCGGCCCCGAATGCAGCGGGCCTTGCCGCCTCGCGCCACCGCCGGCGCCCACCACAGCCCCCGGCGCCTCCCGCGCTCACCGCAGCTCGCGCAGTGTGCGCTTGACTCGCGCGAGGCTGCGGCCGTGCAGAAATACGGTGCCGCCCGCCGCCGCCAGCACCTCGGCGGTGTGCCTGCCGATGCCGCTGGTGGCGCCGGTAATCAGAAAGGAGCGCCCTTTGGCGCCCTCGCCGGCTGCCAGCGCCTCAAACCCCAGGGAGTCGCCAGTGGTCAGGCCCCTCGCCAATATCCGAATGGACCGCAGCCCCAGCGCCCTCCTGGCCGCAGCCGCGGCCATGGCTGGAGGTGCCGTCAATCAGAGGGTGTCGGGGTGCTTTGCCAACACGGCAATGGACAAGGGCAAGGGCAAGTGGTCTCGTCGTGGTCAGTGGCAATCAGCAGCCTTTTGTAGTTCTGCAGATCGAGCAGGTTGTCGCAATAGCAAAAGAGGACAGGAGTGCTCAGATGAGCCGTTGCGCCAGGGGCGGGCGCCGGGGGCATCGGGGGGCGGGCGGCGGGCGGGCGGGCGGGCGGGGCATGCGCGCGACGCAGCCGCCGGATGATGGGTGGCTTCCCTGAGCACGCATGTCTGCTTGCAAACAGGAGAGAGCAGCACAAGCAATCATCAGGGCAGGATGCATGCAGGGAAGAGCACTGTGTTCACGTTGCTCTGCCACGGCGCCGCACGGCACACCCGACGCTGCACGCCACGCTCGACGCCGCACGCCTCACTCCACTCCGGAAGGGTATGGCCCCCCCGCCTCCAGCCCGCTCTTGCCCTGGCGCCCCAGCTCCGCCGCCCGCTCTGCGGCAGCGGGGGGGCGATGGCGTGCGGCCCTCACTGCGCCCAGGGGTCCCATCCTTCTGCCTTTTGCAGGTCTCGGCCCATCGCCTGCTCCTCTGCCTCGTCCGCTGCATCCTCCGCTGCCCCCTCGCCTGCATGCAAGTACGACACACAACGCAGCAGCTCTGCCAGCTACCGTCGCCCGCCTGCCTGCCGAAACAGACTGAACTGCCCCTGCCCCCCTGGCGCCCCTCCCGGCTCGCCTGCGTAGGCCGGGGGCGCAGGCGCGGAGGGGTGGCGCATGTCCTTGCCCCCCTCGGTCCCTGTGCCGGCAGTCTGGGGGGAGATGGTCTGGCCGGCACCCTGCTCCTGGACAATCTGCTTTTCGCTCATGCCCCCCACCGGCTGGGAGGCTGCTGGAGCAGGGACGGCAGGGGCGCAGAACGCATCGCGCGGTGGAGCGACCAACGGGAGCGAGCGCGGCGCAGGCAATGCCAGAGGCCGCTAGCGGCGAGCAGAGGGCAGCGCACCCTGCGCGCGCGGCGAGTCGCGGCTCGCGTATGCACCGCCTGCGAGGCGCCGCGGCCGTTGTAAGGAGCAGGACATGGCTCGCCCACCAGCAACGTTGGCAAGGAGGGAAGGCAGCACCGAGCATCGTCAGGGGCAAGCACAGCGCCGGCCTCTGCAGCGTCTCACCTGCCGTCTCGTCGGCCCCCTGCTCAGACGTCTGCTTCTGGATCTGCGGCTCGTTCTCGGCGCCCAGGTGCTCCCGCGCCACGTCCTCGCCGTCCTTGAGGGCGCAGGGCGCAGAGTGCAGGCGCCGCGAGGCCCCGGCCAGGGCCCGCGCTGCCGCCGGCGTACGCAGCGCCCGCGCGGCTGCCTGCGAGCTCAGCATGGCGTGGTGTTGCTGGTTGGAGAAGGGTGCAAGGTCCGAGGGACTGCGAGTGGTGCAGCAGGGTGGGAGGTCCTCAGGACACACTCAGCAGCTTCATCCAGCCGCCAGACTTTCTCAAACCCCGACTCCTTTCCTGCAGCCCTTTTTGACACAGCAGCTATCATGAGGAAAGACCCAGAGGACCGAGAGGATTGAGAGGAGCGACGATATGGCATGTGCCTGTTCCGCAGCCAGTGGGATCGGTGGGGACAGCGCACGTCACAAAAATTGTTCAGTGCTGCAGCACTCGGCTGAGGGAAGCGCTCAAGTGAGATGGAAGAGAGACGACAAAAAAAACAGGAGCTGTGTGTTGATGTAATTACGGCAGGTCATGTGCCGTTGTGGGCAGTATGGCGGCTCGGAGCAAAACGTGTTCGCAGAGCGGATGCAGGCCCTGGCATTGGCACCCTCGAATGGGCGCGGCTCTGCGTCCGGCGCCGGCGCTCGGCGCTCCACCACGCAAGCCGCGGCCGGTCAGCCGCCGGCGCCGGCGCCGGGGGCCACCGCCTCCAGCGTGGCCTCCACCGCAGTTTGCACCTCCTCCCTCAGCTGAAGCAGCGTGTTGAAGTAGTACTGCAGTTCAGGGGAAGGGGACAGCCATGGAAGTGGAAGAAAGAGTGGGAGTGAGGTGAGGGGCGGGGCAGGACGGCGGGGCAACCGGCCGCGCGCCGACCGGGGGCCGACCAGTCAAACGGCGCCCACCCCTCGCCCCCGCTCCTCCCTCGCCTGCAGCTGCGCAAAGCGGCGGTCGTTGCCGCCCAGCGCCAGGTGCACGTCTGCGAGGCCCATGGCCATGTGCGGCAGTGCGGCCGCCAGGTGGCTGGCAAAAGCGTCAAAGTGGCCGACGGTGTCGCCCTGGGCGGCCAGTGTCGCGCGGCAGGGCGAGGCCGAGGTGCTGGCCTGCACGCCCGCCTCGCAGAAGCAGCGCACCGCGGGCGGCGGCACGGGCATCGCCCAGGGCGCGATAAACCTGTTGCAGGGGGCGTGGTGGAGGGCGGGGGCAGGGAAAAGTTTGAGGGAGCGTAGTGGATGGGAGGGGAGAGGGGAGGGCGGAGCGATGCGCGGGTGCTTTCGGCGCTCGCCGCTGGCGGCTGGACCTTGGAAGCAGACGACAGCACCCTCACTCGCTCCTCCTCACATGCGGTTAAGGCTCTCTGGGACCTCCTGCAGCTCGTCGCTGGTGCAGAGGGCGGGGCTGAGGGATGCCTCGCCCGGCGCCCCAACCGCGGCCTGCACTTCCTCCGGCCCCTCCTCCAGACGCCCATAGCTGTCTTGCCCCTCCAGGCCGTGCTCCTCGCCGACCTGCATACCAGTGCATCGACAAGCCCTCAACCGTCGGGCAAGCAAGCGTGCGACGCCTGGTCCCAGCGGGCGGGCAGCCGCGCAGGCAGCCGCGCCTTGCCCCCGCCGGCTGCCCCTACCTGCGGGCTGCTGGCTGCGGCGGCCAGGTCGGCAGCAGAGTCGGCCGACGCGGCCGAGGCGAGCGTGCTGGCATCGTATGCGGTATCCAGCAGGCAGCCGAGGCTGCGGCCTGGCGCCGCGGAGCAGTCTTGGGGAGTAAGCACCGCCAGGCCGTCCGGCGAGCCGAAGTCGAGCTGCGCAGCAGCCTCCAGGCCCAGCGGCAGCACCTTCTGGGGCGTGACCTCAGCGGTGCTCTGCTCCCGCTCAACAGGCAGCTCCGTTGGGCCTGCAGGCGCCGCCTCGTGTGCGTTCAACGGCTCTAGCAGCAGCGACGGCAGCTCTGGTGCGGTCGGCGAGGGCGCGGGCGTGGGTGCGGCCGAGTTGGCTGGGCCACCACTGCGCCTGCGGCTATTGCTGTGGCTGCGGCTGGCACCGGCGGGCAGCAGACCGATGGACGGCTGTGAGACGGCGCTGATCCTGCTGCCGCTGCCGGCGCTGGCGCCGCTGCTGCTGGGGCCGCAGGTGCCGGGGCGGCCACGCGGCGGCACGGGCGGCCCGGTCGCGCGCGCGACGGGCGAGGCGCGCTGCAGCGGCAGCTCCCAGCTGGATATGGCCAGCAGCCGCTTGTGCAGGTGGGCCAGCGTGTCGGTGTTGGCATGGGCCAGCAGGGAGTGGTAGTGCATGAAGACTGGTTGGAGCGGGGCGCCGCGCCACCAGCGCCCGCAATCCAGCCTAACTTCTGCGCCCTTGTTGCCCTGCACCGCCACCACCACCTTGCTGCCCACGCCGCCCGCGGCCGCAGATTTGCTGAGTGCCGAGCAGGGCACCGCGATGCGCGGCGCGGCCACGTGCAGCAGGTGCAACACGCGCTCCTGCGCTGCCGGGCGGCACAGCGCGCTGAGCAGCTCCTCCCGCCCAGCGGCGGCGGGCGCGGCGCCAACCGAGGTGCCGCTCGCCATCGCCTCTCGTTCCTGCAGCGCAGCGCAGGGTTGAGGTCAGCAACGAAGCGCTCCCTAAGGCTGCAGGCAAGGTGGCCGCCTGCTTGCAGCACAGCCCCCTGCGCGCTCGCAGTATCCATGGGGGCGCCTCACGGATCTCGCCTGTCCGCTAGTGGTGAGATGGGAGTGTCGCGACTTATTGAAAGTTGAAACGCTGGTGAATGTTTCGCAGTCTGGGCGCCGCCTACAACGGCAATGGGCAACAAGATGTTGCTAAATGAATGAGCTGATCAGGCTGCGCTATAACTGCTGGCGGCAGCCGCCCTGCAGGGGCAGCTGTCTCCGGCAGCGCCGCGCTGCCAACGGTGGCGCCGGGCCGCCTTGCCCTTTTCCGCCGTCTCCAGTTCAATTTTTTCTGCATCACAAACACAGAAGCAGAGCTGCTCTTGCTGCGGGCGGTGACATGTATGGAAGGAAGGCACAACATGAGAACTGCACGCGCACTTCGCAGTGATGAAACAGAACGACCACAGGCAATAGGATGGCTGGAGGGGTGAGAATGTGAACAGGCGGATGAGAATGGGGACAATCAGGGGCAATTGAGGCAACGCTCGGCACACATCAGCCGGCAGGGCGGGAACGGGAAAGGGTAGGCAGTGCCTGGCACGCATCCATCGGCAGTGGGCACTGTGGCAGCAGGCCTAGGGAGATGCACACACCTTGACAGGGGTTCCTTCATGCTGGGGGGCCAGCATTTTAATGGTTGCTCTTCACGCGCTCTTGAAGAAGTTGCGGTTGCCCAGGGCCGGAGGTTGCGATTGCTGGTGCGGCTGCCAATCTGTGCCTAGCACTCGACCGCCGTGGGCGCCGCGGCGGCCGCGGTGGTGGCGGCCTGCATGGTCCCTGCCGTGCGCACACCACACACATCTTGTGGCAAGCCCATGTAGGTGGAGGCAGGCAACTCCTGGCTGAGCCACTAAACAGCCTCGCGCTGCCAGGTCAGCACCCAGAGTCTGTGGTGCAGGGGCCGGCACGCCGCATTTGCACTCTGGCATGCGACATGCGACCTGCCAGGCCAGCGGCATGGACTTGTGGCTGCGCATGCAACACGCGCTCTCTCATGGCATCCCTCCAACGTTGGAGGGATGCAGGCTGCTGGCAGCCAGCCAGTCATGTGGTAACACCACATCCAGCCAGATCGCTGCTCTTGATGCGGCCCCAGAGATGCCCGCATGCCAGACGGCTGCTCAGCTCGCGCCGAGCCCTGCTTCCCGCAGCCGCGCCACCACCGCCGCCGCCAGCTGGGTAGGACCCGCGCTGGACGTGTCTAGCCGCACATGGCAGGCCAGGCCCAGTCCCTCTGCGCTGCTCCAGTGCTCGGAGCCAGCGTTTCTCTCTAGGATGGACTCCAGCTGCGACCAGCTGCCAGGCTTGTGAGCGCGGGGGGTGCTTGCATCCTGCTGCCCCCGCGCCTCGAGCCGTGCACGCCACGCCTGCTCGTCCCCAGGCTCGCACTCAATGAGCGCCAGCGCTGCGCGGTGCTGCGCAGGTGGTAGGCGGCAGTGGGTGGGGGGAACGCCACAAGATGGTGGGTGGGCAGCCTGGCTCCCGAGCATTTGCTGAGGCTCAGAGCACCAGTGTTGCCTACTGCAGCACAGCACCAGTGTCGTAAGGCACGCACCTCGCACGCCGCCGCTCCTGCCCTGTCAAACAGCTGCCGCCGGGCGAGGGGGCAGTCCAGGATGCAGCTCAGCCCGTGCCGCAGCTGTGCACCCACCAACGAGAAAAGAACCGCATAGCTCAGCTCGTTCCAGTCGAGCGCCCCGCGCAACGAGGCGTTGGCCGCCAGCAGCGCCTCAAATGCGTCCCGGATGTCGTCCTGCGCGCGGGCAGCACCTTGGTCACGCTCTGCGTGTGTCGTGGCAAGCATGCGCCGCCGCTGCCGATCAGCGCTGGGCCCTTCCTTGCCTTGTCCAGCACTGGCCACGCGAGCAGGCGTGCCAGCTCGTGTGCCAGCGCGCTCTTGCCGGAGCCAGGCTGGCCCTTGAGCAGCAGGAGGGTCGGCGGGGCAGACATGCGTCGGCCCCCTACGTCCCTTGAGCGCCGGGCGGCGGGTGGGCTGGGCGGGTGGGGGGGGGGTGGCACGCGATCAGACGCCTCCGAGCTGCAAGTGTGCTGTCGCCACGGCCTAAACGGAGAACGCCAGGCAGGGGAGGGCTCGATCAGATCAGAGCACTCGACACGACCAATGTGGGCCGACGAGGGGACGAGGGCCCTTCAGTCTACGTCTACACGCTGGAATGCGACGTGTGATATGGTGGAGAGAGTGTGAGCGGAGTCTGAAGAACAACGGCGGCAGGCACCGCCGCCCTCCCCTCTGGCTGGGGGCAGCGGGGCTGTCCGCAGGTGCTCTGACCACCCTGATCTGTCTGGCAAACAACAATGCCCCCGCTGATCTGTGCTTGGAGCCGAACTCGCGTGTGAAAGCAGTCGGGGGGCCGCTGGGCGGCGGTGGCAGTGGGCGGCGGGCGGGCTGGCGGGAGGAAGTGACAAAGGCAGTCCAATGGCAAAACCTTCATTCCCGTTCCATTTCAACCATGCCCCCCACTCCCTCTAGGGCAGCGCAGCTGTCCAGGCTGCGCCTCACGTTGCATGACTCGATCTTGAGAGCCAATGCAGCCTATAGCGGACCCCACAAGTTCTGGCAAGTCGGGGGAGTCTGTCTGAAGCAGGAGGCAGGCAGAAGCGCAGCCTTCTGCTGAATGGTCTGCCGCCTGCGCAGGTGGCAGCCCTCCAAGCCATCTGCGACCATCTCGGAACTCGCACAACAGGTGGGCGCGTCGCGGGAGCGTGTGTGCCTTGTGGGGGCGGCAGCGTGCAGGGGCCGCTGTAGGCGGCCGCCCTTCCCCATGACACTGCAAACCGGCCTCCCCATCTGGCCCCCTGTGCAGCTGACCGCAGAGCTGGGACTGCACCTCCCCGAGGGCCAGCTGCAGCTGGAGATGGCCGGCTTTGCGCTGCTGGGCGGCAGCCCCGCCAGCCTGCTGCGCGATGGCGACCAGGTGGTGCTCCTGCTCTGCCGCAAGCGCAAGGGGGCCCCGGTCCCCGCGCCCCAGGCGCTGGCGCCCGCCAGCAAGCGCACCAAGCAGCAGGACGCGGCGGCGGCGGCGGCTTCTCGGGCAGCTGCGGCAGCGGCTGTCAGCAGCAGCGACGAGGAGAGCAGCAGCAGCGACGAGGGGAGCAGCGAGGAGGAGAGCGGCGAGGAGGAGAGCAGCGAGGAGGAGAGCAGCAAGGAGGAGAGCAGCAAGGAGGAGAGCAGCAGGGAGGAGAGCAGCAGTGAGGAGAGCAGCAGCAGCAGTGAGAAAGAAGAGGAGAGCAGCAGCGAGGAGGAGGAAAGCAGCGAGGAGGGCAGCAGTAGCGTAGAGGAAGAGGAGGGCTCGCCCGCGGCGGCGGAAGCAGCGCAGCAGGCCGCAGGCGGCGGCCAGACCCCTACCGGCAACGGCACAGCGCAGCAGGCGGGCAGGCCCAGTCGCAGCGCAAGGCGCAAGGCTGCCAAGCGCCGACTGCGGCGGCTTGGCATCCTGCCGCCAAAGCGGGCCGTCAACGGGGGTGCTGGGGCAGGCAGGAGGGCACCAGCACCGGCGGCAGCAGCGACTGCCGACATCGAGGCGGTGGCAGCCGTCGGCGGCGAGGCGGCGGCGCAGCAAGGCGGCCAGCGCCAGACAGCAGCGCCGCCGTCTACGGTCAGGGACCCGGCCCTGGAGGCGGCGGCCGTTGCGTCGCCCCTCAACCCACACCTGGCGGTGCAGCCACAGGCCCGGCCGGCGCAGCAGGAACAGCAGGCAGCGCAGCAGCATGAGCTGCCTGAGGTGGTGGTGCCCCCGCAGCAGTGGGTTGCCGCCGCGCAGCCCGGCCGGCGCCGTCGGGAGGCGGCCGGCGAGGTGGCGGGCGCGCGCCACCAGCGGCCAGCGCCACCGGAGTGGCCGCAGGCGCCGCAGCCGGCGGCGCGGCCACAGCGAGCTGCGGCAGCGCCGCCAGAGCCCATGTCAGACGAGGCGTTTGCAGCGCTGCTGGCAGTGCCGGCGGGCGGGCCCGGGGTGGGGGACGTGGTGGCTTACAAGCTGCTGGAGATGGGGCTGAGCTTTGTGCCCCAGGTGTCGGAGGTGCGCCAGGGGCGCGTGACCGCCGTCGCCGGCGGCGCCCTCACCCTGGCGCCACACCCTGACCCCGAGGTGCACCCCCTGGCCTACCGGCGGGCGCTGGCGGGGGGGCGCGACGGGGGTGGCGAGGAGGAGCAGGAAGAGGAGGAGGAGGAGGAGGAGGAGGGTGAGCTCTGCTTGGCAGCTGCCACTGCATGACCTCTTGCGTGTCTGATTGCGCCTCCTGCCTGTGCGAAGTGCGCTGCCCTCCTAGGAGTGCGTGTGCAAATGCGGCAGACTGGCCCCCGGTCTGAGACGTGCCCGCGTCCATGCCCTGCCCCCCTGCATTGCGCCGCCCTGCCGCTGCAGAGCCGCCGACAGAGTATGATGAGGAAGGGATGCTCACCGCCGAGCTTTCTTCCTTTGTGGACCTACGGCTGGTGGCGGCGGCGGCCGCGCCGCCCTCGCTGGGGCTGCCGGCGCAGGCGGCCCCTACGGCAGGCCTGGCCGCGCCGGCGCCGGCGGGGCAGAGGCCCACGGGCGGCGCCGCGGCGGAGCAGCGCGCGCCTGGCCTGCAAGAGGAGGAGGAGGAGGGGCTGGGGCCCAGCAGCTGGTCGCGCCAAGGCCCGCCCAAGCGACAGGCGCTGGGCGGCGCAGGCGCCGGCACGCCCATTGCGCCGGTCGGCGGCTGGGCCAGCCTCTACGAGCAGCTGCATCAGCGCAGGGCGGAGCTGTCTGGCGGCAAGGCCGAGCGGCAGGGCAAGCGGCAGGGCACGGCCAGCCCCGCGGGCGGCGCGCCCAGGGCCAGCAGCGCGCCGGCGGCCACGCCGGGCGGCGCGCGGCCACGGGGCGGCGCGCGGCAGTCGGCGCTCGGGCCCATGCTGCAGCACCTTCGGTCCTCTCAGGCGCTCGGCTCTTAATCGACCACGCCGTTGCCACAATGCCTGTGGCTGTGCCAGTTGTTTACCTGGTGCTTGTGTCAGAGTGTTAGAGTGCAGCGCGATGCCCGCAGGCGGTGCAACCAAAGGGAGTGCGGTGCAGCGACGAGTGCTCACGGGGGCTGGGCCGCTGGCTGAGCCGCTGCTGGCCCACGGGCCTGCTGCAACGCCGCCGGGCCGGCCACACGCCGCAGCGTGTTGAGATACATGTAGCTAGACAGGAACATCCAGAGCTTGCGATACCTGCATGCCATGGGGCAGTGGGGTCTCTCCAAGGAGCAGCGCCATTCCAAAGGGGGCGGGCCCGTCAGGGGGCCGCAGCGCCCGCCACCTGCGGCAACCTTGCCACGCGCGGGCGCCTGCCGTACGCTCACCACGCCATCTGGCTGCCGTGCGCCGCCAGCGCGCGCCACGCGCGCCACGGCCGCCAGCCGAAGCACAGCCGCACGTCGGGGCGCGCGGTCGCCCAGGCCAGCGCCAGCAGCAGGGTCAGCAGGGCGCAGTACTTGATTGGCAGGCTCCAGCTCTCCAATAGGTAGACCTCTGGCCCCTCGGCTAGTGACTGTTCCTCCTGATGCTGTGGGCCCGGCGCCTCTGGTGGCCTCCGCGCCTGCGCCTGCTGGCGCCGCCGGCCCAGCTCCTGCGCTTGCCGCGCCAGCTGCGCCCGCAGCTGCTGGTAGAGCACCACGCCGGCCCACGCGGCACGGTGGTTGGGGTGCCCCGACACGCCGCCCCTGTCAAACGTCAGCAGCTGCGGGTGGGGTGAAGCAACTGCCATCAGGCATCTCCGGTCTGCTTGTCGCGACAACGCTGACCGGGGAAACAAGGTGTGCCGGGCGGCAGCCGCCGCGCACCGTCTGCGGGCGGGCGCGCTCGACGGCGGCGGCGACGTGGCGCTCCACTGCCGCGGGGCTCCAGTCGCGGTCCATGCCATCTTGCAGTGCTGGGTCGTCGACAATGGTGACATCACGACGCTCGATCTGTGCATCAAAGGGGGAGAGCTGGCTGACTGCCTGGGTAGGTGGGCAGGGTGGGTGGGCGCAGCAAAGGAGGCGCGCACCAGGAGCAGCCCCTGCATCCGCATGAACACTCACCCCTAGCAGTGCGCAGGCGTGGAGCAGCTCCTGGCTCCGCGCCGCGCCCAGGCCGTCGGCATTGCCTGCGCAGGGGCATGGCAAGGGCTGACAATGTGGGCTCGCGTCTGCAGCGGCGGAGCATCAAGAGTTTGAGCAAGGGGTAGCATGCAGCAGCCCTGTCCTCGTACCTGTGCTCAGGCAGAGCACGCACACTTTGGTTCCCTGCTGCTGCATGGAGAGGATGGCTGGGGCGAAGAACATGGACTCATCGTCCGGATGGGCAATCACCAGCAGGGACCGCTGTTCGTGCTGCGGCTGGTGGGGCGCCGCGCGGGGCGGCGCCATGCAGTTGGTGAGACTGGCTATGCGCCTGCCACGAGTCGCCTGCCGCCTTGCTGTTGGTCCAAATGTTCCGGCCTGCACTCCAGCGACTTGCCGTGCTGTGCTGCCGCCCGCCCCGCCGCCGCACGTGCGCCCGCCGCCTCTGCTGATCTCAGGCTGCTCTTGCCGAATGTTTTGACGAGATCAGAGGTCGCAGCGCTGAGAGATGAAGAGGACTTGGCTTGTTGAGCAGGACGCAAATTTAGAGCAGGATAGCAAGGGATCAGGGTCGCCCGATGCTTTGAAAGCCGTCAGGACTAGCAACGAGGCGCAAAACAAAGCAACTGCGTTTCCCAAAGTTTGTGGCCGCCCTTCTTCAGCTCAAAACCCGTTGCTGGCGTTCCAAAGTCGTCCCTGCGTTCTATTTCGACCATCGCAGCGGCAGCCAGTGCCTGGCAACTTCGGGCCATGCGGCCAAACTGAGTTGCAGTCACCGCCTGCACACCAGATCGCCAACAGAGGAACGGGGAGGCCGCGATGGGGGCCACTGATTGGATTCACGAGCTGAAGGTGGCGCAGCTGAAAGAAGAGCTCAAGCGTAGGGAGCAGCCCATTAGCGGCAAGAAGGCGGAGCTCGCGCAGCGGTTGGAGGCGTACGTGAAGGAGCACGAGGTGCGCGCCGCCCGCCTCCGCCGCCTCCCCACGGGCCCCCGCCGGCTGCTGCCGGTGCAAGCATTGTGCGCTCACACTGCCGCCGGCGCACTGCAGGGCACGCCGGAGGAGATCGAGAAGGCCAAGGCGGCGGCCCTGGAGCAGGGAGGTGGCGACGACGACGCTGCCGGCGGCGAGGGCGGCGACGAGCAGGCAGACCCGGCTCAGAAGGACACCGCGCCTGCAGCAGCAGAGGCGGCCCCCGAGGCAGCAGCAGAGGAGCAGCAGCAGGAGGAGGCCGCGCCCATGGAGGTGCAGCCTGAGGCGGCGGCAGAGGCGGGCGTAGCAGGTGGCGACGAGCAGGCGATGGAGGTGGATGCCTCGGGCCAGCAGGAGGATGAGGGAGCAGCAGAGAGGGATGGGGGAGGGGAGGGCGAGGAGGCGGCAGAAGAGGAGGAGGGCGGTGAAGAGGCAGAGGAACAGCAGCAGGGCGGCGAGGCGGCGGCGCCCGACCAGGCCGCTGCCGCGGCAGGCGGCAAACCCAAGGGCCAGCGCCAGCGAGGCCCCAAGGGCGGCCGCGGCGGAGGCCGCGGCGGCGGGCGCGGGCCTGGCGGCCGCGGCCCCGTGGGCGGCCGTGGCGGCCGCGGCCCGAGTGGGCGTGGCGGCCCCAGCGGCGGGCCCGGCGGCGGCCGCGGTCCGGGCGGCCCCGGCCGCGGCGGCCGCGGCGGCGGCGCGCTCACGCTGGCTGACATCTCGTCCGACGCACTCACGCAGCTGGCGGCGGCGACGTGGTCGGCGGCCGCGCTGGCGGGGGGCAAGGCGCCGGCCTTTGACCCGGCGCTCGTCCAGCGCATCTATGCCAGCGAACTGGGCGGCGGCGCCGACCGACCGCCCTCGGCGCGGCGCGGCCAGCTGCTCGAGATCTCCCAGTACCTAGAAAACTATCTCTGGCCCCACTTCCCAACGGCGGCGGCGGCGGCGGCGGCCGGGGAGGAGGGCGGCGAGGGCGGCGCTGGCCCCACCTACGCGCACGTGATGAGCGTGGTGGCCATGGTGAATGAGAAGTTCCGGGAGGGCGTGCCCGCCTGGGACGTGCTCACCGCCGACAAGGTGGGGCCGCCGGGGGGCCGGGGGCGCGCGCTTCTTGCGCCCGTGGGGCGGCGGCAGCGCCCGCGCGCCGGCCCGCGCCCCTCCCTCCCCTCTGCCCTCACGCCTCCCCCTCCCTCCCCCTCCCCATCTCCCCCCCCCCCGTCCCCAGGACAAGTTCCTCGCTTTCTTCCAGGCGTTTGTGGGGCTCAAGGCCAGCGCGGCGGAAGCCGCCATGCGCCCCCACGAGCGCGTGGCCTACCTCCTCTTTGCCATCAACGCCTTCCAGTCGTTGGAGAGCGAGGTCGTGCGCGGCGCGGCGCTGCGCCTCGTGTCGCTGCCGCTGTGGCACGCGCTGTCGCGGGGGCGGCTGCAGCTCGAGCTGCACGACGCGCCCGCGCTTGCCAAGCACTGGCGCCACCTGGCCAAGCGCGAGGCCAAGGCGGCCAAGGCGGAGGGCACCGCGCACGTGCCGGCGCAGCGCCGCCCAGAGGCGGTCTTCCTGCCGGGCCTGCTGGACGAGTTTCTGGAGGCGCTGGCGGGGCTGGCGCCCGCGGCGGGCGGGCCGCCCCTCCCGCGCCAGGCGCTGCTCTACTGCGAGCGCTTTGTGGAGTTCCTGGTGGACCTGCTATCCCAGGTGGGATGGGCGGGTGGGCGGGTGGGCCGGGTTGGATGGGTAGGAGGGGGGGCCGGCCGCGCGCATGCGAGTGCGTGCGGTAGGCAGTCGGAGGCGCGGTTGTTTGGGGGGGGCCTGCGCTGGCTGGCGCGGCGCGCTGTTGCTGTGCGCCGAGCGTGCGCAGGCGGCAGGCAGGCGTCGATGGAGCGGCGGCGCCGCGCCGCGCCGCGCCGCGCCGCCCGCCCCGACCCCTGCCCGCCCCTCCCCGCCCCGCTCCTCGGCAGCTGCCCACGCGCCGCTTTGTGCACGCCGTGCTGGAGGACCGCGCGATCCTGGTAAAGTGCTACATGTCGGAGCTGTACCGGGCGCCAGAGGTGGGCGCTCTCCAGCGAGCCTGCAGCAGGGCGATCTCAGTGCCGCCGGTGCTCGTCTGTGTGCCGTTTGTGCGTCTTGCTCCTTTGCCTGCCGCTGGGTGGTGCGCGGCAGCGCGCGCGCCGCGCCGCCGCCCGCCCAGGGGCGACCTCTTCCGCACTGGTTTCCGCCCACCGCCCCTGCTCGGTTGCTTGCTGCTGCCGCAGGCGGGCGGCCAGCTCTTTGCGCAGCTGGTGGACCTGCTCCGCTTCTACATGTCGTTCCCCATCCACGACCACACAGGCGACCCGCTGAGGTGGGCGGGTGGTGTGGTGCAGTGCGGTGCGTGGCCGCGGTGGCGGGCGGGCGGCGCAATGGCGGTGGGTGGGCGGGAGGGCGGAGGGTGGGTGGGAGGACGAGCGCGCCCTGCCGCCACGTTCACAGCTGCCGTCTGGCCCGCCCTCGCGCGGCTTCGAGCACGCCGCTCACCCTCCCTCGCGGCCCCCGCGCGCAGCGAGGACGAGGTGACCGCCGCTCACTATGACAAGGTGCAGCAGCTGCAGCGGCTCTTCTTCCGCCACGTGCCCAAGCTGCGGGAGCTCGCGCTCGCCAACTGCGGCACCGTGGAGAAGCGGGAGGTGCTGCGCAAGGAGCTGGCCAAGGCACGATTACGATATTATAATTTGCCAATATAGATTCTTTGCGATATAGATCCACATGGCGGCAGAATTCACGCTGCGATTGCAGCCGATCGCCAGTCGCAGACGGTCGCCGCGACCGTCGCCGCGTGCTGCGCTAATGGCCGCGGGGCGAGGCGGGGGCCCTGGCTGCGCCGCACCTGGCGCGCGCCCCGCGTCCCCCGGTCTCCACTTCAGCGTCCTCACGCCACCCATTTCCCCAGGAAGGCGTCCTCACGCCGCCCACCCCCCTCTCCACCCCCCTCTCCACCCAACCCACCCCCCTCTCCATCTCTTCATGTGCGCAGCTGTCCCCCGAGGAGCTGCGCTTCCTGGTCACGCGCCAGCTGCGCCTGGTGGGCGAGGACGACCCCTGGGCCGACCAGCCCGCCTTCCTCACAGAGGTCATGCTCGCCACCTACGAGCGGCGCAAGGTGGGGGGTGGGGGTGGGGTGGGGGTGGGGGGTAGTTGTGTGTGGAGTGGGTGGGAGGGGCTTCGCTCCCGTGGGTTTTCCCGGGGGCTGCGCGCCGCCGCGCCCCCGCGCCGCTGGGCCGGCGCTGCCCTTGCACGTGGCCCTCCCCCGCTCCCCTCCGCGACCTGTCGCTCCTCCCCTCCCTTTCCCCCCCCTCGTGCGCGCCGCAGCCCCAGACGGAGGTGGTGAACGAGATGCCGCTCTACCCGACCGAGGCGGTGCTGTTTGACGAGAACCAGGTGCCCACGGTGCACTACACAGGTGCGTCTTCGCGGGTGTGGCGGGCGGCGGTGGGTGGTGGTGGTGTGTGGAAGAAATGGGGTGGGTGGGGGATGAAGTGTGTATTGGGGGCAGAGCCTGCGTGCACGCCCGCCGGACCGCAGTCCGCCCCCGACCCGGCGCCACCCCACTTGGTGGTCCCTCCACCCTCCACCCGCCGCCCCACCCCGCCGCCTTGCCGCGCCGCCGCCCCCGCGCGCGCGCGCGCAGGCGACGGTGTGCTCGCGCTGCCCAAGCTCAACCTGCAGTTCCTGACTTTCCACGACTACCTCCTCCGCAACTTCAACCTCTTCCGCCTCGAGGCACGCCTATCCTTTACTGCATTCCACATCTCTATCTATATATACTTCACTGTATTGTATCGGCCCGTAGTTCCTGCGCTGTGCTCAGTCAGCCGCGCGGCAGCTGTGCGACCGGCCGCGCGCGCCGGCGCGCGGGCCTGGCCCCGAGCTCGCCGCCCCTTGCGCCCGCCCGCCCCTGCCCGCCCCGCCCGCGCGCGCAGGCGACGTACGAGATCAGGGAGGACATTGTGGACGCGCTGCAGCGCGTGAACCCCTACCTATCCGACAGCGACGAGGTGGGTGGGTGGGTGGGCGGGTGACGGGGCCGCCCGGGGCGCGCCGCGAGGCGCGCGTGCGCGCCGCCGCCGCCCGTCCACGGGCCCTTTTCGTTGCGTCGCAGGCGGCGTTTGGCGGCTGGGCGCGCATGGCACACACGCTGGAGAAGTATGCAATAGTGGAGGTGAGGCGTCGTTTGGGGGCCGGAAGGGAAGGGTCGGGAAGGCAAGGCGGAGGGAGGTGGTCGTGGGGGCGAGGGCAGGGGGAGGGGGGCCGGCGGCACGCCGTCGGCGCGAGCGAGCCCCCCTCCCCCCCTGCCCCCCCACCCCACCTCAACACACCCACCCACACCCACGCGAAAGGTGCGCAAGCCGCGCGTGGGCGAGTCCAAGCCCGCGGCCGTGACGGCCGAGGTGGTGATCAACACCAAGGCCATGCGCCCCGACGTGCGCGCCGAGTGGGACGAGCTGCGCCAGCACGACGTGCTCTTCCTCCTCACCGTGTGCCCCCCCAACGCCGTGACCGCGGGGTACCTGGCGGCGGCGCGGGCAGAGGCGGCGGGGGCGGGGGGGCGGCAGGGGCAGGCGCCGGCGGTCAACCCGATGGAGCGGTACGGCCTGCGCTACGTGCGCGGGTGCGAGGTGATCGAGGTCCGCGACGAGGGTGAGCTTTTTGGCGCTTGGGTGATTCGATTGATGTGATTTGTGTGATCTGATGCTTGGTTGCTCCGCTCGATTCCGCTTTGTGCGGGGGAGGGCGCACGGCGCGGCGGGGGCGCCGCTCGCCCCGGCCGCGTCCCGCCCGCCCCGGCCGCGACAGGGGGCGCCCCGGGGGGCGCAGCGGGGGGCGGCCCGCCCCGCCCGTCGCCGCGCCCCGTTCTGTGGCGACCGCCTGCCGCCGTCCGCCGATGGGCCCCCCCTCGCAGAGGGCAAGCTCATGAACGACTTCACCGGCCGCGTGCGCCCCGACGAGGCAACCCCACCCAAGGGCTTCCTCCGCACTATCACGCTCGCGATGGACACGGCGCAGGCGCGCGCACGCGCACGCACAGCGCCGGTCGTTCTGTGGTGGAGCCTCTGCTCCCGCCCCCCTCGCCGCCTCCTGTCGCAACGCGCGACCAGCCGGGCAGGAGCGAGGGCTGTTTTCCAGTCCCCTCGTCCCTGTTTCCCTTCCTTCTTCTCACTCCCTCCTTCCATCCTCTGCCATTTCTGCCATTTCTTTCTTCCTTTCTGCAGTACCAGCTGGACATGAACTACATGGCCAAGCACGGCGGCGAGGACGTCTACGCCTCGTTCAACCTCCTCCTGCGCCGCAAGGCCAAGGGTGGGCGGGGCTGGGGGTCGGAGGTGGGGGTGGGTGGGGTGGGCGGGGGCCGTGCCAGCGCGTGCACAGAGGGAGAGGGAGCGAGAGCGAGGTGCGCGTCGCCCTCGTCGCGCCCACCGCCCCCCCCTCCTCCCCTCCTCCCGCCTCCCCTCCCCCCCCTGCCACCCTCGCAAAACAGAGAACAACTTCAAGGCGGTGCTGGAGTCCATCCGCGACCTTATGAACGAGGACTGCGTGGTGCCGCCCTGGCTGCACGACATCCTGCTGGGCTACGGCGACCCCGGTGGGTGGCGTGTGTGTGTGTGTGTGGGCGGGTGGGTGGGCGGCTGGGGGGCCACGGGGCGGTTCTCGCGGCGTCACGGCCGGGCTGGGTGCCCCCGCCCGCCCGCGCGCGGCCCCCGCCCGCCCCCGCCCGCCCACGCCCGCCCCGCCTGCGTGCTGCCTCCCTGCCCCCCCGCCCCAGGCGCGGCGCAGTACCAGAACATGCCCGACACGCTGGCCACGGTGGACTTCAAGGACACTTTCCTCGACCCCGGTGGGCGCTGCCGGGGCGAACGGGCGTCTTTCCACCTCTCCCGGGAAGGGCGGGGAGAGGAGAGGAGGCGGTTCCGCGAGGGGAGGCGGCGGCGCGGCGAAGAGAGGGCGGGGCGCGGGGCCGAGCGCTCGAGGCGCGGCTCGCGGGGCGCGGGCGGTGCTCAGGCGCCGCCGCCGCCCGCGCCCCCGCTGTGCAGACCACCTGCGCGAGAGCTTCCCGGGCTACAAGGTGGGGAGGAGGACGAACCCAGCCGCGTGGCAGCAGCGCAGCCGGCGCTTGTCGAACAGTCGGCCTGACTCACCCCTGGCCCGGGCCGCTCCTGACCCGCCCCCTGCCCTCCTTCGACCGACCCCTGCTCTGCCTTTCCTCCCTCCTCCCGCAACAGGTGGAGTTCGTGAACAAGAGCAGGAGCGAGACGCTGCAGCGGCCGTTCCGCATCACCTTCCCGCCGCCGCAGCAGGTGCAGGAGGAGGCGCAGGTGCGCCAGCCGCGCCGCGCTGCGCCGGCGCGCGCCGGCGCCGCGGGGCGCAAAGGCTTCCTTCCGGCCTGCGCGCGCCACTCGTACGTACCCTTTGTCCTCGCCCATCGACCGACGCCCCGCCTTTGTCCCCCCCCCCCCTCCCCAAAACAAACCAGGCCCCCAAGGGCAAGCGCAAGGCTGCGGCGGCGGCCGAGGGCGAGCCCAACGGAGCCCCCGCGCCCGAGCCGCCCGCGCTGCTGGTGGAGTCCTACACCCCCACCGACCCCGGGCCCTACCCCCAGGACCAGCCCCCCCAGAACCAAGTGCGCTTCACGCCCGTGCAGACGCAGGCGATCCTGGCGGGCGTGCAGCCCGGACTCACGATGGTGGTCGGCCCGCCAGGTGCGCGCAGCTTGGCTCTCGCACGTTTTTGGCAGAGAGTGGGCTGGGCAGAAGAGGAGGAAAAGGGGCAAGGGAGGGGCGCGCGCGTCGAGGGGGGGTCCACAGCGGCGGCAGCGGCGGCGGCGGCTCGGCCGCCTGGCCGGGCGCCCCGGCGCCTGGGCGCGCGCCGCTTTCACGCGTCTCCGTCTCGCACACCCTTCCACCCTCACACCCTCCAGGCACTGGCAAGACCGACACCGCGGTGCAGATCATGCACATCCTCTATCACAACTGCCCCTCCCAGCGCACGCTCGTGGTCACACACTCCAACCAGGCGCGCGCTGTGTGTGGGCTGCGCGGATCCTCGCCCTCCTGCCGCGCCGCGCCCCTGCGCCGCCCGCTCCCGCCCGCCGCGCCTGCCGGCCCCTTCCCCTCCGCCGCCGCCACCGCCGCCGCCCGCCCGCCCTCGACCGCCGCTCGCGCGCGCCGCACCCCATGCGCCCACGCGCCCACGCGCCACCTGCTGCCCTCCCCTGCCCGCGCCCGCCGCCCTCCCAAACTCCCGGCAGGCCCTCAACGACCTGTTTGCCAAGATCGTGGAGCGCGACGTTCCGGCACGCTACCTCCTCCGCCTGGGCATGGGCGAGGCGGAGCTGCAGACGGAGCTCGACTTCTCCCGCGTCGGCCGCGTCAACGCCATGCTCGCGCGCCGCCTCGAGCTGCTCGCAGAGGTGGGGGGGACGGCGGGGGGGGGGGGGGGGGGGGGGGG
>PCFQ01000058.1:2658044-2742243 GCA_003063905.1 Chlorella sp. A99
CCCCCGCTGCCCCCCCCCCCTTCCCCCCCCCCCCTCCCCCCCCCCCCCCCCCCCCCCCCCAGCCTCGTGCGCACCAACCACTTTGGGCACCTGCGCGACGTGCGCCGCCTGGTGGTCGCCATGTCGCGCGCGCGGCTGGGGCTCTACGTCTTTGGCCGCGCCGGCCTCTTTTCCAACTGCTACGAGCTGCAGCCGACCTTCTCGCAGCTGCTGGCGCGGCCAACGCAGCTGGCGCTGGTCCCCGGGGAGCGCTACGGCGCCGGCGAGCGCTCGGTCGACGCGGTGCCGCCGGCCGTGCTGGCCTCCGGCCCCGAGCAGATGGCCGGCATCGTGACCCAGATGGCGCGCGAGTGGGAGGCGGCCGCGGTCGCGGCCGCGCAGCAGGGCGCATACTCGGTGCCGGGCGACGCCGACGCCGGCGCAGGCGCCGGCGCCGGCGCAGCTGCCGATGCGGCGCCGGCGGCGCCCCCGGCCGAGCAGCAGCAGCAGGAGCCGGCGGCGGGCGAGGCGCCGGCGGCGGGCGAGCCGCCGGCGACCAACGGGCCGCAAGAAGGGCTTGCGACGGCTGTGGATGGCGATGCCGCTGCTCCCGCGGGCGGCGCAGAACCCATGCAGCAGTGAGGCCGGGGCCCCGCCCCTGACGCTCGACCTTTCGTTTGCCGCTCCATCTTCCCCGCCTTGTTGCCCGTGCTGGACATGTGACAGCTCGCAGCTCTCAGACATCCGAGGCTGGTGGGAGGAGGGATGCAGACAGAAGGCCGAGGCGTGCAGACAGACGGCTGTGGCAGGTACCACTATTCAAAGACCAGAGCTGCTAAAGGGGTGGAGCCCATGATGGCAACCAGTGAAGCGCGAGGTAAGCGGTCAGGGCGAAAACTGCCTCAACTGCATCAACCACGGTGCTTGGAGCAGATTTGCCCTAGTGCGACGGCACAGCGGGCGGCAGGATGGCGTCGATCACGCGCTCGGCAACCAGCTTGGAGCTGCCGGGGTTCTGCCCCGTGACCAGCGTGGGCCCCGAGCCGTCGGCCAGCGCGTGCGGCGCCCAGTCCTGCAGCGCCACATAGGCGCCCCCAAGCTCCCTCAGCCTGTCCTCCAGCAGGTAGGGCACCACCCCATCCTTGCCCACCGCCTTCTCCTCGCTGTTGCTGAAGCCTGCGGTTGGCGGGGGGGGGGGGGGGGGGGGGGGGACGGGCCCCCCCCCCAACGTTGGTTAACCGGGGGGCCCCCGGGGGGGGGTTGGCCCAAAGACGGACCGGNGCCCGGCCCCGGCCCGGGCCGCCGCCCCCCCCGGGGGGCCCCCCCCCCCCCCCCCCCCCCCCCCCTTCCCCCGCGTGTTGGTGGAGGCCGGGGGTGGGGGGGGGGGGGGGGGGGGAGGCGGGAACGGCTCCAGCCCCAACGTTGGTTAACCAGCGGGCCGCGCCGGGGCGTGCTTGGCTCACAGACTGACCGACCTGTGACGGCCCGGCCCTTGACGATGGGCTGCCCCGTGGCGGGGTCGGTCGCGTGCAGCAGGCCTGCGGGCCGCGGCGGAGATGGGGAGTCTGAGGGCCGCGTGTGCAGTGCGCACCCCGAGCGCGATTCGCCTGCTGCGCTCCCGGCAGCCACGCACCGCACGGACCATGGCACACTGCGCTGACGACCTTGCCGGCAGCCCAGAACTTCTCGAGTAGTGTCTTCAGCCCCTCGTCATCGCCGTCCCACACGATGCCGTGGCCTGCACTGAATGAGGGGCGAATCAGCCTCAATGAGCCGCACGGCTGTACAGACATGTCGCTGCCTGTCTGCTGAAAAAAAAAAGCTCCTCAAGCGACAGCGCACCTCCAGGGAGAAAGATGGCGTCGTACGAAGCCAGCCTCTCGGCGTCGGCCAGCAGGTCGGCCACGCTCGGCGTGGCGGCCACCGCCGCCTGGGCGGCCGGGTCGGCAAGGAAGGCCGCCGCCTCGGGAGTGAGGAATTCGCCAGACTTGCTGGCGGGGTCGAAAGGCACCTCCCCGCCCCTGCGTAGAGAGTGAGAACAATACAATGCGTGTGATGATGGCGATCAGAGGTGAAGGGATGCCCAGGATGATTGCCACTGGCGCTCGCTGCAATGCACACAGACCTGCCTGCGCGCCTCACTTGATGGATGCAATGTCCACTGTGAAGCCTGCCTCCCTCCAGAGGTAGTAGGGCGATGCGATTTCCTCCACCCTGAAGTGTGGAAAGTTGGACGGAGTATTTTGGCTGGGCAGTACGTCGCGGCGGGCGGGTGATCTGGCGCCGGCACCAGCTGCAATATGCACGGCCTACGCCACTGCGAAAGCACTCTGCATCCCACTTTAAGCTCGTACGCGAAGGCGATCGCCCGAGCGTGCAGGCAATGTCCCACACTCACACCCACCCTCCCCTGGCTTCTTTCGCATCCGCATGTCGCTCACCAGCTCCCTGTTGGCTGATCCGTGTTTGGGTAGCTGCTCCACGAGGTGGCCACAATTAACACCTTGGCCACAGGCATGCTGGCGGTTTCAGAACAGCAGAACAAAAGGAGAAGAGAACAGAAGTGGAAGTGAAGAGGACGAGAGCGGTTTGCTGTCGGCTGCTGACCGCTGGTGACTGGACGCTCGCCAGCACACCTCCCAGTCTTGACTCGCAGGCCCAGCCCCAGCCCTCAACAGCCTTCTGCTCGACAGCCTTCTGCTCAAGGGGCACCCAGTGCGCATCACAAGCATCAGGGCGCGGCAAGGCAGGGGGGCGGCGTTCACTCGCTGCGGCCCCCCTTTGTGCGGAAGCGGCCGTTGCGCGGAGGCGCGTGGCGGCCGCGCAGGTACGGCAGGCCAAACAGCAGGGCGAGTAGCGCGCCCGCCCACAGCAGCACGCCGCCCCAGCCGAGGCGGTCCACCACCGCCTCCTCCGACTGACGGATGCCCTTGATCGCGATGCGCTTGGTGCGCTGCACCCGCTCGCCCAGCAGCTGCTCCGCGTCGTGCAGGTCACTCGTCACGCGGCTCTTGAGCGCCGAGACGTTGAGCCGGTGGAGCGCGGGCGCGTGGCCGCCGCCTCCCCCACCCTGCCGCAGGTGCCGCGGCTCCAGGTCCTCCCGCGGCAGCTCCTCCTCCGCCCCGCCGCCGCTTTCTTTGTCTGCGTCGCCGCCGCCGTTGTCGTCCGCACCGCCGCCGCCGCCCCCCGGCAGGTCCAGGTCGCCGCCGCCTGTGCGCTGGCCGCCGGCGCCGCCTGCCTCGGGCTCGTATGGCAGCCCCTGCTCCGCCCGCGACAGGCACTCCTTCACCTGCGGAAGCAGGAGGGACCACAGAGTGAGCGCATGGCATGATGCGGCAATGAGTGAGTGCGTGCGGTGGACGGCAGCATGGCATGGTGGTGCTCGCGCGCTGTGAAGCCCAAACAGGCAGGACCCATCCAGCGCTCTGCATTTCTGTTTCATGCAGCGTGAGCAGCAGTGCACCCTGCGCTCTGTGCTTTCTGTGCCCCGCGCCTGCTGGATCGTCCAGTCGTGGTGCGACGTACACCTGCGCTGCAGCCGCTTCTGCAGCTCTTCATCTGCGCGCCGCCCCTGCTGCTGCTGCTCCTGCTGCTGCTGCCCGCCGCCCGCCCGCGCGCCCAGCCCCTCCTTGCGCCCCGCCAGGTGTGCGCCGCCCCCGCCGCGAAGCTTGTCCAGCCCGCCGCCGCCGCCGCCGCCCGAGGCGCCGGGCTTGGTCAGAGTCTCAGTGTCCAGGGGCTTGTTTGCTGCCTGCGCCGCGCGCTCTGCCACCGCGCGCTCCACTCGCTCTATCTCCTCCACCTTCTTGCGCGTGATCTCGTCCCTCCGCGCAGTGTTCTCCGCCGCCTTCTCCCCCAGCTGCGTCTGCCCCTGCGCCGCCTTGGCGCGCTTGGCCCGCGGCTCGCAGAGCTGCGCGCGTGGGGAGGGCGGGGCAGGCTGGCAGCAGCCTTGCTCTGCCCCCGTCGGGCCATTCCCCCACCCCACACAGGCTTCGTCGCAAGGTGCGCGCTGACGAGCCTCGCCCCAACCTCCCGCTGCCAGCTGCCAGCCGCAGCCGGCGCTGCCAACCACCACTCTGCTCCACCACCTCCACCCGCCCGCGCGCTCACGTGGCAGGCGAGCATGCAGTGGTCAAACATGAAACCGGGGTTGTTGATGCACTCCATCGCCTGAGCCCAGGTGTCGCAACGGATGTCGTGGTTGCGGCAGGGGTCGGGCAGCTCCATCTTGTCGAAAGCGACCTCCAGCTCCCGCGCGATCTCGTCGGCCTGTGACAGAGCGGGGCGGACAGGCGACGAGGGAGGGAACCAGGTGAGGGGTAGGAGGCGGCGGCAGGGCCCGCCGCCTGCCAGCACCGCGCATCAGCAGGGGAAGGTGGCAGGCACGGCCCCCCACCCTCTTGCCTTGTTGCACTCGCGCTCCATCTCCTCCGAGGGAGGGCAGTTCTTGCGGTGCCGCTCGCAGAAGGCCTCGTTGAGCGTCACTACCACCTGGACCGGGGGTAGAGAGAGAGTCGGCAGCACGCGCCATTCAACATGGCAGAGCAGGGCCCGGGCAGCCGGCGCGATGCGCAGCTGGTGCCGCCGGCAGACCATCAGCGGCAACGCAGCAGCAGCGCGGCTGCCAGCAGCGCTGCAACGCGGCACCACCACGCTTCCCGCACCTCAATCGCCAGCAGGTCGCGCAACAGCTGAGCGCTCGTGGTCTTGAAGTCAGAGGGCCGCGGCGGGTGGGCAAATAGCCCGCGCTTGGACCTCCGCGAATCAGTGCTGCAGCGACGCAGCAGCCAGCAGGGCGGGGGTCGGCGTAGAGGGGGGCCCACAGCCGGCTCCACCACCTCTGTTCGTCTTACACCATGCTGCAGCACCCTCCCCGCATGCTGCTGCTCCCCCTCCTGCCGACTGCAGCTGCTTGCCCTCGCCACGCGCCGCAGTTGCCCTCGACTCTGCTCACCCGATGTTCCAGGGCGGGCAGGCCAGGGGGTCAAAGTCATAGTGCCAGTGCTTGTCGAACGAGTAGTCGGTGCCCTCCACGTTCCAGAGCAGGCCGTAGTGCAGCACCTTGGGCGGCTCTGCGGGCGAAAGAACGATGCGTCAGCAGAGCATAGGGACGGTGGTGTGGGCAGCACTGCCGTGCGACGGCCGAGTGGATCACAGGCAGCGGTGGGGGCTGTAGTGCGGCGCACTGCCAGGCCCCGTCGCAAATGTGCATTGCAGGGGGTCGCACCGCTGACTTCGTAGCCAGGATAGAGCATGGCGGTGTGGTGGCACACGTGCCAGACGTCAGCCTTGGAGGCGCCGAACGAGTAGCCGTACCTGCCGCCGCCCGGGGGGTGGGGTGGGGTGGGGGTGGGGTGGGGGTCGTGAGCGATGCCGAGACAAACAAGCAGTGCGAGGCGGGCAGCCGGGAGCCAGGCAGCAGGGCTGCGCACGAGGCAGCAGCGCTTTCTAAAGAGCGCTTTCTAAAGAGCGACATTGTTGCTTAGAGGTAAAACAGGGCTGCGGGAATCGCGCACATCTCGGATATCCAGGGGCGGTCGCCCTTGTGGGTCGAATACGCGTCGCCCGTCAGCGTCCAGGCCTGCGCGGGAAGGCAAGCAGGGCGGGGTCGGCAGAGCCGAACGTGGGGGGGCGCGAGCTCGAGGTCGAGGGGCCGAGGCCGAGGGCAATCCAGGCCACGCGCCGCCCCCAGTCCCAGCTCACATCGGGGTCGAACCGCACGTCCTCGGTGTACTTGAGCCACAGCGGGGCCACGCGCCGCAGGTCCTCCCGGTGCATCAGCGTGAACCCGCCCACCTGGCGGCCCAAGGGCAAGCAAGCGTGCGCCCGGGCAGCTGAGCGTGCGCCCAGCGTCGCGCACGCCGCCGCCGAGCACCAGCTGCATCCCGCGGCCTGCTGGCTCGCGCGCGCACGCGTGCGCAGCTTGCGCTGCGCGCGGCCCCGCACGCAGCAGGCGCGTAGGCAGGCGGCACAGGCCGCCGCCCGCGCCCGCGCTCACCATGTCGCCGCGCCGCCCGCGCGGCCCCGCCAGCGTGTCGTTGCGCGGCAGCACCTCGGGCACGTGCTTCAGTGCCAGCTCGTTGTTCACGCCCTTCATGTAGCCGAAGTAGGCGGAGACGGCGCGGCCGGGCTTGGAGCCCACTTCCTGCGGGCGGCGGGCGGCGGGCGAGCGCGGCGCGCTTCAGGCGCGATGGCTGGGGGACTGAGACCTTGCAATCTGTGCAGCACGCGCTCTGCAACCTGCCGCCAAGCAGGCAGTGGGCAGGCAGGCGCCCCCAGGGCACGCGCGTGCCGGCCCGCAGGCATGCCGCCCAGGCCTCTGCTACTCCCTCGCCGTCGCCCCAACGTCACCGGCATCGAAGCGGGTGACGCCGACACCCGCCTGTGGCAAAAACGGCTCCCGCATGATCATATCAGCGTCGATGATCAGCACATACTCCTCCTTGATGTCGTTCTTGGCCAGCCAGTCTATCACTGCACTCAGCGAGGCAGCAGGACAACACAGGTGAGGCACGCAGCCAGGCGCTGCGCCGCGCGGCCGCCTGCACTGCGCAGCATAGCTGCCGCTGCCGCGCCGGCTAACGCCGCGCTCCCCATCCAGCTGCTGCCCCTGCCCACGCCCACCCGCCACCGGCTTGTTGTAGGCCGAGTACACGTCGCGGGTGCGGGGGTGCACGGTGTACGAGGGCGCGACATGCGTGGGCACCAGGTCGCGGTCCGCCGCGGGCAGGCGCTCATACTCCTCGGGTGTGCAGCACATGATGCGGGTGATGGGCCCCGGCTGCCCCGACTTGCGGTGGCTGTAAAACATGCCTAATTAGCATGGGAGGGCAAGGCATTTCAGTAAGCTGGTGGGCTGGGAATATGGCGCACGGCAGCCCAACACTCCCGGGAGCTGCGCGAGCAACCACCGTGCTGGCTTACCCAGCGTCTGCCATGTGAAGTACTTGCTGCGCATCCACGAGGCAAGCCGGCAGCAGGGATGAGTTCAGCATCAGAGATCAACAGGATTTGCACAGCCGCTGCAGGATGCAACATGGGCGCACATCCCTCCCCCCAGGCTGGCGATTGCAGCAGGTGGTTCCCCAGAGCGCCGCCGCACGCCACAACACCTGCACTCAGTGGTGATGACCTGCAACAGGCAGGGCATGCACGGGCAAACGTGCAGGAGGCGTGGGCGGCGGGCGGGTGGGCGGGTGCGCGGAGCAGTGCAACCCCCTTGCTGCTGCAACGTCGTCTGCGGCACCCGCGCACCAAATGGCGCGCTGTTAGGGTCACCCCTTTGGCAGTTCAAGAAGGGGCCCCCGCGCAGGCTCTGATCACATGCACGGCAACCGCAAACACACGCCCAGGCACTAACGGTGTGGATGGATGGCCCGGCTGCCCAAGCTTCACTCAGCACAAGGCCCAGCGCGAATAAATACGCCAACCGCCGCATTAGGCTGCTGCACGCTCCGCCGACGCGATCGCCGAGCAAGAGAGCCGGCAGCGCAAGCCCACTCACTGCCCTGTCGGAGCAGCCTGCTCAGCAGGTCATTTGGCAGCTGGGGCAGCTACTAATTCATGCAAGAGAAGAGCTGCGATCAATGCAAGGGGAGGAAGTTAAGAACGAAGCACATGCCGCCGTCCATGCCGCCGCCGCCGTCCATGCCGCCGTGCGGGCGGGCGGCAATGACCTCGGCCCCTCCCTCGACTCAACCTGCCCGCACCCTTGCTGCAATTCACACCCCTTGCTCTTGCGGACGATGCAGTGAAGCAGTCACAGGAAAGACTCTCAACACCCTTGATCACCGCTTCTTGTACTGGCAGGGCCGCAGCGCGGGCCATGCGGGCCCACCACTGCTGCCGGCATGCACGTCCGGCTGTTCCCCCGCCTCGCCGCCCTCCGCGCTCTTCTGGAACTCCAGTATCAGAAAATGCGTGTTGCGTGTGTCCTCCCGTCGCAGCTCGTAGCCCAGGCGGCCCACCGCGGCCGTGAAGGCAGGCAGCAGGCTGCGCCCGCGCTCATCCACAAAGCGGCTGGCCACCTCTGCGACCCAGAGCCAGCCGCCGGGGCGCGTGATGCGTGCCGCCTCAGCCAGGAAGGCCCCGTAGTCGGTGCCCATGAGGGAGAGGCAGAAGACGGCGGCGTCCACCGCCGCGTCGCGCAGCGGCACGTCGGCAATGTTGCAGGCCACGACGCCCGGCGCGGTCGCCGCCAGGTCGAAGCTGTGCACGCACTGCTCCACGCCGGCGGCCAGCTGTGCGTCGCCGCAGCCCAGGTCAGCGACCGCCCAGGAGGCGGGCTTGGTGCGCAGCCAGCGGATGGCCACCTCCACCGGCTGCACCGGCCAGCCCCTGGTCTGCTCTCGGAATCCCTCGTGGTACTGGGCCAGCAGCTCCGGCTGCTCGGCAACCAGCGCCGCTGCCGCGCCGCTGCCGCTGGTGTACAGCTGCTCGTTGAGCCAGCGGAAGCGGCCACCCGACAGCCGCGCTCGCATGCGCTCAAGCAGGCTGCTGCCTATGGGGAAAGCAGAATGGGGCCTCAGCAGGGGCCTCAGCACACAAGGCAGAGGAACACCAGGAGCCAAAGATCCATGCTGGGGCCGCGTCTCACCCTTGCCACCCTTCTTGGGGTTGAGCGACAGCGGCGGCGCGTGCGGAGGCCGCTGGCCGTTTTGCGCCTGCCGCTGCCCCTGCCGCTCCCCCTGCCGCTGTTGCCGCTGCTGCTGTTGGATCTGCTGCTGCTGCTGCTGCTGCTGCCGCCGTTTCTGCTTGTTCTTTTGTGCTTGGCCGTGCCGCTGCTTGGGCGGCCGGCCGGCCGGCGGCTCCTCCCGCCCGACCGCCAACTGTGCGCCGCGCTCCTCTCCTCCCCGCTCCTGTCTTCCGCGGCTCTGGGGAGCTCCTGCTGCTGAGTGCGCCTGCTGTGTGTGCTTGCGGCGCTTCTTTACTCCTCCATCTGCGCCATGCAGCTGCTTCTCTGCTTTCTGGGCACCGAGCGATGCGCTACCGAGCTTGTCCTGCTTCTTGGGCTTGCGCTTCTTGTCTTCGTGCATGGTGCCAGTGCCTTGCCACTCGTAGCTTTGCTAGAATGATAGAATGGCTGGAGAGCGATCATGGAATGACTGGAGAGCGGCAAATGACAAGGAATATACGAGGAGCTACAGTTGGGGTGAGCACAGGTGGCGCGCGCTGACAACCCTGGCCCCCGACCCCCGCCCCCCGACCCACTGTCCTGCTCTTCATTCTGGCCGCGTCAGGTCTACACAGGAACGGTGTCAGCACGGGTCATAGCGACAGGGACATGCGCCAAGCAGCAAGTGCGGGCAGTGCTGGTGGCTGCGGCCAGGTCGGGAGCGGCGCGCACGCTCGGGCGCGAGGTCAGGAGATGCGGAAGCGGCCGCCCGCGCCGCCCTGCTCCACCTCGAGTGCCAGGTGGTCGCTGGAGCCCAGCTCCATGAGGCGGCCCATGAACTCGTACGGCGCCTCGATGCTGGTCCCGCCCACAAAGACGTCGCGCCCCAGCCGCGCGCTCAGCCGGTGCGCCGTCCGCATCTCGCTATAGGTCAGGCCGCCGATGCAGAAGAAGAAGAGCCGCTGGCCGCGCGGCGCGGCCCCCGCGCCGCCGCCGCCGTCGGCTTTCTCCGGGCTGCCGCCCGCCTTGCGCGCCCAGGCGCCCGTCGTGCGCACCGTGCGCGCCGAGCCGGCCGCCGCCGTCGGCGTGCTGTCTGCACTGGGCGCGCTGCTGAGCGCCGAGGGGCTGGAGGGCGAGCGGACGTAGGGGTATTCGTCGGGCGAAAGCTTGCCCGCGGCTGTGCAGGGGTGGGAGCGGGAACAGCGCAGGGAGGGAGAGGCCGGCGCGTGTCAAGGAGGTGCACTCGCACTCGCAGAGCGCGGAGCTGCCGCCCGTCTGCACGCTCTCTACCCACGCCAGCAGCGGCCACCTCGCCTCGCTTGCCTCCTCCCCACAGCCTCGCTTCCCCTGCATGCAGCTGTCCTTCACCCCCTGCCCCCCACAGCTGCCCTCGCTTCCCCGCCTGCCACCCAGCCGCGCCCCCTCCCACGCTCACCCGCGTCCTCCAGCACCTCGGCCATCATGGGCACAAAGCGGCTCAGCGCAAACTGCTCCTCGTCCTCGCCCTGCTCCCTGTCCTTGCGCACCGCGCGCCGCCGCTTGCGGCCGAAGCTGATGCCGCCGCCCTTGGAGCGCTTGCGCACGGGGACGCCCAGGTACTCGAGGTTGGTGACGCAGGCCATGTCGCCGGGCGTGAGGCGCGCCACCTTCTGCCACTGCGCCTGCCGCGTGCTGTCCAGCTTCTCCAGGTGCGTAGCGCTGTAACACATAAGCAGGCGCACCTGCGGCGCCGGGGGGCAAGGGGGGAGCAGGGCGAGGCCGCTGGGCGAGGAGGAGCAGAGGGAAAGAGAGGGGCGACTGCCATTGCCGCAGGCCCCTGCCTGATGTCCGCAGCGCGCACCTGCCTCGACAGCTCCCAGCCCCACCAATCACCATCCTCGCCACGGCCCCCCCCAGCCCGCCCGCCCACCTCGCTCCCTGGCGCGCCGCCGGCCCCTGCCTAGCTCCGAGGCGCGCCGTCGGCCCCTGCCTCGTTCCTCGCCCGCGCCGTCGGCCCCCGCCTCGCCCCACTGGCGCGCCGCGCCCACCTTGTCGAGCGCGGGGATGGCCTGGTTGGTGGTGAGGAAGGCGATGACCTCCTTGGAGGTGGCGTCCCCGTACACCAGGTCCTGCTCCAGCTTGCCCAGCTCCGTCAGCTGGTTGCCGTCGATCAGCGCGTTCAGCCGGCTCGCGATCTCCACGTGCGCGCCCAGCTTGGCGAGGCGGTCGCGGTACTGCGGCAGGCTCTGGATGAGCTTGCTCATGTTGCGCAGGTCGAGGCCGCCGGCGCGGCCCCCCGCCTTGGCCACGCGGTTCCTGGAGGTGAACTCGTCCATGAGGCCGCTGATCTTGAGCGTCGCGGCCGCAAAGTGCTGGTGCCGCAGCTCCCCAAACAGCGCGTCGCGCTCGTCCAGGACGTGCTCCTTCTTCTCCACCTTGCCTGCGGGGCGGGGGGCGCGCGGCGGCGAGGGGAAGCCGGGAGAGGGGCAGTCGGGGGAGGGGCAGGCTGTGGGGCAGGGGAGCGCCGGCGTCTGGATGGCAGCCAGCACCAGCGCGAGGCGTGGGGGTCGCCCTGCTGTTTGCTGGAAGCCACCAGATGGCCCCCCCCGGTGGCACCCCTGCTCCTCCATCCGCTCCCGGCACGTCTGCCACCCTTCAGGCCTCCCTGCCTTCCCACCCAGCACCCCCCAGCCAGCGCACCAAGCGCGTCGCCATGGGAGCGCCTGCGCCTCGCCCCGCGCGACCGACCCGCCTGCGGCGCGCTCCAGCTGCCCGCCCTGCCCTGCGCCGGCGCCTCGGGCTCCTCTCCTCTCCGCTCGCTTTCCTCTGCCCTCCCCCCGCGCTCACCGCCCTGCGTCTCCGCGTCGTACACAAACACGTTGTCGTGGAGGGCGGGGGAGCCGCCCAGCAGGTCGTAGACCATGGCCTCGTACGTCCACTCGTGGATGACGGGCGCCACAGGGTCAAACCCACGGTCAGCGATGATCAGCTCGCACGTCTCGCGCTCCGGCACCACCCCCTCGCGCTGCAGCGCGCCCAGCCGCTCGCCCAGCTCCACCGCCAGGCGCTGCGCAACGAGCAGGCGCGACTCCAGGCCGGGCGGGAACTCCTCGCCGGGCGGCGCCGCCGCGCGGAAGCGGATCACCGGCATCTCCTTCAGGGTGGCAAACACGGTGGAGAGGCGCGTGGCCATTGTCTCGATCTCGGCGCGGTAGCCGGAGGAGGAGTCGACGGCGGCAGAGAAGAAGGTGCGCAGCGCGCCCTCCTCGGCCGTGCTGAACGTGCGGCGGTCGATGAGCAGGTACTCGAGCTCAACGTCCTTGAGCGTGCGGAGGCGCGCGACGAGGTGGGAGCACTCGCGGATCGCGGACAGGTGCTGGGAGGAGGGCCGCGAAGAGAAGAAGACGTGGGCCGCCTTGTACTGCGGCATCGCCGCCAGGCTGAAGTCGCGGACCAGCTGCTTCACGCCTGCGTCGCTGGGGCTGATGAAGTAGATGCCCACCAGCTGGGGCAGCGGCTCGCGTCGCTTGGTCACGTCCTCCACCACTGCGGCGGCGCGAGGAGGAGCGGGGTAAGCGGCGACCGCGGGGCGCGTGAGCCGCGGGAGAGGCGGAGCGCGGGCGCTGGTGGCGGGCCACTGTTGCGCTGCACGCTGCACTCAGCAACGCGGGTGCAGGCGAGCAAGGGACGCTGCTGCCCAGAGCAGCGACGCACGCGAGACGCCATAGTCGAGGATGTCGGAGATGCCGCAGACGTTGGACATGATGCGGGTGGTGACTGGGTCCAGCACGAGCACCGACCACTGGTTGGGGCCAGAGGCGTCGCGCACGCTGCCCAGCATCTCGTCCTGGGAGGGGCAAAGCGAGAGAAGCGCAGGCGGCACTCGGCACGTCAGCGGCGGCGGGGCGGGGCGGGGCAAGGTCCAGCCTCCCCCACGCTCTCGCTGCTCCACCGACCGTCGCAGGCTCCACAGACACACAGGCGCAGGCGAGAGCGCGCACCAGCAGCCTGACTCTCGTGGTCCCCGCGAGCAGCGACATGTCGCCTCGATCTCCAAGCTCGTGATCGCGGTTGGGGAGCGTATGGCAAACAGGCAGTCAACTTTGGAACCAAAGACGTCGGCTGCCTGCGAGCTGAATTGGGCAGTCTTATGGCGCTGCAAGCGATCAGAACAACCGCCAGGCCAAAGGAATTGAACAGGAGGCAGGGGGTCCAGGCGCCCCTGCAGCGCGGGTGAGCTGGCAAGCCCCGCCCCTCGAGGCCTTGTCCCGCAGTCTCTGTAATCTGCCGAGTCGCTGCATTCGTTCGTGGCATTACAGGGGGTCTCGAGCACCAGCAATCCAGGTCAGTTGTCTCAATTTCCCCCCTAGGGAGGCTGTGGGCTCGCCATCGGCTGAGCAGTGCTGCGTTGTGCGTGCAGGATGGTGCCAGTGGCGGCGGCGACGCTCAGGCCGCCGGCCGCTGCCCTCCGTGGCGTCTCGGTTGCGCGCACTTTGTCCCCCGGCTTTAGCCCGAGCCACCTTGGCTGCCGCGTGCCCTTTGCGCTGTTTTCGGCCCAGCCCGCGCACCGGTGGCTGGCTGTGGCGCGGCCGCGCCTGGCCCCCGCGCGGGCGCAGGATGGCGGCGACAGCGAGCCCGCCCCCGCAGAGCCGCCGGCCAGCACGCCGGCGCCGGCGCCGGGCGGCAGCGGCTCTGGCTCACTAGTGGGCAGCATCGGGCTGTGGCTGCTGTGGGCAGCGCTCGCCGTCTACGCGTTCCTGCTCGCGCCCAACCAGACGCCGCTTCGCGACCAGTACTTCCTAGAGAAGCTGGTCGGCCTGGGGGCCAACGACGGCGTGGCCATCAACGCCGTGTTCACTCAGCTGTTCTTCATCATGGGAGTCTGGCCCCTGGTCTACACCGGCCTGTTGATCCCGGCGGGGCGCAGCCGCACCGGCGTGCCGGCGTGGCCGTTTGTAATCGCATCGTATGGCGTGGGTGAGCGGCCGAGTCAGTTTTAGGAAGAGATTTGTGTGGCAGTGCGCTGAGGGTAGCATGGGCCCAGCTGTGCTGCGGGCGAGGCCACCTCACTGCCTTGTTGTTGGTCCCTGCAGGTGCATTTGGCCTGTTGCCCTTCTTCGCGCTGTGGCAGCCGCCCAGCCCTCCGCCCCAGCTGCCGGCCAAGAAAAAGGACTTGGAGGGCCCTGGCAACCTGATGCAAAAGGGCTTTGAGACACCCATCCCCGCGGTGCTGGCGCTGCTGGGTGCCGTGTCATGCATCGTGCAGGCGACGGCGGCGGGGCCGGCGGCCTGGGCAGAATATGGCCGGCTGCTGGAGGAGAGCCGGTTTGTCCACGTCACCACGCTGGATTTCCTCACGCTCACCAGCCTAGCGCCATTCTGGATGGCGAACGATGCGGAGCTGCGGAAATGGGAGGGCCGTGACAAGCTCCTCCCGGTCCTCAGCTTGATTCCAGTGCTGGGGCCTGCCATGTACCTGTGCTTGCGTCCCCGCGCCAAGCTCTGAACAGGCGCAGCCCGCCGCCTTGTTGGTTGAGGGCAACAGTGTGTTGTGAGTGATGCCTTTCAAGAAGTGTGAGCACGGAGGCTAAATGGCACAGTTGCAGGGCAGTGCTGGTTTTGGCCGCGGCTGCGCCACGCCAAGTGCAACCAGCACGGTGGCCATCTCGAGCAGCGTCGTCTGCACGGGCGTCAAGGTGAGGCCCAGCTCGCGCTGCACGCGGCTGCTCTCCACCACTGCCTTGCTCTCGTCCTCCTCCCCCTCCTGGAACAGGAACTGCGGGAAGCGCTCCCGCAGCCAGGTGGAGATCAGCTGCGGCGGCGTGCTGGCGCTGGCCGCCACGATGTAGCGTCCACTTGCGCTCGGCGTCTCGGCAGCCAGCAGGTGCGCCCGCGCCACATCACGCACGTCGGCAAACACAGGCGCACCCTTCTGCGCCTTGCCCTCCACCCAGGCCTGCACGGAGGGGCAGCAGCTCCGCTCACATCTGCGCACCACGATCAGGCCAGCTCCAAGGCACCGCACAGGCACCACACAACACATCCACTCCATGCCTTGCCTTGAAGTAGCCGATGCTCGTGCTGTCGGTGCGCGCGGCGATGGGCGGGCCCATGATAAACTCGGGCAAGACTGCAATAAAATGACGGAGCGAGCGGCAGCCAGCAGCATCGCATTCAGCCACGCGCAAATCGCGAGACCGTGGCAAGCTCCAGCGCGCGCGCCAAAGCATGCGCTTCCCCGCGCCCACGCGCTCGCTCACTGGTCACCAGGTCCAGGCCATGCTCCTTCGCCGCCTCCCAAGCTGCGCGCTCTGCCTGCACCTTGGAGACCCAGTAGGCCTCGCGCTCCAGGGTGCTGGTCTCATTCCAGTCCTCCTGCAGCAACCAGGCGCGGGTTGCTGCACCTCTGGTCTATGCTCTGCAATGCTCACTGCCACAGCTGATGTCGCGACAAAGCCTCCGCACCCAAGCCGCCACGCACACTACGGCTCCCGCACCTCCGTGTACAGCTTGCCGTTCTTCGGCGGGTCTGCGCTGGCGCTGCCTTTGACTGCCGCGCAGCTGGAAGTCAACACCACACGGCACACGGTGGCCTTGTGCCGCGCCGCCGAGGACATGACATTCTTCGTGCCCTCGAGCGCTTCGCGGAAATGAAGAGAATGACAGGAACGATGGCAGGGTCAGGGCCGGAGCTGCTGGCGCCTACCAGAGAGGGGCAGGCATGCAGCATGTGCAGAGCAAGCGTGCTGCTCCCAACCTGGTGCGAGCAGCTCTGCTGCTGGATCGGCGGCCTCGATGAAGAAGGGACTGGCGGTGTGGAACACGAAGCGGCTGCCCGCCACCGCCGTGTCAAAGCTGCCCGGCACCAGCAGGTCCGCCTCCACCAGCTCCAGCTTGCCAGGCAGTGCCTCTCCCAGCACCCGCAGCGGCGCGAGCTTGGCGCGGTCGCCCAGGCTGCGCACCGTGGCCTTGACTGTGTACCCACGCTCCAACAGCTGCTTCACCAGCTCCATGCCCAGGTAGCCCCCCGCGCCTGTGTGATGGGCAGTGATTGGGATGGGGCTTGTGTGGGTGGCAGCGGGTGGCAGCGGGTGAGAGCGGTGGCGGGGGCGGCGGGCGGGCCACCTCAGGCCAATCCTTACACATTTAACAACTGCGATCGCACCTGTGACTGTCGCGGTCCACGCCATCGCGATCGGAGCGCAGCCCACAGTGCCAGCAAAGAGAGAGTGGGGAGGGAGAACAGAGTGCTGCAGAAAGACAAGTCTACCTGTGAGCAAAGGCGAAGAGCTGGGCAGAGTCAGCACCATGGCACCACTGAGGCGCCCGCGGCGGCCCGGCGGGCCCCTCCGGGCCGCCCAGCGCGCAGCCCATGGCGAGGACTTGTGCTGCGCCGCTCTTCACACCCCCATTGTTCGAAACACCGCATCGGTTGTTGCGTCACACCACCCTCTTTCAAGCGAAGACAGCTTGCAAAGACAGCTCCCTCTCCCTCCCCACACACCACAACGATGAGAGCCTCCCGCTAGCCGATATGCCGCTCCGCGTGCTGTGGCGTGATGCTGAGGCGGCGGTGCCTCTGCCGCCCGACCTCGCAACGCTGGGCTGCGCGGTCGCGAGCTGCTTCCCCGCGCTGGAGGGCCAGGACTGGGTGCTCTCTGACACAGCGCGAGACCTGGTCAGCGACGAGGACGTGGCCAGCCTGCGCGATGGCGCGACGCTGGTCGTGGCGCTCGCCCACGACCGGGCGCTGGCAGCGCCCGCGCGTGAGCGCATCACGTTTGTGCCGCACCCGCTGACCGTCACCGCCGCGGGCGACTACGAGTACTTTGCCGCCCAGGTGTGGAGAGGGGGGCAGGCAGTGGGCAGCATGGCTGCGGGTTGCCTGCTGGGAGGGGAAGCGCAGCAGCAGAAGGTCGCAGCCAAATTTGCCTGGTTCATGTTGAAACTCGGATGTGCAGCCGCCGCCCAAGTCAACTGCTGACGCTGGCACACTGCAGGGCCGCCACCCGTTTGTGTATGCTCTGGCTGAGTTCATTGACAACAGGTGTGCTGGATGGCGTGCATTGCCCAGCGGCACTGTTGCTGTGGCGGCGGCGGCAGCTTCTTTCTTCTTTTGGGAGTGCCAGCCTGAGCGTAGCATGGCCAGCCAGAGCGCAGGACATGCAGTGCACGCGCCTGCCTGTGTGCACTCCAGCGCCTGATGTTCCTCCCCTCCCCCCGCCCCACTGCAGCCTGCGGGCCACGCGCGCCAATGCGCCGCGGCCCCGCGCCATCACAGTCTCGCTCGTGGTGTCGGGCAGCAACCCAGCCACTGCGCGTGGCCTGGTGGCAGTGCACGACAACGGCTGCGGCATGACCAAGCAGGAGCTCAACGCCTGGGCTGTGATGAACTACAGCATGGAGGAACGTGGCAAGGCGCCACAGGAGCCAGAGGCGGCGGGCCGCCACGCCGCCGCCACCGGCGCCGGCCGCTTCCTCACCGGCGACATCTCGTTCTTCGGCGTCGGTGAGCCGCAGCCGGGGATGGCCGTGATGGGCATGGCCTTCAGACGCGTGGGCCAGTCAGCACACCCTGGCACATGGCCTGCTGCTTTTCCAGGGAGCAAGAACGCGTCCTTCCTCATGGGTGGCTCCGTCAAGGTCACCACCAAGCGCGCCGATGAGCTGTACGTGCACGAGCTGTGCTTGCGCGCGGAGGAGCTGGAGCAGCGCTACCGCGACCAGCAGGTGGGCATGAGTGCGTGCAGGCAGGGCAGCGATGCTCATGGGGTGGTGGACTTCGCAGCGGACGGCAGGCAGAGGCTGGGTCACCGAACAAGTGGTGGCCGCCCCGCTGACATGGCTCCCTTCTTGCATCCCTGCCAGGACGTTTATGTGGAGGACATGGTGCACCGCAACCCTGGCGACGCCTCAACACTGGCGCCCCATGAGCAGCCGTTTGCGGCGACGCGCGCCTGGGTGGCCGGGGAGGCCGACGTCAGCAGCGCCGGCGGCAGCTTCACGCGCGTGGTGGTCGGGGACCTCAAGCCCGACGTGCTGCGGCAGATCATGGACGACGAGAAGGGGGCAGTCATCTGCCAGGAGCTTGCCCATCTCTATCACTATTACCTGCATGGAGAGCAGGGCAACCGCGACGGCGGCGGCGCGGCAGCAGCCGCGCGCGAGGGCCGCCTGCCCAACGGCGAGGCCTTCCCAGACATCGCTGTGCAGCTGTGCGTGGACACACGGGTGGTGTGGAGCAAGCGGCTGGCAGAGGTGGACGACGACATGGAGACAAAGCTGCTGCGCGCGCAGCGGGCAGAGCTCCCGTTCACGCTGCAAGTGCCCGATCGGGTGGGTGTTGCGGGACAGGAGGGGTACCAGGCGGGGGAGTGCAGATGCAGCGGTGGCGTGTGCTGCGCGCGCTGCCTGCCTGCTGAAGCGTGCGCTCTGCGTTCCTGGCGCAGGGTGTGGTGGCAGGTGTGCTTTACTACTTTCCGTATGAGAACGACCACGAGACAGTGCCCACTGACGCTTCCCCTTACTTCCGCGCGCGGGAAGACAGCCCAGCTGGCATGGCAGGGCGGGCAGGTGGGCCCACGCAGCGCAGCGGGACACAGGCGCCGCCCGCCACGCAGGCAGGCCCGCACGCCACGCAAGCGGTGCGGGGCGGCCAGCAGGGCCTGGAGGGTGTGGCAGAAGATGAGGAGATGGACGAGGAGGGCGCGCTGGGCTGGCAGACGCACCCCATCTTTGAGGTGCAGTGCTTTGTGCGCAGCTGTCCGTGCCTGGCATGATTGCCTCACGGCCCTGCTGGGCTCGGGCGCCTGGCAACCTGTGCTCTGCCCTGCCTATTTCCTCACTCCTGCAGGCCTTCTGGCAGGGCCGCCTCATCCCCGGCGCCCGGATCGACACCCTGCCCTTCATCGAGGCGGTGCGCCAGAAGCGCAATGCGCAGGCCAAGGACACCATCCCCGATGAGGCGTTCCGCCGCCTGCGGGGCGCACTCTTCTTCGGCCCAGCATTCAAGGTGTGGGTGTGGGTGGTGGGGGTGGGTGGGTGGGGTGGGGTGGGGTGGGGGGCAGGCTGGGGGTCACAGCACGTCTCTGGGGGTCATGGCAGGGGAAGGCGCTGGCTGCGGAGGGCAGAACCGCACGTCGATGTGCTCGCTCTCTCCTTGCTCGCGTGCCACGCAGGTCACCCGCAACAAGCTGCTGTTCAGGGACCCGCTGCAGCAGCTGCTGGATGCGGCGGTGCCCGCCGAGCGGCAGATGGAGGCCAAGCTCAGGCAGTGGCTCTCGCGCTGCCACACCACCCTGGACAAGTCGGTGCGGTTTGAGCGGCTGACCGACGCGCGCGCCCAGGCAGCAGTGCGCGCCAAGCTGGGCGAGGGCACCACTGCGTTCGAGCGCATCTCCGACGGGCAGCGCCAGATCAACGCGGGCGACGTGGTGCGCGTGAACGCAAAGCCCCTGGTCGTGGGAAGGGTGCTGCACTTCACCATCCCCCAGGTGCGATGGTGCAGGGCGGGATGGGGACCAGAGCTGGTGCTGGGGCATTGCAGGTGAATTGTGATGCTGGGCGGCTGGCAGGCGGGAGGCTGGCAACAGCAGCAGGATGCCAGCAAGCGCAGCTGAGCGCGGCTGTGCTCACCTCCCCTGCTCTCGCGCATGCAGGCAGTCAAGGAGGAGGGCTGTTACGCCAACGGCCGCCTGCACGTGGAGCTGCTGCCGCCAGAGCTGCACGGCGCTGGCTGCGAGAAGGCATTCAGCATGCGCCGGCTGGAGGCAGTCTTGACAGAGGCAGAGGTGGAAGAGTATGTGGCCACGCAGCTGAAGAAGGTGCGGCCGCCTGCGGGCAGGTGGAGGGTGTGAGTTGGGGGGCACGGGGCGCGTCGCCTCATCTCAGGCTGCGACACTGCTCCACCTCCGCCACTGCCCCAGGTTGCCAGCACCCTACGTCTGGAGCCCATGCGCTTCGCCGCCGGCCAGGCGCAAGAGCTGGCAGCCGCTGAGAGCATCCTCGAGACGACGGCCACGGTTCTCAACGGCGCGGGGCAGCGCATGACCAAGGCTGCGCTGGGCGGGGAGCGCATCGTGGTCGTACAGCGCCTCTGGCGCTTGCCCGCTGAGGCGGCAGCCCCCGTGGAGGAGGCAGCGCCGCCGCCAGCCAAGCGGCAGCGCAAAGGGCGCAAGGGCAGCAGGGGCAAAACGCAGCGGGACGAGAACGCCGAGCCCGAGGGCACTGGTGACGGCGGCGACGCCAAGCTGACGGGGCAGGGCATTGAGTTCTCCCGCGCCGAGCTCGTGGTCGAGTTTGCCAATAAGACCCCTGATGGCGAGTGCTTCAAGTTTCGACGGCTGGGCGGCGAGCACCTGCAGCGCGCGGGGCGCTATGCAGTCGAGTACGTGGCCAGCCCTGCGCCAGCCGGGCAGGAGCCGCTGCGCACGGTGGTGGAGCTGCTTGTGCGGCCCGCTGCGCCTGCTGCCCTGGAGCTCCAGGGAGAGGGCAAGCTCGAGTCTGCACTGCGACCGATCTCGCTGGGTGCGTTGGCGGCGGCGCTTCACAGCGGCGCCATGTGTGCAGTGCTGCTTTGCAAATGCATCGTGGCACTGCCTGTTCATTTAGTGCTGCCCTGTGCCGTCCCCTGCTCTCCCTCGCTTCAGGAGAGGCGCTGCCGCCGGTCAACGTGCTGCTCAGGGACGCATTTGGCAATGCGGTGCCCCTGCAACCCACGCTCACGCCGCCGTCGCTCAGCCTGTACGCTGCAGTGTCAGGCCCTGATGGCAGCATGCAGCAATGCACGGAGCTGGTGGTCAGCGCGCGGCAGGATGTCACACAGGACGGCCTGGTGTTGAGCCAGGTGCAGGTTCTGGGCTCGGACGAGGCAGCACAGGGCGCAACGGGCCCACAGCTATTCCGCAGCGGGGACGGCTGCTCGCACCCCACCGCCAGGCAGGCGCAGGTGCGCCTATCGCAGGCGGCCCTGCCGGTGGCAGACGTGCACCTGTGCATCGGCCTGGAGGACGGCGGCAGCGAGCTGCAGGCGCAGACGCTGCCGCTGCAGTTAAGGCCAGGCGCGCCCCAGTCGTTGCGCCTGCTGCCAGACCACCCCTGGGGCGACGGCGCCCTGGGCGGCAGTGCCGCGGTCAGCCTTGCGCACAAGCAGGCGCTGCCCGACTTCAGCGTACAGGCATTCGACGCGTGGGGCTGCCCCACTGGGCCCAGCGAGCACCTGCCCTTCCAGCTGCGAGCGGAGTGCGCCTCCCTAGCACCAGCCAGCCGGGAGTTTGAGTTCGGGCGCACAGGTGTGGCCACCGTGTCCGGGCTCGTAGGCACGGCGGCCACACGGGAGGGAGCCCCTGCTGCGCTCAAGCTGAGCCTGGTGGCGGCGCCTGCCACTCCCGGGGCCGAGGCGGCATTTGCGGCTGCCGGAGCCCTGGAGCCGCTGACGTGAGTGCCTGCAGGTGGCATGTCTGTGCCTGAGCCTTGCAGCAACAGGCATGATGGCTGAGTGGATGGCAGGATTGTGTGCACCCCATGATGCATGCAGGCTCCAGGTGGCAGTGGAGTCATCGGCAGAGCCGGTGGCCCTGGCCATTCTCAAGGACGGCACGCCGCTGCTCGTGGATGCCGAGGTGGGGAAGGAAGATGGCAAGCGCGTCGCGCTGCTGGAGCTGGTGCCGGCTGGCGAGCAGGTCACTGGGCTGGAGCTGGTCCTGCTGGACGCCAGCGGCGCGCTGGCCCGGCAGGTCACGCCTGGCAAAGTGTCGGTCTCCTGGCGCAGCGGGTGCCCCAAGCGCACTTGGGAGGGGCAGGCGCTCAAGCTGCCTACCAAGCTGGCGGTGAGTGTCTCTAGCTGGGGCATGCCCTGCCGCTATGCAGGTGCTAGAGTCCAGAGCTGGTGGGAAGGCAGGCCATAGGAGCTGCGCCTCTGCTTGCATGTTTCCCTGCACCACTGCTGATTCAACCGTGTGTGCATCGCAGGCGCCCGAGCTGGTGGACACACGGCGGGAGGAGTGGGTGCGCTTCACACCCGACGCGGGGCCCCCGCTCGAGATCTGCCTGGCCATCACCAGCAAGCCAGGGCGGCCAGACTGCTGGAGCCTGGCGCTGGTGGAGCAGGCCACCAGTCAGAGCCCCGACGAACTAGGGGTAGTGCAGTGCGGGCAGCCGTTCCTGCTGGAGCTCCAGGTGTGGCCGCGATGCTCCTGCTCTTGTGCGTGCTGCTGCCTGTTTCTTGCCTCCTGCCCAACTGGAGTGCACTCATTGAGCGCATACATGCTGCCTCTGCTGCCTGCCCCCCCCAGATGCAAGACCACCATGGCAACCGGTGCGGCGGCGGCGGTGGCGACAGCCCACTGCCACGGCCAGTGATCGCTGTGGAGGGTGAGGGCCCGCTGCAGTACAATGAGGTGGAGTGGGAGCAGGGCTGGGTCAGCCAGGGCGGCGACCAGGTGTACGCGGTGCGCATGACGCTGTCGGGGCACCCCGGCCAGGTCAAGATCACCGCCAGCTCCGTGCCGGGCGAGGCCCTGCAGCTACGCCCCGACTCCCTGGGGCTGGAGCTGCGTGCCGGCACGCCTGCTGCGCTCTGCATCGACGGCCTGGCCAGCCTGGACTGCGGCACCAAGGTGGTCATCCCCCAGCTGCGCTTGCATGTGGTGGACGCTGCCGGCAACCCTACCACCTGCTCCGACAGCTTCGATGTCTCCATCAACAGCAGTGCCCTCGCCAGCGACGGCAGCGGCCGTTCGGCGGCAGTATCAGTCAACGGCGGCAATAAGACCAAGATGAAGAAAGGAGCGGCAGTGTTCAAGGACGTGCGGGTGAGAAGCGCAGCAGTGAGGACGCGGTGTGGACAGCTGGCGGCAGCTGCTGGAGGAGAGAGTTGTGCGAGCACGCTGTTGATGACACAGCGCCCCAGTAACTGCTGCCCCGGCGCGCTGCCCCTTCCCGCTCAGATCACTGCCGATGAGGCGGGTAGCTATGCTCTGCGTGTGCAGAGCGCCAGCCGCAAGGTGTCGCTGCAGGATGCGGTGCTGCACCTTGTGATGGCACCACAGAACACGGTGACCGACCTGCAGGTGGGGAGGCCACCAGGGTGTGGCGGTGCTGTGCAACCAAGGCATGCAGTTGCTGAGCCGTTTGAGGCAGGGCCTGTCACAGAGACACGTGTTGTGCTTGGTTGCGACCTGTTCCTCTGGTGCTCGCAGGTGGTGGTGCCCGAGGCACTGGCCGAGGGCCTAGCTGCGGGCAATGCCTCCGAGCTGCACGTGGCCCTGGCCACCGAGAACGGCGTGCCGCTGCCCGCCGACGTGGTGACCAGTAGCCTAGTGCTGCGTGTAGCCGCGCCGGGCAGCAGCCGGGGCGACGCGGTCGTTTACACGCTTCCTGCCACCTCTGACGAGGATAGCCTGCTGACCGACGAGGGCTTCTACGCTTTCACGCTGGCGGAGCAGACGGTGGCGGGGACCTAGTGAGTGGGGCATAGCTGACGGCGTTGGGTTGGGGCATGGGTAGGGGCGCGGCAGGAGCGCCCGCGAGCAGCCTTGCTGGACCGAGCACAGCAGCCGATCATGCTGACCCTATGGCTGGCCCTGCCGATGCTCCATCCACTGTAGCAACGCCGTCGCCGAGTACACAGAACGGCGACCGGAGCTGGCTGCGGGGCTGTCAAAGAAGGAGGCGCTGCTGCGCAGTGCCACCGTGCAGTTCACCGTTCTGCCTGGTCAGCCCGTCACCCTGTCGCTGAGCAGCAATTCAGGGCCCATCCCCGAAAAGGTCGCTGTCACCAATGGCGCCAACCTGCGGCAGCGCACCATGCTGCGTGGCGTGTCTGTGCAGCTCAAGGACGCCCACGGCAACGCGGCCCCTGTGCCAGGCGTGCAGCTGCGGTTCCGACTGCAGGGCGGCAGCGACCCTGCAGCCCTGCCCAAGGTGCAGATGAATGAGGGCATCGCTCAGACCGACACCGATACGCGCGGCGCAGCCTTCCTGGGTGATGTGTGCGTGGCAGAGGGCTCAGGTGGGCGAGGCAGAGGTGCAGCGCAGGGCCTGACGGCGCAGCAGCAGGTGGTGTGTGCGAGGCCAGATGCGATCTGTAGGGTCGCAGCACTCTTGCCACCGGTGCCGAGCTGCCGTGTGCTACAGCGCATTCTTTGCCACGCCGTGTGCAGGCCGTGCATCCTCGGGCGCGCTGGAGTGCGAGGTGGTGTGCGAGGCGCTGGGGCTGTACCCATCGAGTGCTTTCGCCCACGAGATGGACGAGGACGGCTGGGCCGCCTGCTGGTGCTGCCCCGTCCTATTCACTAATGACGCCGCCCGCTTTGCAGCTCTCCAGCAGCTGAACCAGCGGCGCGACCAGCTGGTGCAGCGGCGCAACCAGGTCAGCGAGCGGCTAGATGCGGCGCAGCGGGCGGCGGACAAGGCGGCACAGCGGCAGCAGAAGCTGGCCGAGCGGATGGAGCAGCGGCAGCGCGATGCCCCCAGCCCGCTGCCAGCCTCAGTCAAGGTGGCGCAGAAGAAGCTAGCACAGCTGCAGCGGCAGGCCGAGGTGCAGGCGGGAGCAGGCAAGTGGGTGGCCTCCATGCAGGGTGCCCGCCTCGTGTCCTGTGTTTGAGCGTCCATGCTGCCGTGCCATTGGTTCTGGCTTACTGACAAGAGGCTTCCGCTTCCCACCCCTCCTCACAGAGGAGGCGCACCCCCCCGCGCCCGCCAAGTACGGCCGACCCCAGGCGCCGGCCACCGCCGCGATCGACCGCGTTTTGCAGTCGGGCGACGCAGGCGTGGTGGGCGTGGTCGCCCAGCTAGCCACGGTGGAGGACGAGACGCTGGCGCGCGTGGCAGCGACCTGCTGCCGCAGCGTGCTGGGCGTGGTGGTGGTGCGCGACGCCGAGACGCGCAAGCGCATGGTGGCCATGCTGCAGGAGCAGCGCTACCCGGTGCCCGACATCGCCGTGCTGACCCACGTGCTGGCCTTCCGCGGGCAGGCGGTGAAGGAGCTGCCAAGCGCTGCCAGCGCAGGGCCGTGCGCACAGGCGCTGATGCGCGCCGCCTGCGCTGGCGGCAGCGACCCGCCGCTGGCGGCACCACTGCCCCACGTTTCTGCGTTTGCTCGGCTCAAGGCGGGGGATGCGGCGCAGCTGGTGGGGCAGGGCCCCGGCCCCAAGGACTGGCCCCCCGGGCTGTGTGGCTTCCTGTTCAACCTGGTGCGCCCGCTGCATCGCGGCCACCGCGCGGCGCTGCTGCACAACTTGCTGGGCAACATGCTGGTGTTTGAGACGCTGGACCAGGCGTCCGACTACCGCGAGTTCGTGGTGCAGGTGGGCAGTGCCGGCGGCACGCTGGAGGGAGGGGAGGAGGGGACACAGCAGTGGTGGGTGGCACAGCCAGCGCTGTGGAGCAGTCTAGCCCGGCTGGGAACCTGTGCGGCTCTCTCATCTGCTGTCCCTCCCGCTGCATCGCCGCAAGCAGAAGCTGAAGACCTCGCTGCCCACCATCGTGACGCTTGACGGGCACCGCCTGGGCAGCAACGGCATCATCAGCGGCAGTGCCTCCTTCCAGGTACCACCCTCGCTGGAACAGTGTGATCTCTGCTTCGGTGCACCGGGCGACGCGGGTGGTGGCAACACGGCGGAGTTGGCAGCTGCTGCAGCGGCCGCCATGGAGGAGTGGATTGAGCTGATACGCCAGCGAGACGTGGCTGAGGCAGCGGTGACCGAGGCGCAGGCGGCAGCCGACAGTGCTGCGGCCGAGTGCGGGCGAGAGTTGCAGGAGGTGGAGGGGGAGCTCGAGCAGGTGGATGCGCAGCTGGCGCTGGGCGAGATGGCAGCGGGTGACAACAGGTTAGGGCAGCCAGCGACAACACGCAAGCGGCGGGGGCGGCGGGGGGGAAATGAAGGTGGAAGTGTAGATGAGCGCTCCAGCAGGCGCCCGCGGCGATAGGGCCCATGGCACTGCTAGCTTTCTTGTGCTGTATGCGAGGGCAGGGCAAGAGGGCTCCATGCCTGCTCTGCAGCCCGCCAGCATGTGTGAGAGGCGCGCGGGCGGGCGGAACAGGAGCGCAGCACCGCTGCAGTGTCGGGTCGGCGCCGTGCCTCCGTCGCGCGTGGCCGCCCGCGGCCGTCGAGGCGGGCCCCACGCGGGCGCCTGTCCATTTTCACAGGGGCCTCTCCTGTCGTGCTCTGCAGCCCGCCAGCATGTGTGAGAGGCGCGCGGGCGGGCGGAACAGGAGCGCAGCACCGCTGCAGTGTCGGGTCGGCGCCGTGCCTCCGTCGCGCGTGGCCGCCCGCGGCCGTCGAGGCGGGCCCCACGCGGGCGCCTGTCCATTTTCACAGGGGCCTCTCCTGTCGTGCTCTGCAGCCCGCCAGCATGTGTGAGAGGCGCGCGGGCGGGCGGAACAGGAGCGCAGCACCGCTGCAGTGTCGGGTCGGCGCCGTGCCTCCGTCGCGCGTGGCCGCCCGCGGCCGTCGAGGCGGGCCCCACGCGGGCGCCTGTCCATTTTCACAGGGGCCTCTCCTGTCGTGCTCTGCAGCCCGCCAGCATGTGTGAGAGGCGCGCGGGCGGGCGGAACAGGAGCGCAGCACCGCTGCAGTGTCGGGTCGGCGCCGTGCCTCCGTCGCGCGTGGCCGCCCGCGGCCGTCGAGGCGGGCCCCACGCGGGCGCCTGTCCATTTTCACAGGGGCCTCTCCTGTCGTGCTCTGCAGCCCGCCAGCATGTGTGAGAGGCGCGCGGGCGGGCGGAACAGGAGCGCAGCACCGCTGCAGTGTCGGGTCGGCGCCGTGCCTCCGTCGCGCGTGGCCGCCCGCGGCCGTCGAGGCGGGCCCCACGCGGGCGCCTGTCCATTTTCACAGGGGCCTCTCCTGTCGTGCTCTGCAGCCCGCCAGCATGTGTGAGAGGCGCGCGGGCGGGCGGAACAGGAGCGCAGCACCGCTGCAGTGTCGGGTCGGCGCCGTGCCTCCGTCGCGCGTGGCCGCCCGCGGCCGTCGAGGCGGGCCCCACGCGGGCGCCTGTCCATTTTCACAGGGGCCTCTCCTGTCGTGCTCTGCAGCCCGCCAGCATGTGTGAGAGGCGCGCGGGCGGGCGGGACAGGAGCGCAGCACCGCTGCAGTGTCGGGTCGGCGCCGTGCCTCCGTCGCGCGTGGCCGCCCGCGGCCGTCGAGGCGGGCCCCACGCGGGCGCCTGTCCATTTTCACAGGGGCCTCTCCTGTCGTGCTCTGCAGCCCGCCAGCATGTGTGAGAGGCGCGCGGGCGGGCGGGACAGGAGCGCAGCACCGCTGCAGTGTCGGGTCGGCGCCGTGCCTCCGTCGCGCGTGGCCGCCCGCGGCCGTCGAGGCGGGCCCCACGCGGGCGCCTGTCCATTTTCACAGGGGCCTCTCCTGTCGTGCTCTGCAGCCCGCCAGCATGTGTGAGAGGCGCGCAGGCGGGCGGGACAGGAGCGCAGCACCGCTGCAGTGTCGGGTCGGCGCCGTGCCTCCGTCGCGCGTGGCCGCCCGCGGCCGTCGAGGCGGGCCCCACGCGGGCGCCTGTCCATTTTCACAGGGGCCTCTCCTGTCGTGCTCTGCAGCCCGCCAGCATCCAGTTAAACTCATGTAGTGCGGCAGACCAGGCTCCGTCTCTGCCGAAAGCCGCTATCTCTTCTTGTACATGCCGCCGCTGAGCACGAGCTTCTCCGCGGCCACCAGGCCCTGCAAGAAGGCGCCCAGCTGCTCCACGGTCTTGTCATAGGGCGGATCAGTCACAAACATCTTGAGCATGTTGTGGATGCGGTCCAGGGGCAGCGCGTCAAAGTTTGTAAGCATGCCCATAACGAACGGCTCGTACTTGGACATCTGAGATGCAATGGATGGGTGCGCAAGGAGGAGGCATCAGCATGCGGTCAGTTCATTTGGTACCCATCCATCGCACGTTGCAACCACATGCCCACCTGCTGGTCCTCATCCTGCTGCCCGCCTGCCTCCACATCCATATCGCCCTCTCCCGCCAGCCCCGCCACGTTTGACTGCAGTTCATCGTTGCGATGGTAGGACACCTCGCCTCCGCCCCGGGTCTCGCTCAGCACGCCTGCGTGCCATGGGGGCTCGCATGCGACATTGGCTGATCCCCCTATTATGCATGTTTACTCCCCCCCCCCCCAAAAAATGTTTACTCCCTGCCATCACATCTATGTGCCCTTGCCATCTTGTTTGCTACTCTCACCTTGGCTAATCCAAAACAGGGCTTTCTTGTGCAGCGCCTCAGATGCCAGGCCCAGCTCTGCAGCAAGCTCTGCCGCGCCCCAGGATTGCCGCTGCCGAAAGTGCAAGAGGATCGAGGCGTGGAGCGGCGAGACCTGCGCGGCACGAGCAGGCACGGCAACCCTCAGACGTCCGCGTCTCTGGCATCCAATGGGTGGGTGGAAAGGCAGCAGCCGAGCAGCGGAGCAGCTGTGCAGTCTGCTGTGCCGGCATACCGCAAACTGCAGCTCCTGGCCACCAATGGTGAGATCCAGCTCCACGGTGCCCAGATTGGGCTTCCACTCCAGCTTGCGGGGCGCCTTGAGGGAGTGGTACTTGGCGCCATACGTGTCCAGCATGGAACGCATCTATCAGGGGGGCAGTGAGAGGCAGGGGGGTAGGTGCACAAGGGCTGGAGAGGACTCCACGTTGACAAAGCAGGGGAAATGGATGTGACAGCCGCACCTGTGGTGGCAGTTTGAAGTCCTCCTTGGGCAGCTGGGGCCAGAACAGCTGGCTGATGATTGTCGCGTCCAGTTGCTGGATCCCCACCAGGTTGGCCCGCCGTTTGATGGGGGTGGCGGTGTCGGGCACGCTCTTGACGTTGGCGTTGACGCGTTTGCTGTCCGCCAGGTCCTGCAAGTAGAGGGGCCAGGCTCTCTCTCCCGGTCGGCAACAGCAGCGCGCGGTCGGTACCAGCAGCGCACAGGCTGGCAGGGATCCCTGGCAGCCAGCCAGGGCGCGGCGACCACCAACAACCTGCAGCCCCCGCTTTGTCTCCGGCTTGCAGCCTCCTAGCCACCCACCGTCAAGCGCACAAGTGCTGGGATGCGTTCCCACGCCACGCTCAGCCGCGGGTCCCCCCCCCCCCCCCCCCCNGCGGGCGTTGGGCGCATGGGCCGGCGCCGGCGCCGGCGCGAGGCGCAAGGCGCGGCGCAAGGCGAAGGCCGGGATCGCGCGGGGCGGCGGCCTCGCCCCTGCTGCTGCCCTGCCGCGGCGCCCGCGCCGTCACGTCTCACGCGCCCGCGCCCGCCCCCCCCCCACCCCGCGCCGCCCCCCCCCCCCCCCCCCCCTCAAGCTCACTCCCAGACCCCATCATCACCTTGAGCATGATCTCAGCGTTGTGCAGGCTCGCTTCCCCGAACCGCACTTTCAGCAGCTCCAGCGTGCGCAGCTCGCGGTCGCAGTCGTAGCTGGTCTTGGCTAGCAGGCGCTCGGCCAGCATGGCGCGATATTCGCCAATGAAGAGATCGCGACTGCCATAGATGCCAACCAGCATGGTGAGAATGTCACCTGCCTGCTGCACGCCGCTGCGCCGCGAGGGGTCGGCCTCCACTGCAGCGGTGCGAGTGGAAGAGAGCGGATGCAAATAACAGATGGAATTTGAGACTGAATGAGCAGAGCGGGCCACAGAGCACTGCGGAAGGCAGAGCAGCAGGCTGCATAGGGCGTGTTGAAGCCGATGCACTGCGCAAACAGCAGGCCCCAAATGCCGTCGCACCTGGATCTGGCTCCCAACGCTCGGCCTCAGCCAGCGCCTGCTCGTCAGCGTCGGCGCTCTCAAAGTCGGCATCCGCATCCTGCACATCCGGCGGGTGCCGGCAGCAACAGCTGGCGGCACGTCAGCAAGGGCAACATAGAAGCACGACAGTCTCAAGCAGCAGACGTGTTGTGCATTGCTCAAGCCCTTGTCCACTGAGCTAGCTCACCCTCCGGCTGTCACACGCCCCTCACCTCTGCGCCCAAATCCACCGTGCCAAGCTCCGCGAGCAGGGAGGCGGCAGCAGCGTCCTCGCCATCATCGGACAGCATGGTGACAATGCAGCGAATGGTGTCCTTTCGGCTGCGCAAGTATTCGCGGATAGGGTCCCCCACGGTGTCCAGAATCACGCCTGCAGGACACGGAGGCAATCACTTCAGCTTGGCCTCGGCCACAGCACCTGCCGCTGGCCGCAGAGCCCAGCAGAATGGAAAGCCTCACCAGACGGGTCAATGTGCTGCAGCGCGCGGATGGTGCTGACGTACTGCTGGATGATGTCGGTGGTGGCGGCGCCTGGGTGCAAAAGGCGGCTCTGGATCGCCCTTCCAAACACACGCACCAGCTTGCCGTGCAGGTTGGTATTGCGCAGGCAGTCCCGCAGGTCATGCACAGCGGGCAGACTACAAGCAAATGGGTGGGGGAGGGAGGGAGCAGGTTGAGCATGGGTGTGGCGGGCCAAACGCAGGCGGCATGCAGGGTGTGGGTGCAGGTGGCCTGGTAGGGGCACGGGCGGCTCAGAGGGCCTCCGTGCCAGCACTCTTCCCCAACCACCGCTGTGCCCACCTCTCGGGGAAGTCTACCACGATGTCAAACAGGTCGGCGATGCGCTTGCTGCCTACAACCTCAAACACAAAATAGCTGAGCCGCGCGCGCCACTCCTGCAGCTTGGCCCCGCCAGCATCTCCGCCCAGCAGCGCGAGCGCTAGAAACTGGAGCGGCACCGTGGCGCTGTACTGCAGCGCGCGCTGCAGGATGCCCTCCTCAAAGCCGCCACTGGCCGACTGGAAGAGCTCCTCCCGAAGGTGGTCGCACACGGCCGCGGAACAGGCCTCCTGCGTCAGTACCTGCACACCGCAGTGGCAACCGCAGTGGATTGCGGTGACCGCAGAGGGAGAGGAGGTCTGCGGGAGGCCTGGCTCGTGGAGGAAGGTGGGCCCACGCACACGTGGGCCCTTTCCTGCTCCACTGCTCCACTGACTGCAGTGTCAGGCTCACCTCGAGGCCGAGCAAACGAAGGCTGTTTGCCACCGCCCGCACCCCCTGCGCAGCAGTTGAGGTGCCCTCCTGCACAGCAGTGTTCGGTGAGAGAGAGGCAAGCAACGGTCCGCTAAAACAGGAGCACGGGCATGCTGGTGCATGTGGGTGCTTTGCAAAAGAGTGCTGGCGCCCACCTCTGCCATGCCGTCAGCGTCGCTGGCCTGGACCGCCGCCGACAGCTCTGCCAGCCTGCCTGCAAAGAATTCATGCACCAGCGGAGGCAGATCCCTGCCCGCCAGCACCGCCGCCGCCAGGCGCCTGCCATAGAGCTGGTCCAGCCCCATCCAGGACACGCGTTCCAGCGGGGGCAGCCGCGCGCATGCCAGCACGTGGTCGCGCACGCTCGCCAGGAAGGTGTGCACACTGTCCACTGCATGACACAATGTTGCCAGTGCTGCCTCCAGCGCTGGCGCGCCGCCCCCATGCTCCAGGTCCTCCCACAGGCGCGCGACATGGCTGGTCGAGGCTGCCTCTGCCAGGCGCAGCAGCTCCTGAGCAACCGCCGCCCCGCCACCAGCTGCGAGCGCACCATCTACCGCCTGCAGAAGGTGGCTTGGTGGCTGCGCCTGCGGTGGGTCGTGCAGTGCCTGCAGGCCCGCCAGCGCCGTGCACAGCTGCGCAGTCATTGGTGCTGGCCGGGAGTGCGGGAGGCGGCGTGCGCCCGCCGTCGCGAAGCTGCTGCTCGTCGCCACCTGGCGTTCCGATCGATCGATCGTTAGCATGCGCGGCGCCTTGGCCCAGCTGTTCGAGAGGACTGACTGGAGGTGCGAGATCGAAGGCCGCACAGCTCACTAATGCCCGGTGGCCAACGAATATGAGAGGCGCGAGTGATCTAACCTCGGCGCCAGGCGGTGACGGCAAGGGAGGGGAATGGGAGCGGGGGCGGGCGGTCGCGCCTTCCACGTGCCGGCATCGAACTTGTTGTGCGCAGCAAGCGTGACATGCAACCTGCTCCTGACACCACACAGGGCTTTACACTCTCATCTCCCCTCACACAAAGTCTTCCTCCTCTTCTTCCTCCTCCGGCTCCTCCTCCAACGTCATGCCCCCGCCCCCGCCCGCCAGCGCGTTCTGCGACGGTTGTTGTTGCTGCTGCTGCTGGCCGTCCTCTCCCCCCTGGCTCCGTGTTGCTGGCACAGCCGCCTCTGGCGACTGCAGAGCAGGCACCACCTGTCGTCGGAAGGGCTCGTGGAATCTGCAGCACAAGCGCAAGTGGGGATGAGACCCACACCACCCCCATCAGCAACTGACCAATCCATCCAGCCAAGCGCCCCCAGCTCCTCGCTCTCAGCACCCCGCTCCCCAACTCACGCCTCGTACAGGCGCCGCGCCTTGGTGGGCCCGATGCCGGGGCAGGCCTGCAGGTCTGCGGCGCTGGCGGACAGGATGCCAGCCACCGAGCCAAAGCGGTCGCCCAGCGTCTTGACGTCAGTCTTGTTGACGCCACGGATGGTGGTCAGCGCGGCGGTGACGCGGGAGACATAGTCGTGGCCCACGTCCTTCTGAATCACCTCGGCCGGCTTGTTCTCATAGCTGCAGCCCGTTGGAATGGGCGAGGGGTGGGGGGTGGGGGTGGGGGGTGGGGGGGGCCAAGTGAGCTGCAGGGGAGCAGCATGCAGCACAGCATGGTGCAGACAATAGAGCGCAGGGCGGAGCGCTGGCCCCCTTCAGGGCCCTCGTGGTGTCCCACCTGCCCAGCTGCTGCCCTCTGCACCTGCCCACCCACGCACCTCTTGAATGTCTCCAGGTAGCGCGCACACTCCTGGTTGCTCCACCCACACACCAGCGTGCAGTCGTTACCGATGGCGGCGCGCGTCACCTGCGCCAGCGGCTCCACCGCGTCCTCGGTATCGACGTGACACAGGATCACCCGCAGCCTGAGCGCAGGGTGGGGCAGGGCCGGCATTGATGAGGGGCAGCAGGCGCTTGGCCGGGCGTGCTCTGCCTCTCGGCGCGGGCCCCACACGTGGTGCCCTTCCTCGCCGCCTGCTGGAAGCAGCCCACCTGAAGCTGCGCTGCAGCTCGCGGATGCGGTGGTGGATGTACTCGGGCTTGAGCATGTGGAAGCGCAGGGAGAGGAAGAGGCAAGCGGCATCGCGGCCCAGCAGGTAGTCGGGCACGATGTCGCCAAACTGCCAGCGCACGTTGCGGATGTGCTTGAGCACTGGGCCGTGCCGCACACAGCAAGGAACAACAACATGGTATGGGCACGCCCGGCAGCCTGCTGCTGGGGCAGCGCCAACAGCAATAGCTTGCAGGCCGCACTGGCAAGCAAGGCTCAGCGGCAGCAGCCAGGTAGGAGCACCTGGGTTGCCCTCCTGCCGGCGGTTGACAATGATGGCATTGGGGGCAAACGGCTGCTGCGACGGTGGAGGTGGCAACTGCTGGGGCTGGGGCGCTGGAGGCAGCTGAGGCAGCTGGGCGCCTGCAACGCTAGCTTGCGGCGCCCCTGCGGGCATCAGCGCACCAGGAGGCAGCCTGGCAGGCGGCGCTTGCCATTGTGGCGGCGGCTGGAGGGGAGTGCCGTTCCGCCGCCCCTGCTGCTGCTGCTGCTGCTGTTGTGGCAGATATGGAGGCGGCTGCCGCTGCTGCCCAAACTGCTGTGCCGCAGGCGGCCGCTGCTCCTGCTGCTGCTCCCGCTGCTGCCACTGCTGGTGCTGCTGAGGCTGTGCCTGCGGCGGTGGCAGTCGTGGTGGGAGCCGCTGCGTGCCACCCCCCAGAAACGCCATGGGATCATCATGGACAGGCTGTGCCGCTTGAGGGGCGGGCGCCTCGGCGCGCTGGCCCGCAGCAGCCAGGCCCCGTGGCTGAAAGTAGTTGGGCACTGCCTGCTGCTGGCGCTCTGCCGCGCGCACGTCCTTGGCTGAGGGGATGGCGATCTTGCCCGGCGCCGGTGACTGCGACATGCTGACGACGCCAGGCCCGCCGCTCCCACTTGCGCCGCCCGGCCGCCGCTACCAACCTGGCGCTGGCGCTGCCCGCGCCATATGAACCCGAAGCAGATGCTCTGTGGCCCAGAAGGGTGTAGGCGAGCTACGAGGCCAAAGATGGCATGCCCTTTGTTGGTGGTCGAGATGTTGGCACCACAGCAGCTATCTCGAGAGCCTCTGGGTGATCGGCAAGTGCATGAACCACAGCAAAAAGCAAACACGAGAAGAAGGCCGCTTTTAAATGGCCTCCCATTCCCTGCTCCTGCTCACTCTGCTGCATCTCATCATCTTGCGCGCTCCGCAGGGTGAATAGGATGCACCGATCACTGCCAGCCAAGTTCGACAGCTGACAGGAGCTAGATGCAGGCAGCGGTGCAACAAATCTTCTCGGCAGCGCACAGGAGCGGCGGCGATGAGGGCGGGGCGTTGGACGAGGTGAGGGGGGCTGCACTTAACTGGTGCGAGCGCGGCGCCGCCAACCGCCGCACCGTCACTGCCCGCCAACGCCTCCCGCGCCCCTCCAACAACAAGCCTTTCCCATGCCTGCCTCACTGCCGCCTGCCCACTTCAGGAGGAGCTGGCCTGGCTCGTCGCTGCGGTCAACCCAGATGTCCCGCTGTGCGAGGAGGCGCTGGGCCTCATCGCCGGCGAGATGCTGGCCGCCTACCCCTCGGCGGCGGCGGCCCGTGGGCTGACGCTTGACGGCTTGCGCCGCCTGTACGCCGAGGGCCACGCCGATGCGGAGCGTGACTTCCAGCTGCTCATGGCAGCACGCGGTGCCGACACGGCGACGCCGCCAGACCCGGCCAAGGGCCGGGCCCAGCCTCACGCAGGTGGCGGCAGCCCCACGCGGGCGACATCGCTCAAGGCCGGCAGCGGCCTGACGCCGCGCGACCTGTTTGACGACCTGGCCACTCCCGCACCCCAAGGGGGCGCAGAGGCTGGCGACACCATCCCATCGGCGCGGTCCCAGCAGCAGCAGGGCGCCGGCGCCTTGCCCGCCACCCCTCTCACCGCCCGGTTCGCCGATGCATTTGACCACCTCGCCACGCCGGCCTACCCTGCATATGCTGCGGCTGCTGCCCAAGGGGCTGCTGCTGGCAACGAGCCGCAGCAGGGGGCTGCTCCTGGCAATAAGCCGCAGCAGGGCAGCCCTGCAGGAGACGTGTTTGACGGCCTGATGACGCCAGCGGCGGCAGCGGCCTCGGTGGCAGCAGTGGCTGCCGTGGGGTGCGGCGGGGCCACCGTGCAGCTGCGCAGTCCTGCAGGTGACATCTTTGATGGCCTTCAGACGCCAGCAGTGGCGGCAGGCCCTGCTGTCGTGGTAGCGGCCGCGCCATTGCAGCAGTTGTCCCCGCTGGAAACCGCGGCCGTGGCCGTCTCGGCCGCTGCTGCGGCTGCACTGACAGTGGCAGCAACTGCCCCGCACCGCGAGGCTCGCTCTTCAGATGTGTTCGGCTCGCTGCAGACGCCACTGCATGGTGGGTTGGCGCTCCTTGCACTGGCTGAGTTGGATGTGCATAGCAGCCTGCATCCAGGAGCATTTCATTTGTGCTTGCCTTGCAGGCCCAGGCGCGTATGACGCGCACGAGGTTGTGGGCGAGTCGATTCCAGCGGCTCCACCAGTGGCGGCACCCCAGGCAGTGGGCCAGCAGCGCGTGGGCTTCATGCTGGATGCCAACGCACTCATGGAGAGCTCATGCACAGGTCAGGGGGGACCTGCTGCGTTACTGCACGGCTGCTGCAACTAATTGCTTGCAGCGTTGCTGGGGCTGAGTTACTGGCCCATGACTGGCCGCATGATTGTGTTGTGTGCAGCTGCAGACAGTGTCATTGCCGGCGGCTCGGCATCGGCCCTCACTCCAGCCTCAGTTGCTAAGCCTGCCGGCCAGGATGGCCAGCTGCCCGCGGCAGCAGCCAGTTCAGAGGCTGCAGGCACGCTGCTGGCGATTGCTGTCACGCTGCCTGGCATTGCCAGCAGTGAGCAGTTTGTGGACAGCAAGCAGCAGGAGCTGGTGGATGCGCTGGCCCGGTCCTTGCCAGGTGAGCGCAAGCTGAGCCCGGCTGTTGTTGTTCTGTGGGCTTTCAGGAGAGCGCGCACAGCAACACAAATCCATTTCATTTGCACTTTGTGCCGCAGCCGGCTCCCAGATTGGCATCCAGGGCAACGCTGTGGTGCCCACCCCTCGCGGCCTGGTGGTGCCACTGGCATGCAGCCTGCCGACGGGGTCGGCAGCGGCAGCGGCATCCATCCGCCAGCAGCTGCAGCAGACGCCCCACCGCATCTTTGCTCCCCAGCAGTTTGGCTGCGTGGGCGTGGTGGGTGCGGATGTCGATGCGGCAGGCAGCTGCACGGCGGCCCTGGCTGCTGCCATGGAGGTGGCAGTTGCTTCAGGTCAGCCACTGGCAGCTGCCACGGCCAACAACGCACAGCAGACACCGACGCCAGAGTCTCCCAGGGCAAGCATTGCCCTTAGCGTGGCCCTGCCCCAGCCTGCCCAGCCCAGCAGTGGAGCTGCTGGAGAGCAGCAGGAGCTGCTTATCGCAGCAGTGCAGGAGGCTCTGTCGTGCCCTGACAGCTCCGTCAGCATCAAGCGCGCCGTGGTGCTGTCCTCTGGGGAGCAGCTGGTCACGGTGGCAGCCGACGTGCCAGCGAGCGCTGCTCCTGCAGCCCAGCACCTCCACGAGCAGCTGGGGCAGGCGCCTGGCTCGGTGTTCAAGCCTGCCGCGCTGGCTGGTGCCAGACTGGTCGCGGTGCAGCACCAGGCGCCGCTGCCTGTCGAGCCGGGGGTGGCAGCTGCCGACGCCGCCGTTGCGGCCGCAGAGTGCAGCAGCGCCATCGCATCCATGGCCCCCGACGCCCACGCGCTTGCTTTCACCCTGGAGCTTGACAGCCAGCAGGAGGGCACCCTCCAGCAGGAGCTGCAGGACGACCTGATGTCGGCGATTGGTAGCGCGTTGCCAGGCGAGGCACAGCATGGGGAACTCTGCTTGGCCTGTCGTGGCCTCTTGTCTGCCCGCCTCTGCCATGCCCTCCCCGCCAGCTCACTCAGAATGCCATCTTTTTTACTTGCAGAGGGCAGCGCCGTCAAGGTCGCCGCCGTCACACCCGGCATCTCCTCCACGCTGGTTACCATGGCCACCCAGCTGCCGCGTGCCTCCAGCGACGCGGCCGAGCAGGCCGCCTACGTGGCCAGCGTGCTGCAGCATGAGCCACAGCAGGTGCTGTCGCCATCCAAGTTTGGCGCGGTGCGCGTGCTGGCGATGGAGGCGGCACATGCGCCGCCCCCACCCATGCAGCAGGGCGAGGAGGATGAGCAGGCAATGGAAGAGTTCACCGCGCGGGAGGCCAGGCAACATGGCAAGCGCGCCATCCTGGCAGACGCGGTGCCTGCCAACCCCACCGTCCTCCTGCCCTTCACCCTGGCGCTCCCTGGCCTGCCTGTCGCGACGGTGCTGGAAGATGGCGAGCAGCAGCAGCAGCTGGTCGCAGCACTGCAGGACGCGCTGAACGCCTCCCTCACCATCACCAATGTCACCCCCACGCTCAATGGCGGCACCCTGCTGTCAGTGGCAGCCGAGGTGCCAGCCGCCGAGACAGCGGCAGTGCAGGAAATGTTGGCACAGCACGTGTCACAGGCGCTGGCCCCTGCCCTGGGCCCTGCCCTTGTGGCTGACGGAGCTGCAGTGGTGGGCACAGAGGTGAACGCTGCCGCTGCACAGGCGGAGCAAGCGACGGCCGAGGCTCTGCACGAGGCGGCTGCTGACGGCCAGCCGGCCCTGGCGCTGGCATTGGTGGCTGTGCCTGGCAGCGAGCAGGCTATTGTGGCTGCGCTGCAAACGTCCCTGCCTGGTGAGCCATGGAGCAGCTGGCTTGCATGATGCAGGGAGGCAGCGCGGTCGCCCCTACTCCTGACACGGCCTTTTCGCCAGTCTGCTCCGCGGTGCTACGCTCACTCTGGCACCTCCACACCCTCGCTGCAGGCGCGGCCATCCACATTGCCAGCTCTGCTGGCACAGCAGATGGTGCAGCTGCGCTGGTTGTCACTGCTGCCCTGCCACCCACCGAGGCTGCAGCGGCAGCCGCCGTGCAGTTGCGCCAGCGACTGGAGCAGGCACCTGAGGAGGCTCTGCCCGGCGTGGCCGGGCCGGTCAGGCTGCTGCAGGCAGAGCACGCGGCTGCCAAGCTTGCCCCGCTACTGCTGGCGCTGCCTGTCACCGTCGGCGATGACGGCGAGCTCAGCCCTCGCCAGCAGGCTGCCATTCTGGCCGCCGTACAGCAGGCGCTGCCTGAAGGCTCCCGGGCACGCATCGATGGCATCAAGCCTACCGAGACCGGGGGCCTCATGGCAGTTGTCGCAGCAGAGGTGCCGGCGCCAGAGCTCGCCAGCGGCCGCGAGGCCAAGAAGCTGGTGGAGGAGCTGTTCAGCGCTGCAGCGGCGCCCGATGCCCACGTGAACGTGGGAGCTGTGGCGGAGCTTGGCGACCTGCAGGCGGCCTGTACCGCCGTGCAGTCGACCAGCAGCGCGGTGGAGCGGGCGGCAGCTGGCGGCAGGGCGGGTGTTGCGCTGACCTTTGCGCTCCCACCCGGCAGCGATGCCAAGCGGACGGTGGCGGCTGTTGAGGCACAGCTGCCTGGTGAGCAGGGTGGGAGCTTAGCATAGAGTGCTGGGCTCTGCATGGGTTCTGACAGCAGCACTCAACCCGGTGCCCAACTCTTGTTCTGCACTGCGCGCTGGACCCAACTCCGTTCGTGCGCCCTGCCCTGCGCAGAGGGCTGCTCTGCCCAGCTGGCTGGCGATATCAACCGCACACTCAGCGGTCCATTGGTGCTGACCATTAGTGCTGAGATGCCGCCTACCCCGGCGGCGGCAGCCCAGGTGGAGCAGTTTGTGCAGCAGTTGCAGGCAGCCCCGCAAGCTGTGCTGGGCTGCCCCGCTGTGCTGCTGGCGGCCCAGAGCAGGCGCCCAGAGTTTGTGCCTGAATCCTGGGCGTTTACCCTGCCTGAGCTGGAGGCAGCAGCATGTGGCGAGGACACGCAGCAGAACATCGCTGCTGCTGTGCTGGCGGCGCTGCCAGAGGGGTCGCACGGCGTGGGCGTGGCGTCCATTGCCTCGACCACCAATGGCGGTGTGCTGGTGACACTGATGGGCGAGGTGCCTGCGGCAGAGCTCCCCAGCCCGCAGCAAAGCGCTGCGCTGGTGCAGTCAGCGCTGGCCGGCTTCGGTTCGGCGACGCTCGTCCCTGCTGGCAGCGAGCCTGCGGCCCTGGTGCAACAGGCAACGAGCAAGGCGGAGGCAGACACAGCGGCAGCTGTGGCATCTGCTGGGCAGGGAGGCAGGGCTGCTACAGCAGTCACTCTGGCTGTGCCTGGCGCCACCACCGAGTCGGAGCTGGCCGAGGCGCTGCAGCGTCTGCTGCCAGGTGATGTTGGGCACCGCTGATATTGAGCACCACATGCCCGAGCCTCTTCACCTGCAGCGAGTGCCCTGGCAGCAACGCTTCTTGTCCTCCCATTCCACTGAGAGTGACCCTTCTGCGCGCCCCCACTCTTTGCGTCTGACACAGGGGCGTCTGTGGAGGTTGTGAGCTCCAGCCTCACTTCTGACGGCGCCCTGCTGGTGACGGCTGCCGCTGCGCTGGCTCCCACGGCAGCAGCAGCAGAACAGGCGGATGAGGCTCTGGACCGGCTGCTGGCGGCACCCGCGCACGTGCTGGCACTGCCCACTGCGGGCCCCGTGCGCGTGCTGGCGTCGCAGCAGCAGGCGGTGGATCTCTCCTCGCTGTGCTTCACGCTGCCTCTGGCGGATCAGGTGGTGGACAAGGAGGCGCTCGAGGCCAGCCTGCAGCAGGCACTGCCTGCTGGCACTGTGCTCGCCGCGACTACGGCATCGTCGGCCGATGGCTCCACGGCAGTGACTGTCCAGGCCCAGGTGCCAGCATACGAACTGGAGGCGGCGCAGCAGGCCTGCCTCGTGCTCCAGCAGCAGTTTGCACAGGCAGCACTCGAGGCCGCGACTCGCAAGGCGGTGGCAGAGGAGGCGGCCCGCCAGGCGGCAGAGGCTGCTGCTGCAGCAGAGGCGGCTCGCGAGGCGGCAGAGGAGGAGGTTGTGGCAGCGGGTGTAGAGGCGGCAGCTGCAGCAGCCAGCGGTCGGGCGGCGCCTCCCTCCGGCATCGTCTTGATGTCAGTGGATGAGTTTGCGGCGTTGCAGCAGAAGCACAGCAAGGCGGCTGGTGCATCGCCAGGCGACGTGGCGGTGCCAGCTGCAGCCACAGCCCTCGCGGCGGGCGCCGTGCTCAAGGCCGGGCAAGCGACCGTGTCGCCGGCAGCACCTCAGCCCGTGGCGGTAGCTGCCGCCTCGCCCGTGGCAGCGGCTGGTGCAGCGCCGGCTAGCAGCAGCAAGAAGTCTGGCGGCCTGTTCAACAAGCTCTTCCGCGGCAAGAAGGCTGCTGCAGCTGCGGTTGCTGCAGAGGCAGTGGCTCCCTCGCCAGCCCCTGCGGTCCCAGCTGCCGAAGCAGCCGAGGTGGCCGCTGCAATGGCAGTGGCAGCAGCCGTGGCCAAGGGACAGGTCGACAGGGCGCCGTCTAATCCTGCGCCGCATGCACCGCCCACAGATGTGGCGACACTTGTCGACAGCTTGGCTGCTGTGCGCCTGGAGGATGGGCCAGCGCGCCCTGCCGCCTCTGCCCAGCATGCTATGGTCCAGACCGCTGCCAAGCCTCCCGAATCAGCGGGTACGCCTGCGTCGCAGCAGCTGCCTGGCCTTACGAGCGGCCTAGGCGGCGGTGCGCTGTACGAGCCGGAGGCAAGTCGAGAGTTGGAGGTCAACGCCGGGAGGATGTGCAGTTTGCCTCGTGTCTGAACGTCTTTTGTGCACAATGCTCACACACAATGCTCAGCGCATCTCTGCCCTTGTGCGTTTGCTGCAGATGGCTGCTGCACCCCTCAACCTGGAGGCGCAGATGGAGGCAGCTGCGCTGGATACGCCCTCGCCTGCGCTGCTTGGGCCCCCTGCACCACCGGCGCCGCCTGTGCCTAGCACCTCAGCTTGCGCCACGGCAAACCAGGCTGGCGTCGCCGGTGCCATCGCGGAGCGGCAGCAGCGCCCGCGCTGCGCACCGCCGCCCGCGCTGCCTATTGCTACTGCAGGCCAGGCGCTGGTGCTTGGCGCATCGCGCACGGTGAGCCACGCCAGCCAGGCCACGGACTTTTACACGGCCCGGGACTACCACACCGCTAACACCAGCGCCGCCTCCACGCCGCGCACCGAGTCCACGGCCGATTCCCACCCCAAGCCCGAGGCCTGGGGCGATCTCCCAGCGGTCAGCCCCCAGGAGGGAAGCTTCAGCTTTGGGGCTGCGTTCCGAGGTCCCGCAGCCGGTGCGACAGCCCCCTCGCCCTCTGCAGCAGCGCCAGAGCCAGCCGCGGCTGCGGCCGCTGCAGCTGCAGCAGCAGCAGGTCTGGCGGCTGGCGCCACAGCATCCGCAACGACAGCCGCAGAGCGGCCCGAAGCCCAGGCGGGTGCAGCAGTGCAGCCGACCGAGCAGCAGGGCCACAGCATGCCTACCGCTGCCGCCGAGGCGGCCACGTCTCCTCCCGACGCTCCACCGTCGCAGTACGCGGAGGATGGCGCAGGGACGTCAACTGCCGCTGCAGCTGGCTCCATGCCCCCGCGGGGCAGCGCCGTGGGCATCTTTGCCGGTGGCACTTCCACGGCCGCGAACGCGCCAGCCTCGCCCCTGGGCAGTGCGCTGCCCCAGTTTGGCAGTGCACCCGGCACGCCTGGTGAGTGCCGCCTGCATTCAGAGGGGTGTACGTGTCCAAGTCCGATGTCGTTGCTGATCTCGAGCATGCCCCTGATGCAGGCTCCGTTGCTGGCTTGGCGCTGGATGCAAACAGCACGTTTGCGGCGGGGCTTGCGGACGACGGGCCGCTGCCTTCCATCGACTGGAGCAATGTGCCGCCCGAGGAAATTGTGAGCGTGTGGTTTGCGCCATGCGACAGGGGCAGCTGTGTGCCTTGCCTCCTGCTGGCAGTTGAGCTGCTGCCTTGCAGCGCTCAGAGTGCGACGTGCGCTGTCGCCTGCCCTCGCGCGCAGGAGGCGCACATCGCACGGTTGGTGTCCGACCTAACCGCTGTGCTGGAGAGCCCCGAGTCGGGCATCGCTGACATCATCCGCATCCAGCGCGAGGCGTCAACGCTGCCCAGCTGGGCGGCACACAAGGCACACATGGAGCTGGGCTTCTGCCTCAACAGCCGGCAGAGGTGGGCCGCAGCGGACGCTGCGAGAGGCGCAGGGCGGCGGCACGGCCTGGCGCAGCACACGCTCCAGCACCGCAGCGTTGCCAAGCGAGCCCGGTGCACTGCCTGCACTCTCAATTCATGTCCCATCCTTTTCCAATTTTGTGTTGCCCCCTGCTGCAGGTACCGCGAGGCCCTCTACTCCTTCCAGGCTGCGGTGCAGGTGGAGTCGGTGGACCCGCTGGCCCACTTCCGCATCGGCAACGCGCTCTTCGCGCTGAAGAAGTACGCAGAGGCTCGCAAGGTGCGTCCAGGCCAAACGAGCAGGGGAAAGAGCATTCAGTGCGCGTGCATGCATGTGTGGAAGCTGAGAGGAGCGGGGGCTAGAGAGGGCATGAAATGCAATCTGCCTGCCAGGCTGTGGACCATCCCAACCCTCTCCTGCCTGTGCCCATGGGCACCCCATTCACCCTCACCCCGCTCCCGCCCTGCTGGCCTGGTCGCAGGCCTACATTAAGGCGCTCAAGTGCGTGCGGTCGGGCGAGCCGGGTGGCGACGAGCTGGCGGTCAAGGTCTACGTCAACTTGGGCATCACGCAGGAGGCGGAGGGCCTGCTCATGAGCGCCTGCGACTACTACAAGTGAGGGGGTGGCCCACGGGGGGTGGGGGGGGCCGGGGGGTGCGGCCAGTGGGAGCCCTCGTGGGGGCCCTCGTGTCGGCCGCTGACGCACGCGCCCTGTCCGCCGCCCCCTTGCGCTCCCCACCACGGCGCACGGCGCGCAGGCAGGCGGTCACACTCAAGCCAGACCACCACCGCGCGTTCAAGCTCATGGGATCGGCGCTCTATGCGCTGGGTGACTTTGAGGGTGCCAAGGCCGCGCTCAAGTCCTCCCTCGCGTGAGTGGGCTCTCGCTGGAGCTGGGAAAAATGCGGGCACCTCCAGCAGACGCAGCAGATACTGCGCGCGTGTGTGTGTTGGGCGTCCCTGGCCGGGCTTGCCAGGCGCTCTCTCCTTCCGACCCTCCCTCCCGCTCTTCGCCCCGCAGCCTGCGCCCCGACTACGCCGACGCGCATTGCGATCTGGGGTGCACCTACTGCGCCCAGGGCGATGTGGAGAACGCCAAGCGCTGCTTCAAGGCAGCCATCGCCGTCAACCCTGCCCACCTGGAAGCCCACTTCAACATGGGCAACCTACTGCGCCAGTGCGCAGAGTTCGAGCGCGCCATCCGCAGGTGGGGCCGCGGTGGGCACGGGCAGAGGCATGTGCCCACCGCAGAGGGCACGCCGAGTGTCCGCGCTGCTCGTGTCGGCAGCCTTGGTGCACGTGTGCGTTTGTGATTCTGCGCGCCGCCTTGTTTTCCCACACCCTCTCACCACCGCCGCCCGGACCGGTGCAGCTACGACGCCGTGCTGGCGATCGACGCCTCGCACTGGCGCTCACTGCTGAACAAGGCAGTGGTGCAGACGTGCACCGGGGATAAGGACGAGGCGGCCTTCAACCTCAAGCTCGCCATGAAACTCTCTGGCCAAGGCAGCGCCCTGCAGACCGAGATCGACCAGCTCAAGCGCATGCTGCGCCAGGGCGCCAACTGGGACGTGATCAGGCGCGCGGGCGGCGTGGGGGAGGGGAGGGAAAGCGAAGCGCCCGGCCGTAGTGCTAGCAGGGGAGGCGCCGAGGGCTGCCACCCGGCAGGTCTGCGAGCAGCCGAGAACCGGTGGGATGCCACTTCACTGCGGCCTCGCTGCTCGCGCGCCTATGTGTTGCAGCCAGATGATGAGCTACATTTCCGACAAGGCGGCGCAGGTGAATGAGTTGACCCTTTGACTGGACGTTGCCTGGATCTCAGCAGCCGGTCCATCGACCCCCCCGCTCACCGCCCGCCCCCTCTGCCCCTCCAGGTGGAGAGCCTGGCCGCCACCGGCGGCACCGGCGCCGACGGCACGCCGCAGTCCAAGGCCTCAGCAATGGCGGGCCTGATGGGCAGCAAGATGGGCAAGATGCTGGGGCGGGCGCAGGGCGCGCTGGGCGCCGGATCCGCGCACAAAGGCAGCCGCGCCAAGCTGGCGCGCCTTGGCATCAACATCAGCGAGGCGGTGCAGCAGGTGAGTGGTGGTTCCAGGGCAGCTAGGGGCAGCTCACCTGACAAGTGCACCACTGACACGGCTGCCGCTCCACGCCCTCCCCCTGATGCGCCGCTGTCCCGCTGCACAGGTGGACGTGCCCATGCTGCAGCAGCTGCAGCCGCTGGCTGAGGCGCGTGTGGCCGACCTGCTGGCTGAGGCTACCGACGCCAACATCTCGCACTCCAAGCGGGTGAGCGCTGCGGTGGGTGGGAAGTGGTTCAGCCCCCTCTGTCTGGCAGTTCCCCTGCGCCCCGCCAAGTCGTGCTGCTGTTGGTCCAGCCTCATCCTGCTGGCAACCTCCTCTCCACGGACTGTGTCTCTGCTCCCTCAACCCTGCCTCAAACAACAACACCGCAGGGCAAGATGATCAAGGTCACCAAGGCGGAGGCGCTGGTCCGCCGCGTGCTGGCCTCCACCCCGCCCGCCAAGTTCCAGCACATGATGCGCACCATCAACTCCCAGGTCCTGGTGCTCCTCGACACCAAGCGCACCGGCTACGTCGACCTCGCGCTGCTGCTGGCCTGCCTCGTCGCGGCCAGGTGCGAGGGAGTGTGTGGGCTTGTGGGACCGGGCAGAGGGGAGCGCGGGCTTTGTCGCAGGCGCACCAGCCCTGGCCGCTTGTAAGCGCACCTTGTTCGGCACGTCGCCCAACAACAGGAGGCGCTGTTCCCCTCCCACCCACCCACCCACCCCACCGCCCCGCCCCCTCGCGCACGCAGTGACCAGCCAAGCTGGGACCGGCTGCAGGCAGGCTACCGCGTGCTGCAGTGGCGCAAGGGCTCCGACCCCATCACCCGCGCCGACGCATTTGACTACGTGGCGGCGCTGAAGGTCATCTTCTCCGCCTCCCACGACCCTGCGCTCTGGTCGTGGGACCCCACCCCCACCGACGGCCACTTCATCAACGAGCAGCGCTGGGGCACCCAGGTCTCCGAGGGCTTCCCGCTCTTCGAGGCGTTGCCCCTGCTGGCCAAGCCACTGGCCTGACGCGCGCGCACGGTGTGGGCGGCCAGAGATGTAAAAGAAACACTGAGACACTGCTGGTCAGCTGCAGAAAGGAGTAAGTGGGAAGTCCGGTGCACCGTGCATGGCGCGCGCGGTGGCGGCGCGGTGCTGCCCGCCGCCCTTGCGGCTGCGCGCAGCAGAGGCTGGTGGGGTCTCCATGGACTGGCAGGAGAGGGGCTCGGTTGTTCGCACGCGGTGGGGGCGCAGAGGCGTGCCGACTCCCCCGCACCGCTACGCACGGCGAGGGCGAGCGTGCCCCAGCGCGGGTGTTTTGGTGGCTCTGCGCCTGTCGCCGAGCTTTCCACGGAATGCACGGCGCGTGGGCTGGGAGCCAGCTCGCCAGGCTCTCGAGGCCTGGTGGCCGCCGCGGCGGGCGGCGCACCGTGCAGGGCGCCTCCTTTCCCCCCTCAAGACACTTGGGTGTCAAATAGCTAGTGGCTGCAACCAGGCGTGGGGTGGTGACGCGCTCCACATCACGGTGCAGGTCCAGGCCTCACACTGTCAAAACCTCTTATCCCTTCTTCTCAAGCCATTGCAGGAGTGATGTTACCGGCCTCGCATCCGACACAAGCAACATGCATGGCACATGTTGACGCTGCTGCACTGTGCCGCCGCCTGCTCACTCTGCGCTGGCGCCCTTGCGCGACACGCGGAGCACCTTGCCGATGGCCACCGTCTTGCCCTCGTCGCGCAGCGTGAACCTGCCCAGCTGCAGCCACGCAACGCGCGGGACCAGGCGCAAGCCGCTGTCAATAGGGACAGCGGAGAACAGCACCGCCATCACCGCCGCCATCCGCGGTCGTCCCGCATCGAGCGCAGGCCACACCACCGTGCACCCATCCCCACCCACTGGCATTCTCTCTCTCTCTCGCGCGCGCCTGCGGCACGTTGTCAAACGGCTCGATGCAGATGGGCTTCTCCACCTTGATGCGCGCGACGCACATGGCGCCCGACTTGACAAACTTGGCCTTCTTCTTCTCCTTGGTCTTGGGGTCGATCGCCGCCACGAGCCTGGTGATCTCGCACTCCTCCACGACTGCGGCGGCACGGGTGGGGAAGAAAGCAGTGGGAGGGGGGTGGGGCTAGGAAGAGCGCGAGCGGGCGCAGGCTCCCGACGAGGCAGAGCATCACGCCTGCTCCCCTCCGTCACGCGCCGACTCTCAATGATATTCGGCATCCTCTGACACACACCCCAGCACCGCAGCCCCGCCGCACAGCGCCCACGGCCCCCCCCAACCTCCCTACCCCCCCACCCAGCGCGCACTCGAGTGGATGTGGAGCACCGCCTGGTAGCCACCAGTGAGGATGGGCTTGTGGTCGAGCAGCTCCAGCACCACGATCTGAGCCTCAAACACCGTCACCGCGGGCACCGGGTTGAACCGGCTGCTGAGCACGAAGCCTGCAAGCAGGACGTGCGTGCGCGGGGTGGGTGAGCACAGGGCCTGCCTCTCTGTTGGGGTCTCTGTTCCCAAGCTGACCCGCCACCCACACCCGCCCTGGCGACCTGCCAGCGTGTCGGCCTACTGGAGGCCGCCGCGCTGGCCTATGACCCCCCAACCGCTCCCCCTGGTGCGCCCCCCGGCGCCCTCTCCTCTTCCCTCGCCCGATAGCCCAGCGCACCGGACGAGATGTCCTCCTCCTCCACGCCCTGCAGCCGCAGGCGCAGGTTCTCCCCCGGCCGCGCCGCGTTGACCTCCTGTTCGTCCCGGTACACCCCAATCACCTTGACCGGCGCCCTGCAGCGACGCGCGGCCAGGCCCAGCCAGTTTCGTTTGTGTGTTGGTTTCTGTTGTGTCCTGTTGTTGGCCCCCCGCCCTGCGGCCCCGCCAGGGGCGCCGCAGAAGCGCGGGGCTGCAGGGCCTCACAGGCGCTCCGCTGGCGGCCACATTCGACACGCTCCCCTCCCGCCCAGCCAGCGCGCTGCGCGCGCTGCTGCCGGGCTGCGCTTGCGGGCGCTCTTGCCCCGATGCTCCACCCCCCAGTCTCACTTGTTGGGCATGACCATCAGGTTGTCGCCCTTCTTCACCACACCGGCCTCGCTCTTACCCATCACCATGGTGCCCATGTCCCTGCAGTCGCGTGAATCTGATTCAGTTGCACGAGGACGCCAGTTGCCAAGCCGGCCGCCGCGGGCCCACACCACGCCACTGCACACGCGGCCTGCACCCTGCCCCTACTGCCACAAGCTCCCTGCCACTGCGCCTACTGTACTCGCCCCATCCATGCCACCGCCGCACCTGTACCGGTCGATGATGGGCATGCGGAAGGGCGCAAAGGGGTCGCGCGTCTGCGGCTCCATGTCGTCCAGCACCTCGAAGAGCGTGGGGCCCTGGGCAGGGGGAGGGATGCGGAGCGGGACAGTGGGCCGCCGGCGGGGTGGCATCCCCTTGCGCACACAGGCAGCCCTCTGCCGCGCAGGCGCCCTGCCGGCCTCAGCTCACAAGATCAGCCTCCACCGCCACCAAACACCCCCCCGCGCCCCCATCCGCGCACCGTGTACCAGGGGCACAGCCCCGGCTTGGGCGCCTCCTTCATGTTGCCGCCCCAGAGGGAGCAGATGGGCAGGTAGACCAGGTCCTTCTTGGGGTTGTAGCCGCAGCCGCGGAGGAAGGGCGTGAGCTTGCTCTCGATCTCGTCATACCGCCCCTTGGGCCAGACGCCGTCGCCGCCCTCGGCGATCGAGGAGCAGTCCATCTTGTTGATGCAGACCACCAGCTTCTGCACGCCCAGCGTCTTGGCCAGCTGCGCGTGCTCGCGCGTCTGCCCGCCGCGCTCAAAGCTGCGGGGCGCGGGGGTGGGCGCGGACGGCGCTCGGCACGGGGGGGGGAGGGGCAGCTCCAGGGCGGCCGCAGCTCAGCTGTGGCAGTGAGTGGTGCAGCGGCGCCGCAGCAGGAAGCAGCACGCAGGCAGCTCCACACGCGGCCAGCTGCTAATGCTGTTCTTGGCTTTGCATCCACATCAGTCCCGCCACTCACCCTGCCTCAAACTCGCCCTGCGGGGCAGGCAGGCCACGTCACGCAGCGTCAGCAACTAGCTGACAGCAGCTGCCATCAAGCCTCCTCCGCCCTCGCGTGTTTGGCCCCAACGCTCGCATCCCACTCGCCTGCCCGGCCACCCGCCCACCCTCACACTCAACGCGCCGCCCCGCCCCACCTTGCGCGCTGAGATGATGAGAACGCCCACGTCGGCCTGCGAGGCGCCGCCAATCATGTTGGGCACGAAGCTCTTGTGGCCGGGCGCGTCCAGGATCGTAAACCGCTTCTTCGCCGTCTCAAAGTAGGCGCGGCCCACTTCCACCGTCTTGCCCTTGGCCCTGGAGCGGGGCGGAGGGGCCCGGCGGGCGGGGTGGCCGTCTCTCAGGGCAGCCTGTCTCCCAGCACACCAGGTCTCCCAGCCCAGCACCGCCTGCTGCAGCACCGCGCCTGCTGCACCCACCCCGCACGCCCTTGCCCGCCAGCGCCCCCCCCGGCGCACCTCTCCTCCTCGTTCGTGTCCATGATGTAGGCCATGTACCAGGACTCGCGGTTCTTCTCCTTGGCCTCGCGCTCGTACTTTTCGATCGTGCGGTCGTCCACGCCGCCGGTGAGGAAGAGGATCTGTGGGCAGGCGGGCAGGGCGGACGCGGGGCAGTGGGGGACAAGGATCTCGGCTGGCTGGAAGGCTCGCGAAGAGGAGAGAGGCAGCCACGGCTCGCAGAAAAGGGCTGGCGGGTCCCAGCGCCGCCAGGGTGGCGCAGCGGGACCGCGACATCCCGCTGCCGCCCCGCCGTGCGCTGCCGCCTGCACACAGCGGCTTGCGCGCCGCACCTGGCCTGCGGTGGTCGACTTGCCAGCGTCGACGTGGCCAATGAACACAAGGTTTAGGTGCTCCCTGCACATTGTCAGACAGAAGCACATTGTCAGACAGAAGCAGTAGTCATGTTGGCGGCAGCAGTGGCACTGGTATCACCACAGCGCAGCCACGGGCAGTGGCAGAGGTCGGGGCAGGCCGGAGCAGCTCGACGCGGCGGACTTGCACACGCCTCCACCCCCTCTCACAAGGTCTGTCTGCACACACCGCTGCGGCCTGCCATCTCCCCTCTGCATGGCCCACCTGGGGTCCTCCTTGTTCAGCTCCTGCAGCGTCTTTTCCACATCCTTGTGCCTTGCCGCCCGCTGCGCCTCCGTCTCCAGCAGCTCCTCGCCATCAACCACGCTCAGCTTCTTTACTGCCGCCGCGGCCGCCTCTGCGGGCGCCGCCGCCGCGCTGGGCACAGGCGCTGCAGCCGCCGCCGGCTCCGCCGCGCCGGCCGAGCCAGAGGAGCTTTCTGCCGCAGGTCCGGCCGGTGGCGAAGCCACGGGCGCAGGTGCGGGCGTGGACGCGGGCGCGGGCGGCTCTGCTGCCGGCGGTGGCGCCGGCGGCTGCGGCTCGGGCTCTGCTGCTGGTGGCAGCGGCACGGGGGCTGCTGCTGCTGGCGCTGCTGCTGGGGGGGGCGGCGGCGCGGCTGCCGCGGGCGTGAAGCTCGCCCCGGGCGTGAAGCCGGTTGCGCTGGGGTTGAAAGTGAACGAGGGCGCGTTGACGTTCATCTTGGGCTTGTACACGACCTTCTCCTCGTCCAGCTGTTCCCAGGACTCGCCAGACCTGCAAGCGGCAGTGTGCGCAAGGGATGCCAGTGCGTGTTGGCTCGGCGTGCTGGGCGGCAGGGGAGGCGGGCGGCAGCAGCGGCGTTGCTCCCCCCGAGTGGCACCGGTCTCGTTGTTGCGACAGGGTGCGTGCACGCGTGTTGGAGCGCGTCCACCCCCCTTCTCTGCTCTCTTCTCACCCGGCCATCACTTGACGAGACTTGCCGCTCCCTCTCGCCCCCGTGTGCTGTCAGCGACTTGCGCCGCGCTGTCACAACGGCGTGGCGATCGACGATCGTGCGCAGTCCTCTGCCGCCGTCAGCACCTGAGCCGGCAGCCCCTGTCTTCGATTGATAGGCTTCTACTCCTCGTGCGATCTCTACAAGAAAGGGCACGATGCTAAGCTCAAGGTCTACTTTGCCCCCGGGCGCGGGGCGGTCGAGGCCGGTAGCAGGTGACGGTGGGTAGCGGGAGGTCGGGCTGTGCTGCTGCTCCTCACGCCCTTCTGCCAGCATTCACTGGTGCCACAGGTGGGCAGGCCGCGGGGGACACTGGCGTTGCTACACAGTTGGCATCGGCAACAACCCTTACAGCAGTCAGTCAAGCACATGCTGCAGGCCAGCCCCCCCTGCCGCCAGCGCTGCGCCATACCCTGCGACGACGATGCGCGCTGGCCAGTCGCCTGCCCCCAGCGTGTCCATCCCCATGTTGACTGCCCCTGTGAGCACGTTGGCCAGCAGGAACACAGGGAGCATGTGGCTGTCCAGCGCCGCCAGCAGCGCCGGCGCCGGCGCTGGCGCCGCCGCCTCCACGCCCACAAACAGCGCCAGGCACTGCAGGTCGAGGGCGAGCATCCAGGCCACGTATGCCGCGTTGCATGCCCGCCTGGACACAGGCTGGTCGTGCGCCGCGACCCAATAGGCTGCCCACGCTGCCGCTGCGCCAGCCGCCAGTGCACCGGCCAGCCACCAGGCCGCCCTGCTCCCTCGCCACCCCCACGCCGCGGCGGCGGCCGCCAGGCTGTGCAGAGCGTGCCCGCTGGCGGCGCTGATCAGCTGCAGTGCCCAGTAGCCGGGGAGCGACAGCAGACCCTCCTTGTTGGCAGCCAGCAGGCCGGGGCCCCGCTCGTCCGAGTGAGCATAGTCCACCAGGCCGCCCCACGACAACGCAAACTGATGCGCGACCAGCACCGCCGCGCCGAGCACGGCTGTCGCGCGTGGCGAGCGCGCCGCAGGGCCGGCGAGCAGGCCCAGCGCGCGCAGCGCCGCGAGCGTGAGGAAGAAGTTCCAGTGCACCCCATACTCGCCCACGTGCGTCTGGTAGCCGCTGCGCGCCACAAACGCCGCCTTGCCGAGGCCTGCAGATGGCAGGACGGGCATGCCAACCACATCAATCGCTGGCATGCCACACTCTGCACATGCGTGTACAGGCGGCACCGCCGAGCACACACTTGCTCGCTGCGCATTGTCGCGCAGCTCACCAAGCGCCGCAAGGGTGGAGATGCGCCGCGCGGCCCGGCTCCACCCGCCGCCCTGCCGGGGGCCTGGGTTGGCAGCGGCGCTGAAGCCGGAGGCCAGGCCGCCCGCCGCCACGATGCCGCCGACGCCCGCGTCCATCAGCCCCGTGCCAAACGTCTCTGCCTTAGCAAAGCGCCGCGGGAATGCAGGAAAGTCGACCGCCAGGATGGCCAGGCAGGTCAGCAGCATCAGGCTGGCGCGGTAGGTGGTCAGCGCTGCCCTGCAGGAGGGGCAGAGTGAGAAGCTTCAGGGATAGGCGGATTGCCTCACGCACCAAGGAGGGGCGCGTTTGCTCAGAGCCTTTGACGACTGTCGCACCTGACCAATGCCACCGGAGGAGCCTCCTTGCTGCCCGCGTCTGGGGAGCGGCGCTGCGTCGTCAGGAGCACTGCCGCCAAGGCCGTCGCTCCGCTGATGAGCTGGTCGGGGCGCAAAGGCCCCATCAGCACCGCCAGCAGCAGCAGCCCGAGCACTGCATACTCCCAGGCCAGCCGCCACAGGTTGCGCCGAGGCACAGGCAGGAGGCGGAGCAGCAGCAGCAGCAGCGCAGGCGCGGCGGCCACTGCACTGGTCTCTGCCAGCGAGGTCCCGCTGTGGCCGGTAACAAACGCCTCCTTGGCGCTCAGCCCAGGCATGTGGTGCGATGCTGTGCCTGCGGGCGGTGCCGGCAGCCGCGTGGGGCGGGCAATGGCACTGGCGGCAGCGGTGCCTGGGCCGAACCGTGCAGGAGTGTACGCTCTTGCCCTGATCGCCTCAAACAAGCTGTCAACGCCAAATGCGTGGCTACGATTGCGAGCCAAAGTGCGCTCTTGCTGATCGAGGCTCCTGCGTCTAACTGATGGCGCTGGGGAAACGGGAGACAATAGCAGACTGCTCGATTTGAATGAGAGCTCCAAATGGTGCATCGGCATGCGGTGTCTCTGGTGTCGCCTGCTCGCGAAGGGCCGACGACTCGACGACGCGCCCACTGCATGCTCCCTTCTTCCCTGTCGCTGGTGAGTGCTTGCACCCCTGACGGAACGACTGGCACAGGACGCAGCACCACGACAGGTTGCAGTGATCAGTTGGGGTCTCTAGCAGAAGCCGCCACTGTCAGGCCACAAGTAAATCGGGGGTTTTACGTCCGGTTTAGTGGTCAATCACTGAACCGTTACCAGCCGCCTGGCGCTGGAACAGCCGAGGCCCAGGTTTGCAGCTAGTGTTCCGGCTGAGATTCTAACCCCTACCACTTGGGCGGTCAGTCCAGCTCATTATTTAACGTCGCGGCCACTGTCAGGCCACGCGGGCAGGGATGCCGCTCTGCACCATGTGCTCCTTGACCACGCTGATCGGCACCTCGCGGCGGTGGAAGATGCCGGCGGCCAGGCCTGCGGCTGCCTTGGTCTTCTGCAGCACGCGGGGGTGCGCCGCGGCAGCAAGTTGAGCTGAGCGCACAGGCACAGCAGGCAGGCAGGCACAGCACTCCTGCATCCCCCGCGCAGCGGCGCCACCTCCCAATCCCACAGCCTCCCCTGTCGCCCCTCCCCACGCCTGCCATCCGCCCCGCCACACCTGGAACACCTCGGAAAAGTGCTCGGGCGCGCCGGCGCCCGAGGAGGCGATGACGGGGATGGTGACCGCGTCTGACACGGCCGCCACCAGCTCGATGTCAAAGCCCTCCCCCACGCCGTCGCAGTCGATGCAGTTGAGCAGGATCTCGCCCGCGCCCAGGTCCTCCACCGCGCGCGCGAGCTCCACCGCGTCGACGTCGCGCCCCTCGCGCCCGCCCTTGACCGTGCACTGCCACCAGCAGTAGGTCTCGCCCGCGGGGCCAGGGCGCGCCGTGCGCACCGTGTGGTGGCGCGTGGCAGCGGGATCAGCCACATACACGCGGCGCGGGTCGATCGAGATGACAACCGCCTGGAGGCAGGAGCAACAGAGATGCAGAAGCAACAGATGGGCGTCAGGGGGCCACTGACCCACACCGCCACCCGCCGTGCTGCCCAGCAGGTCTCCACCTAGCACGCGCCGCCCGCCCAGCAGGCCAGCACCCAGTGCGCCGCGCGCGCAGTCAGCCACCTGCGCGCCGTAGACGGCCGAGATCTGCTCGATCGCAGTGCTGCCGTCCTTGGCGCGCCCGCGTGCCAGGTAGGCCTCCACCGCCTCCACCGCGTCGCTGCCGATGGACACCTTGTCCGCGCCGGAGCGGAAGTACTCGGCCGCAACTTGGAGCGCGGAATATGACCGCCCCGCGCCGTCGGTGAACCCGCGGATGCCGCCGCCCACGGTAAGCGGGACAAACACGCCCTCGCTCGCCTGGCGCAGCACCTCGAGCATGGGCAGGTCGCCGAGCGGGAAGTCGCGGAAGCCGGTGATGTTGAGGAAGGTCACCTCGTCGGCGCCCTCCTCAAAGTAGCGCCCCGCCAGCTCCACCGGCTTGCCCAGGTTGCGCACCTCGCCCGCGTCTGCAAAGGAGGACGGGGAAAGGCAGGGCAAGGGGAAGGCAGGGTGTAGGCGGCTGCAGGGGGCGGTGCGGCGGCACAGCAGCCAGGGCCAGCAGGCTGCGCTCACACGCTGCTCCTCTCCCATTGCGCTTCGTGCACCAGCGGTCTCTCCTGTGCCCCTCCCGCCCCCCGCTCGCCCCGTCGCCTCGCTGCCTCGCCTCCCGCGGCCCCTGCCCCCGCCCCCGCCCCGCGCCCCGCCTCACCCGTCGCCTCGCGCACGTCGTACTGGTCGCCCTTGGTGACCACCAGGTCGCCGCGGTCGTTGGCACGCACATCGAGGCAGGCAATAACGCGCTTGGCCAGGCCGCCCAGGTGGCCGTCGCCTGGCGTGGGAGGCGCGCGGTAGGGCCCCGCGCCCTCGGGCTCCAGGAAGGAGCGCAGGATGTCCAGCCCCGCGCGCCCGCTCTTCTCGGGGTGGAACTGCGTGGCGCAGACGTGCCCCTTTTGCACCGCCGCCACAAACTCGCCGCCGTAGTCGGCGGTGGCCAGCACCCAGTCGGCGTTGGCGGCGCTGGGCGTGCCGTGGTACGAGTGCACAAAGTATACGCGGCGGTCGCCGACCTGGCTCAGCAGCGTCGACGGCCGCCTGCGCATCGGGGGGGGAGGCGGCCGGGGAGGCGGCCGCGGTGTCAGAGCGCGCCCACGAGGAGGAGTGGCGCGCGCCGGCGGCGCCTCGGCTCTTTTTCAGAGGCCGGACGCTTCAGGCCGGCAGCGCACCCCGCTCACTTCTGTATGACCTCGTTCCAGCCGATGTGGGGCACGGGTAGGCCCTTGCTAGTGTCAAAGTGCTCAACCACGCCGGGCACGAGGCCCAGGCCCTCGCAGCCGCCGCTCTCCTCCGAGCCCTCAAACAGCAGCTGCAGGCCCAGGCAGATGCCCAGGAAGGGGCGGTCCGCCTGCAGCGCCAGGGGGCATCGGTGGCGGCAGAGGAGTCGATGCGCGGCAAGCAGGCTGCGGCAGGGCAGAGCTGCGCTTGCATGACATGTTATGGCCTGGCTGCCAGCCATAGCTGGTGCAAGAGCAGCATAAAAGGAACACGAGCCAGCGCATGAAGCCCTCTGTCGCACCAGAATGTAGTCGCGCAGCGCATTCACGTAGCCGCGCTTCTGCAGGATGTCCATCGCCTGGCCAAACGCGCCGACGCCTGGGAATATTAGCCGCCCCGCGTTTGCAATGTCGGCTGCGCTCTCCACCTGCATTCGCGGCGTGCAGGTCAGCGGGACACGCCCTGCCCTGCACATGTTGCTCACCACACCCAACCTGCCCCTCTGTGACCTGCTCGCTTCACTCACGTCTCTGATAGTGAAGCCGCACTTGGAGATGGCATTCCTCACACTGCGCACGTTGCCCGCGCCATAGTCGAGCAGCCACACCTCGCGGTCGGAGGCGCTAGCCCGGCAGGGCGTGGCCAAGCGGCGAGCGGGCCGCGGCCGCTGCTGCTGCGTGCCCCTGTACGGCAGGTGGCACGGCCGTTTGACGCAAGGATGGCACCTCGTGAGCCATACATTCAATTGCCAACAACGACCTCTACGCCCGCGTGCGCACCTGTGCTCGGCGGCGGCCCGCAGGGCGGTGGCCGGCGACGACAGCCCCACTGCCAGGGCGGCGGCCATCGCGGCCCTGCTGCTCAGAGGCTCTGCGCCTGGTGCCTCTGGCTGCAGTGGGGGCAGCTAGATGGGGTGGGGATGGTGGCAGGGCCGATCGCCTGCTGGCAGCTCCCCTCGATTTGGAGAATGGCCAATTGCAATTGGAGATCGGCTTTGGGACCCGCGTTGCTGGTCAAGTAAGGAAGGCCCCATTTCACATGCATGTGTTCCCCCCGTTGTCTCACGACCTGCGCATACAGCTAAAGTACCAATCGCCCGCTTCTCAGCGTCGCAACCACACAAACTTTAGTTCGAGAGCCAGCGGCGCGCGGGACGCAACGCAGTCACTCTGCAGACAGCGACCAACGAGCCACAGCCGCCGCAGAGCACAAGGAGGCCACCGCGCCGGCGCGGGCGATAGCGGGCGGCGGCCCCGCACGCCGCCGCGGCGTGAGGGCACGCTTGGGGCAGTGGTGCCATGAAGTTTGCTCAGCTGGTGATTGGGCCGGCTGGCAGTGGCAAGGTGAGCACAGCAGCTCGGCACTCGCTGATTGCTGCTCGCTGCCAACTGCGCTTTCGCAACTCACACCCATCCGCCACCTCACTGTGCAGTCGACTTACTGTGACACTATCAAGCAGCACTGCGATGCCATCGGGAGAGCGGTGCACGTGGTCAACTTGGGTGCGGCTGTGCAGTGCTGCTGCCCCCGACCTGGCTGCTGTGCACTGCGCTGTGCATCACTGTCACGCTCGTTCCCACCAGTCCCCCTTCCCTCCGCCCTGCAACAGACCCAGCAGCTGAAGAATTCAAGTACCCAGTGTCCATTGATGTGCGGGACCTGGTGACCCTGGAGGATGTTATGGAGGAGCTTCAGCTTGGGCCCAACGGGTGTGAAGCACGCCTGGCGCATCCCTGTGCTCGCTCCCTGCCCACCTCCCGCTTAACCGAGTGCCGCGTGCTTCACTCAACTGCCCGTCTCCCTCTTTGCCGCTCTCCGCGCTGCTCTCCGAGCCACCCACATGCGCTTACTGCCACTGCGCCCCCACCACGCCGCGTTTCTGTTTCAGCATTTCTGCCTCCGTTCGCCGTGCGGCGCGCCCACGCCGCCGCGCCTGCCCTGCAGGGGGCTGCTCTACTGCATGGAGTACCTGGAGGAGAATTTGGAGGAGTGGCTGGGGGAGGAGTTGGGGGGCTATGGCGACGACGATTACCTCATCTTCGACTGCCCGGGGCAGATCGAGCTCTACTCCCACCTCTCCGTCTTCCGCAGCTTTGTGGAGTACCTGCGCCGCAACGGCTGGGCCGTCGCCGCCGTCTACTGCCTGGACAGCCAGTTCGCAGCCGAGGTGCCCAAGTTTGTCGCGGGCTGCCTCTCGGCGCTCAGCGCGATGGTGCAGCTGGAGCTGCCCCACGTCAATGTGCTGACCAAGATGGACATCTGCAAGAACAAGGTCAGCGCGCCCCCGGGGAAGGGAGGGCAGAGGATGGGCGGGAGGAGGCTCAAGCATCTGACGGGCGACGAGGGGGTGGGAGGGTGTGCAGCTTGGCCAAGTGCGCGACCGCGGAGCTGTTATCTGTATCCCTCCTTCGCCGCCCTGCCTCCGCCCCCTCAGGAGGAGGTGGAGGCGCAGTTCCTCACGCCCGACATTCGGGAGCTGCAGCACCAGCTGGACGCGCAGACGGGGCCGCGCTTCCGCCGGCTCAACAATGCGGTGGCCACGCTGCTTGATGACTTTGCCATGGTCTCGTTCACGCCGCTGGACAACAGGGACGAGGAGAGCATCGAGGCGCTGCTGCTGCAGATCGACTCTGCGATCCAGGTGCGTGTCTCGGGGATGAAGGCCGCGCTCTCCAGCTGCTGTGCCAGCGCAGTCCTGGCACACCTGCGATGTGCGCGCCTCCCTGCGTCTGCAGTATGGAGAGGAGCAGGAGCCCAAGACGCAAGAGTACGGTGACTTCCCTGATGATGACGAGGGCCCCGACTACTAACGAGCAGGGATATGCCAGTAGAAGGGCGGCAGCAGCAAGGGCAGGTGGTTGGGCGTGGACCGTGCTGGTCTGGGTGCGGGGGAGGTACTGGAAGCCCTGCGCTGGTAGTCGTGCCATGTGAAAGGCTCGATAGAGACACAGGCCCATAGCTGAAAGGCAGTGGCTCCTAGACATTGCCGCGAGAATGGGCGAGGCAGGTGGCACGGGCGGCGGAGGCGTAGGTCCCGCTGTTCACGCCCATCTCTTTGTCAGTCGTTTCTGCCCCCTGAGTCACGCTTGGCGTTTTTATTCTTCTTCTTTCGACGCCGCTGTGACTCACAGCGCTGTTGATCTCTAGGGGGCGCAGCGGGGAAGCCGCTTCTGATTGTCAACTGCGGATCGCTTCCGACTGACGTCGGGGACCGTTGGGCGCCGGGACCGATGTCAGGGCGACTCAGGCGAGCCTGCACAAAGCCAGTCAAAGTCTGGCTCCCCTTGCAACTGCAGCTCCGATGGCCTCTCGGCCTCTCTACGCTGGTGCCGCAGCGCACGCGGCGCCCTGCACACCAAGAGCTGCCGCCTGCTGCCCCGCCTGCCCGCCTGCGGGCGGCCCTGGCCGACCGCCACCTGCTTGCCCTGCTTGCAGAGACCTCATCAAGTCGGTGCGCGCGTGCAAGACAGCGCAGGAGGAGCGCGATGTGATCAGCAAGGAGTCGGCGGTGCTGCGGCAGGCGTTCAAGGAGCAGGATGGCACCTACCGCCACAGGTGGGGCCGAGCCCGCACGCTGTGTGTCCTCCGAATCCAGCTGGCCAAGATCCAGCTGACCCAGCTCTGAGCCCTCCCTCTCTGCAAACCCATCCGCAGGAATGTGGCCAAGCTGCTGTTCATGCACATGCTGGGTGAGCGGCGAGCCGGCGCGCGTGCTGCCGGGCGCGCAGTTGCGGTTGTTGCCGAGCATCGGCGCTTGCCTGTGCTTCCAACTCGAGCCCCTGCACCCACCGACCTCCTTGGCACCCTCCGCCGCACCCCCGCCCCCGCGCCACAGGCTACCCCACCCACTTTGGGCAGATGGAGACGCTCAAGCTGATCGCGAGCGCAGGCTTCCCCGAGAAGCGCATCGGCTACCTGGGGCTCATGATCCTGCTGGACGAGCGGCAGGAGGTGCTGATGCTGGTCACCAACAGCCTGAAGAACGACCTGAACAGCAAGAACCAGTACACGGCGGGGCTGGCGCTCTGCGCGCTGGGCAACATCTGCTCGGCCGAGATGGCACGCGACCTCGCGCCCGAGGTGGAGCGCCTGCTGTCCTCGGGCAACCCCTACCTGCGGAAGAAAGCGGCGCTGTGCGCGACGCGCGTGCTGCGCAAGATCCCCGACATGCTGGAGAGCTTTGCGGAGCGTGCGGTGGCGCTGCTGGAGGACCGCAGCCAGAGCGTGCTGCTGGGCGGCGTGACGCTGGTCCAGGACATCTGCGCGCAGGAGCCGGGCGCGGTGGCGGCCTTCCGCCCCCACGTCCCCCTGCTGTGCAAGATCCTGCGCTCCCTCTGCATGGCCAGCTTCTCCCCCGACTACGACGTCTCGGGCGTGGCCGACCCCTTCCTCCAGGTCGCCATCCTCCGTCTGCTGCGCGTGCTGGGCCGCGGCTCGGCCGAGGCCAGCGACGCCATGAGCGACGTGCTCGCCCAAGTGGCCACCAACACCGAGGGCGCGCGCAACGCGGGCAATGCTGTGCTGTACGAGGCGGTGCAGACGATCATGGCGGTGGAGAGCATCGGCGGCCTGCGCGTGCTGGCCGTCAACATCATGGGCCGCTTCCTGTCCAACCGCGACAACAACAGCCGCTACGTCGTGCTCAACACGCTGGCACGCGTGGTGGGCGTGGACACCCAGGCGGTGCAGCGCCACCGCACTACCATCGTCGAGTGCGTCAAGGACGCCGACATCTCCATCCGCCGCCGCGCGCTGGAGCTGGTGTACGCGCTGGTGCGCGCGAGCGGCGAGGGGCGCAGGGCGGGGCCCGGTGGGGGGAGCAGCGACAGCCACGGGATGCTGGCGGGGCAGGAGGCAGGGCAGGAGGCAGTAGATGCCCTGGTGCAGTGCGCATTCTTTGCCCGAGACGGAAGCGTGCTCACTTCCTGGCTGCGCGCTCGCTTCCCTCACCTCCCTCTGAACTCACCCTCCTCCCCCGCTCCTCTTATTCCAGGTCAACGAGGGCAACATCCGCACGTTGACCAAGGAGCTGCTCGACTACCTGGACGTGTGCGACGTCGAGTTCAAGCCCGACCTCGCCAACAAGATCTGCCAGCTCGTGCAGCGCTATGCCCCCGACAAGCGCTGGTACATTGACTCCATGATGGCAGTGCTGGTGCAGGCAGGGCCCTACGTCCAGGCCGAGGCCTGCCGCGCGCTGGTGGTCGTCGTGATGAACGCCACCCAGCTCCACGGCTACGCCGTGCGCGCCTGCTACCGCGCGCTGGTCGCCAGCGGTGCAGGCGCCGCGCCCGCGCTGCTGACCACCGCCGTCTGGTGCATAGGTGGGCGCCGCGCCGCCGGCGCCGCGCTCTGCCGCACGCCTGCGGCCTGCCTTGCATGGTAGCAGCGATGCTTCGCCGCGTGCGCACTCTGCAGCCCGCCTCTCGAGTCGCTCGTGGCTGATGCTTGCTGCTGTCCCTGCCTGCCATTGCTGTTCTCCAGGCGAGTATGGCGAGCTGCTGTGCAGCGGCGACGCCAAGCTGCTGGAGGGGGAGCCGCCGGTCGGCGCAAGCGAGGACGAGGTGGTGGCGCAGCTCGAGGCGGCGCTGCGCCGCCCCGACCTCGGCGTGGAGGCCCGCGAGTACTGCCTGACCGCGCTGATGAAGCTGGGCGCGCGCTTCCCGGCGTCCGCGCCCCACATTCGGGCGGTGATCGAAGCGCAGACCACCAGCGCGGCGCTCGAGGTGCAGAGCCGGTCGGTCGAGTACACCCGGCTGTTCCGCTTTGACGCCATCAGGCCCCAGGTCATGGAGCACATCCCGCCGCTGGAGGAGAGCGCATACGACGCCAGCTTGGAGCCGGCAGAGCCGGCGGCGGGCGGCGCCGCGGCTGTGGGCGGGGATGCGGCGACTGACCTGGCCGCGCTGCTGGGCCTGGATGTGGGCGCGGCGGTGGCGCCGAGCAGCAGCACCGCGGCGGCCGGGCCGGCGGCGGCGGCGGCGCCAGCTGCGGCACCGGCCTCGGTCTCCGCGCTGCAGGACCTGCTGGCCGGCGACCTGCTGGGCAATGGCACGCCTGCGGCGGGAGCAGCGGCAGCGGCGCCTGTGGCAGTGGCCGACCCGCTGGCAGACATACTGGGGGCGGGCCCCTCGACCTCTGCGCCCGCGCCCAGCTTCACCGCCTACCAGCGCGGCGGAATCACGATCACCTTCAGCCTTAGCAAGTCGGGCAGCCCCGAGGACACCGACGTGCTGGCCACATGCACAAACAGCGGCGCCGAGCCCATCCGCGATTTTGCGCTGCAGGTGGGCAGAGCAGTGGGGCGTGGTGGGACAAGGGTGGGGGAGCGCCAGCGAGCTGGCCTGCCTGGGGCACGTGCAAGGGTGGGAGGCCACGAGCGCTCTTGCAAGGAGCCTCACCGCTGCTGTCGTGCCACATGTCTCGCTCGCAGGCCGCGGTGCCCAAGTTCATGCAGCTGCGCCTGGACCCTGCCAGCGACTCGGTGCTGCCGGCCGGTGGCGCGGGCAGCGCTACACAGCGGCTGCACATCCACAACACCATGCATGGCATCAAGCCGCTGGTGCTGCGCCTGCGCCTCACCTACACGACGGGGGATGGGCAGAGTGTGGTGGAGCAAGCAGAGGTGTGGAGCCGGCACTGGGATGTGAGATGCGAGTGGGGAGTCCAGGAAGCATGTGCCGCTGCTGCATCTGATCGCATTGCCTGGCTCTTCCCTCTCTCCTTGGCAGGTCAACCAGTTCCCACCCGGCTTCTGATGCTGCTGCGGCCCTCCGCCTCTCAAGTAGTTTACATTCAGGCCCGAGGCTGGAGCACATATAGAGCGATAGCGAGCGAGCGAGCAGTGCTGGGAAACAGTAGCAGGGGGAACAGTGGTCTGTCAGTGCTGGGTCTGTCAGAGCGGCAGGACTGTAAGAGCGACCTTGAACGGCTGCGCAAGCTGCTCGCCGCCGTTGAGCTGGCTGCCGTGGTGCATGGGGGCCACCAGCACACTTAGGGTAAGGTCCACCTGCTGCGAGAAGTAGAGGCTGTCGTCGTGGGCCAACATCACGCGCACCGTGGCGTCCTCCCCCGCGCCCACGATGCCCGATGCGGGCACCACCGACAGCTGCCGCGCGACGGCCGCCGCCGCCGGGCTGCCGTCGCCGCTGCGCGCCAGCCGCGCGGTGAAGTAGCAGGGCTCGCTGCTGGCATTGGACAGCAGCAGGCCCTGCTCCGGCAGCTGCACCGAGTGCAGGCGCAGCGCGGCGGGCGAGACGGTGATGGCGGCGCCGTGCGCGCCCTCTGCGCCACCGCCCGCCGCCACCTCGGCCTCGGCTGCCTGCTCCTCCAGCAGCCGGCTGCAGATGGCGCGCTTCTTGTGGTAGTCGGTGATGGGAAGGTCGACCTGCAGGGGGGGGGGGGGGGGCGCGAGCGACACTGGTGGGCTTGTGCAACAGGCCGAGGACCGGAAAACTGCCATGACAGGCTGAGCTGACTGCCGGCACGGCTCAACAGACCGCACCTCCAGCATGCAGTAGACGGGCTTGTGGTCTGAGTCGTTGACGTCGGCCCAGCAGTTGTACTCGGTGCAGGACACGACGACGCCGCGCTCCAGCGGCCGCGGCCCCGACGGCGACTCCGACTCGTCCAGCTGCGCGGCAGGGGGGAGGGGGTGGCGCGCATGCGGGAGGGAAACCACAGGTGACAAGCCGGGGGCGAGACAGATGGGCTCGCACGCAGCCAGGCAGCCGGGGTCCAGGCGCAGCGGCTGCCAGGCCCAACTGCGGCGCCCTTGCTGGCCTGCGCATCGCGTGCAAGCAGCAGTCCCAGGGCAGGGTTCAGCGCTGGTGTCGAGACAGCCCCCGCCTCCCCCGCCTCCGTCCCCGCGCGCACCTCTGGCGTGGCAAACGGCCGCGTGCCGCGGAAGAAGATGCGGTCGCACCAGGCGGGGATGCGCCGCTTCTCGCTGGAGTCATAGGCAAAGGGGTTGGCGGTGGCCTTGTCGAACTTGTAGGTGGGGCGGAAGCGGATCGCTCCCTCGTGCAGGCCGCGAAAGACGCGGCCCGCCGCCATCTCCCGCCGGCACTGGTCCGCCTCGAGCAGCGGGGCCAGCTCGTTGCGGATCGCGCGCTCCTTGACCTCCTCGTAGCTCCCCTCTATCCGGTAGTTGAAGTCGCCCATCCAGACGAGCAGCTCCGCGTTGCGCATGCCCTCGCCCTGCACCAGCTCGGCGCAGGCTCCGAACGGCGCGTCGGGGCCGCCGCCCACCGACCCCGCCTCTGAGTCGGCGTCCTCGTCGTCGGCGCCCGGCCGGCCCGCGGCGCCCTTGGCAGGCCGTCCGGCGCCGACGCCGGCGTCGTCGACGCCCTCGTCCGTCGCAAACCAGGCCTTGCGCACAAACGTGAGCTGCTTGGTGATGAGCGCGTAGTTGGCGTTGCGCTGCTCCACCGCGCCCTGCGGCGGGAGCGGCCGTCATCGAGCGGGTTGAAGGGTGTGATCACCCCGTGCGCCAAGCAGACGGGCAGGAGGACGCTGGAGGGCCAGGGGCCGCACAGGAGGCCCGCCAGGCAGGAGTTCCACGCCGGGCAGATGCCCTGCAGCTCAGCATCCGTATACCCCCACGTCGCCCCCACCCCGCCGCGCACCTGGTGCGCCGCAAAGTGCGAGCAGATGACGGCGACCTTGCGGCGGTGCAGGCTGAACTCGACCGCCACGGCGCCCTTGTTGCCGCCGACGCCCAGCACGCCACAGGCGACGGAGGCGGTGGCCACCTCGCCGATGCAGGCGCGCAGGGAGTTGCGGGCAAAGGCCATGACGAGCATGCCCGACAGCTGGCGCTGGCCGACCTGGTGCCAGTGGCGCTCGCCGCCGAGCGCGGCCAGCAGGGAGGCCGCCCAGAACTTGGCGTTCATGTTGCCTTTCTCCTGCATCCTGTAGGACAGCGCGTCCTTGGCGGCGGCCAGCGCGACCGAGGAGGAGCCCATCTCGATCTCCTGGCAGGCCACCACCGCCAGCGCCGCGCCGAACGACGCCTCGTGCACCCAGCGGAAGAATGCGGAGCCCTGGTCCGGCTTGCGCTCGTTCACGTTCCAGGTGACGCAGAGAACGCTCAGGCTCTCGCGCCGGAACGTCTCGATCGCGTGGATGTCCCAGGAGGTCCTGGGGACAGGGGGTACGGGGGTACGGGGAGCGGCGCGCCGCGGCCTCAGGCAAGGGCAGAGCGGCGGGATGGAGCGGAGCGAGCGGCGCCGGGCAGCGCGACAGGTGCACGGGTACAGCGGACTGGCCCGCGGCGCCACGCCGCAAGACAGGCGGGAAGGCAGGCAGCGCCATTGCTGCGCCGGCGGCTCACAGAGTGTCGTGGTCGCTGGCGCTGGGCGCGGCGGCGCTCCAGCCCGTGATGCTGCCGTCGGCGGCTAGGGTGTACACCCGGTTGCCGGCCTGGACCATGGCTATGACCGCCGCCGCGTGGGCGGTGAACACCTTGAGTGTGGCACCCTCCGTGTCCAGCACAGACAGCATGCCGTCCACGAAGCCCACCCACAGCCGCGCGCCCACCGCGCACAGCGTCTGCACGGGGCTCGCAAACTCGCGCGCCCAGGCCAGCCGGCCCGCAAAGCTGTAGCGCTCCACGCGCCCGCGCTTGTAGCCGACCCAGACATGGCCGTCGGGCGCCGGCACCACCGCGCGCACGCCACCCGCCGCCTCGGCCGCCGCCTGCTGCTGCTGGGCCCCGCCCAAGGCGCCCTCATCGTCGGCGGCCGCGAGCGCGGCGGCGGCGGATACCGTCGACGGGCCGCGGAGCGCGGTGGCAGGCGGCTGCGCGCCCCAGCCGGGCGGGCCGCCGCCGCCGTCTGGCTTGCGCGCCAGGTTCTTGCCCAGCGCCTTGCCCAGGAATTTGACCGCCTTGCCTGCGCCCTGCACCACCTTGCTGCCGCCGATGGACACGCGCTCCAGCAGCTCGCTCACGCTCGTGTCGGTCGCCGCTGCCCAGCCCTCCTGCTCCGCGCGCAGCGCAGCCCACGACGCGGGCGCCGGCCGCGCCACCACCGCGCCCGTCAGCGGGTCGACCTCCAAGCCCTGCAAGGGCGTGGGGGAGAGCGCGCGCAGCGCGTGCGCGTCGGCGCGAGGCGGGACAGGCTGGGCGCCCCGGGAGCGCGGTCGTGCATCCCCGCGTGGCAGCGCTCGTGCGCGAGCGCACGATGGGTCCCGCACCTCCCTAGCCCACGCTCCCGGGCCAGCCCCGCCTCCCTCCCCTTGCGCCCTCCCTCCCTGCAGCGACGCTCCGCCGCCGCTCCCAGCCATCCCACCGTGGAGGCGTCTAGCCGGTACTTGGAGGCCGGGTCGGTGGTGCTGGCCATCAGCAGGTCGGAACTCGAGCCGCCGGGCGCCGCCCTCGGCCGGTTGAGCACGCCGAAGAAGGCGCCGGTGCTGGCATCCCACAGCATCACGCCGCGGCCGGAGCCGCTCCACACGACCTGGCCCGTGGAGTCGCAGGCCAGGAAGGCGACGGGCGAGGCGTGGGGGCGCTCGCCGCCGGGGCGGCGCAGCTCGCGGCACGCCGGCGCGCCCTCCTCGCCGGCGGCGTCGGGGGCCCACACGCGGATGTGGCCCCGCGACGAGCCGGTCCACACCTCCCCCGCGGGCGTGACACAGATCGAGGTGATGTGGCCGATGCGGAACGCCTGCCAGGCGGCCAGCCGCTGGCCGAGCTGCAGGCTCATGCCCGGCTCGCCGCCGATGTCATAGGCGGCGACGCAGCCCTCGGCATCGCCCACCCACAGCACCTGGCCCGCCGCGTCAACGTGCAGGCAGGTGCAGGGCTTGCGCGGCGTGATGGCCGCCTCGAAGCAGGGGGCAGAGTCCTGGTCCTCAAACGCCGCGCCCTGCTGCGGCGGCGGCGCGACATGCAGGTTGCCGAGCCCCATGCCCGAGGGGTTGCGCCCCAGCGTGCTCTTCTTCTGCGCGGCAGCGGGTGAGGAACAAGGCGGGGCAGGGCAGGGCCATCAGCCATCAGGAGTGCAGCACGAGCATGCGGCGCTCGCAGCAGCGGGGGCCCAGAGCAGGGCACAGCACAGCCCTCGCCAGCGCAGGGTTGAGGGCAGAGAGGCAGGGCTGCCTCCAAACGCCAGGAGCAGGCGGCGGCAACAGGGGGGCGGACAACAGCTGCGCGGGGCACAGGGATGGCGCCGCGGGGCACACACACAGAGCACCTCAGTGTCTATGATCCCCCAGCGTACCTGCCTCCGCGTCCCCTCCACCAGGTCTGGCGGCAGCTGCAGGCAGCCCTCTGGCCGCGCCCACTGCAGCACGCCGCCGTTGCAGGCTGGCCCTGCGAACAGGCTGCCGTTCCCCGCAGCGAGTATGTGCAGCTTGGCCGACGTCTTGGGCTGCAGCGGCGGCAAGCGCGCCTCAAAGCCCAGCGGCGCGTCCATCGACGGCGGCCCGAGGCTGCTGTGCAACTCGGCGCCGTCCCGGCTGCCGGCACTGCTGCGGCCCAGCATCCGCCGGAGGGAGGGCGCGCCCTGCGGCGGCCGCAGTGACCGCGCTTGGCTGCTGGTGGCCGTGGCGCTAGATACCTGCCGCTCCCGCAGTGCCGCAAGGCCAAACAGGTCATCATCATCCTTCCCTTCCTCCGGCGCAGGCAAATCTGGCATGGCCGCCGCCGCCGCCGCCGCCGCCGCCGCCGCCGCGCCAGCCTCACTGTACGCAAGGCCCAGCAAGTCATCAATCGCCGCGGCGCTGCCGGCCGGCGCAGGCGCCGGCACTGCAATCAACTGCTCCTCCTGCTGACGCTGCTGCTCCTCCTCCGCCAGCGGCTGCAGCAGGCGTGGGGGCGGCAGCGGGCCGCGGCCCAGCGCGGTCCAGGCGGCGGGGTCCAGCGCCGCCGCCGCGTGCTCCTCGGTAAACGGCACCCCGCTCTGCGCCAGCGCGACGAGGCGGAGCACCTGGGCAAAGCGGTGGCGGCTCAGGCCCTTGCCCTCGCGCGCCACCACCTCTGGCGACTTGACGAGCTTCCAGATCTGCAGCAGGGGCCGAAATGCGGGAGGGGGAAGTGATGCGGAGAGTGCGGTACCGCACTCACAAACAGGGGCGCAAATTCAGCGTCCTAGGGCAAACCCCGCCGCCCATCCACCAGCATGGTTCGCAACGAGCCGTCAACAGCCGCTGTTCTGTGCATCGCAGCCGTTGTCCGCGGCAGGTGCAGCCCTGCCTCGCCTTGCTCAGGTCGGCCGACGACAGGCCAGTGCGCAGGAAAAAGTCGCGAGCCTCTGCGTCTGCCACGCGGCCGTCGTGGTCGGCGTCCGCCTGCCTGAACCACTCGTCCACCTTGGCGTCTGGCAGGCCATCAACTGATGCGCAGGGCGCCTGCGCGATGCGGCCACGCAGCGGGCGTATTCGGGCGGGCGGGTTGGCCCAGCAACGACAGGTGGACGGATTGCCGCCTCACCTGCTCTCCCAGACGTCTGACGGGGGCTGCCACTGCCCTCTCCTGCAAATATTGGCCGGAAGACGCCTGTCCGAGAATAGGCCTGTTGCTCACTGGGCGGCTGGACGCCAGCTCGTCGAAGGCGTCCACCATCACGCCGTGGAGCAACAGCGCTTTGAGGGAGAGGGCAAATGTGGGCCTCCCCTCTCTGGCCCTTCCCCGATGTGAAAATGACCTGGTGGGGTGAGAAGGCAATCGAAAATAGTGATGACCAGTTCGTCAAGCAAATGTGTCGAGTCAAGCCCACGATCGCTGCCATCGCGCCTGTTTTCGAGCCTCTGATCCACCCACTTCTGTTTGAGGCAAGAGAGACGCAATTGCGAGCCTGTCCCAATTTGTGCTCGCCACCGCCACATCCACCCTTCCCCAAGCTCTTCAGCGTCGAGACTTCAGCAGGGGTTGTGGAACAGCTCTCGGATTGGCAAAAGGTTGGCTGGCATGGCGCTTGCCTCTGCGAGGCTCACTGCCAGAGCCTCGCAGCAGCTGTGGAGGGCGCAGCAGCAGCAGCGAAATGCAGCGGTGAGGGCCAGGCTCCAGTGCATGGCCACGGCGGCGGCTGCGCCAGAGGCGGCGGTGGCGGGCGGCGCCACGCAGCAGGCGGCGACCGAGCGCAGGTGCGGAAAGGCACACACACACACTGTTGCGCGCCTCTCCTGCTGCAAGCTCATGTCTGAGACATAACGCTGGAATGCACGCAATCCTGCGCACTGGCGCCCCGACATCTGTGCCACTCGCCTCGCCCCGCACGCAGGAAGCGTGTGCTGTCGGGGGTGCAGCCGACAGGCAGCCTCCACCTCGGCAACTACCTGGGCGCCATCCGCAACTGGGTGGAGCTGCAGGAGCAGTATGGTGCGCCGCGCCAGGCCTAGAAAGCTAGAAGTCGGGGGCAGCTCCTGCGCTGCCCAGGCTGCTTTCTCCTGCGCGCACCCTCCTCCCTCGCGGTGCGCCCGCCACTCCCTCCCTCGCTCTCCCCCCTGCCGTCCAGACACCTACTTCTGCGTGGTGGACCTGCATGCCATCACGCTGCCCCACGAGCCGGCCGAGCTGCTCAGGTCGACGCGCAGCAGCGCGGCGCTCTACATCGCGGCGGGCATCGACCCGGCGCGCGCGTCCATCTTTGTGCAGTCGCACGTCCCCGCCCACGCTGAGCTCACGTGGCTGCTGTCCTGCGTCACGCCCATCGGCTGGCTGCGCAAGATGATCCAGTTCAAAGAGAAGTCGAGGAAGGCAGGGGCCGAGGAGGTGGGCACCGGCCTGCTCACCTACCCGGTGCTCATGGCGGCCGACATCCTGCTGTACCAGGCGCGCAGGCCTGCTGCTGTGGGTGTTGCTGTTGCTGTCGTTGCTGTTGGAACAGCCGGGCGGGCAGGAAGCCGCCGGGTGCACGGAGAGGCGCCAGGCCTGCGCGGGGAGCTGGGGGAGGCGGCTGCATGTGCGCTGGGGTGGCCGGGCCGGCACGCAGGGAGGCAGTGCAGCCGGATGGCAGGCGCGGCACCGCGGCACAGGCAGCACCCCCCCGCCGGCATGGAATGGAACGCCACGCAGCCGCCGTTCACCCTGCAGAGATGCGGCACAGCAACATCGCGGTGGCAGCAGTGCAGCCGCGCAGCGTCTCTCGCCCCTGCCTTGCTCCTCGCGCCCCGCCCCGTGCTCCTGCTCACCGCCGCGCGCCGTGCCCCCGCCCCCTCCCGCCCGCGCAGACCGACCTGGTGCCGGTGGGCGAGGACCAGCGGCAGCACCTGGAGCTGGCGCGCGACATCGCGGAGCGCGTCAACCACCTGTTTGGCGGCAAGCGCGCGAAGAAGATGGGGTGCCGCGCGACGCGCCTCTTCCGCGTCCCCGACGCATTCATCCCCCCCGCCGGCGCGCGCGTCATGAGCCTAAGCGACGGCGCCGCAAAGATGTCCAAGTCCGCGGAGAGCGACGCGTCGCGCATCAACCTGCTGGACCCGCCCGACCTGGTGGCCAAGAAAATGCAGCGCGCCAAGACCGACGCGTTTGAGGGCCTGGAGTGGGACAACCCAGACCGCCCCGAGGCCCGCAACCTGCTCACCATCTACCAGGCGAGCCCCACGCTGTCCTGACAGTTTGAATTTGAGCCCCGTGCTGTCCCGACAGTTTGAATTGGAGTTTGAGTTTTGTTTTTAGGGGCAGATTGGTGCTCTGTTCTAGTTTCGAGGTCGCGCGTTGAGGGGCGGAAGGGTGCGCTGGTGGCGCCGGCGCGCACCTCCCTCCCTCACAGCCCGCCTGCTGGCCCCGCCCACATCCGCCAGTGCGTCACGGGGCTGAGCAAGGAGGCGGTGCTTGCCGAGGTCGGCGGCCTGCGCTGGGGCGACTTCAAGCCGCGGCTGGCCGAGGCGGTGGTGGAGCACCTGCGGCCGATCCAGGCGCGCTACGCCGAGGTCAGCGCCGACACCGCCGCGCTTGACGCCATCCTGTACGCCGGCGCCGAGGCCGCGGCGGCCGAGGCGTACGCCACCCTGGACAACGTGTACCAGGCCATGGGCTTCTCGCGCGCGCTGCACCGGCGGCACGCCGCGATGGTCAAGTGACGGCGGCGCGGCACGGCGGCGAGAGGTGGCACGGGCGCAGGCGGGCCCGCTAGCTCTCCCATGCCTCCCTTGCAATTCATGCTATCCCTTGTCCCCCTGCTCTCTGCACCCTGTTAGCAGTCCAGGAAGCAGGTGGTAGAGAAGAGGAGGGGCGTGACAGACTGCCGCCGCGGCATGCATGTCCCAGTGGGGGGCCGCGGGCCGGGAGGGGGAGCAAGCCCCCCCATCGCCCCAGTCGCACTCATCTCCTCAACGTCTTTGTCTTCACCTCCACCAAAGAGCTGCCGTGTGGACGCCCCCTTAGCAGAATTGCAGCGCACTTTCACCCCTGGGCAGCGCCGCGCTGCAACAGTGCGATAGCTTCGCAGAGCACGGCTGGGAGAACACAGAAGGAGCAGAGCTAGCTCGAGCCGGCAACAAGTCCATCGGTAGCCGCAGACACCTGCACGAAGCCACTGAGTAGCAGGTGGGTTGGCGAGGGCTGATTGCGCTGCTTTGCGGCTGACACTGCAGAGGCCAGCCGCCGCCACACGCCGACTCCGCAAGCGCCCGCTCGCCCCCTCGCTCCTCCTGAGCAGCTGGCAGGAGGCGAACAGGCATGGACCCCGGGCCGTCCACGCAGACGACGTACGTGTGCGGCGACTGCGGCGCCGACAACACGCTGCGCGCCGGAGATGTGATCCGCTGCCGCGAGTGTGGCTATCGCATTCTGTACAAGAAGCGCACGCGGCGGGTGGTGCAGTACGAGGCGCGGTGAGTGCAGTGGTGCGGGAGGGGGGGGGGTGAAAGCGGGAGGAGGGACGGTAGAGGGGCGCATAGAGGCAGGGGGGGGGGGGCGACTTTGCAATTGGCTGGCCCCCGTTGGGCGCCTGACTCGAGCGCTGCTTTGCACTGCAGGTGAAGGCGCAGCTGTGATGCGGCGCGGCATGGCGAGGGTGAGGATGCTCCTGCCAGTGCACCTGTTTGCCTGCGCGCGTGCTTGCCTGCGCACATGCCGCGCCCTGCCGAGGAGGAAACATCCCATTCTTCTCACAACGGTCTGCTGAGGGCCTGGCCCCGAGCTGACACACCGGTCATGCTAATCTGATGGCTTCGGCGCTACGCATGTGCACCCCCCTGTTGGGCATCCTACACTGCACTCTCTCAGTGACCAGCTAGACTGCTCCTGAACCCACTGCCCTCTCGCTCCTCCTCGCAGCGCCCAGCACGTGCCTCATCAAACTGGAGACACAGACGCACAGGAACATCACAACAGCCGCCAGGCAATGCACGCACACCGCGTGAGTGCGTGAATTCAGCTTGCTGGGTGGGCCAGCTGGCAGGGTGGAGAGCGAGAGCGAGAGCAGAGAGACAGCAGCAGGAGAGGCAGCGTGAGCAGCAGAGCAAGGCCCCTTTGGAACATGCTACTTCCCAGTAAAGAAGCGCGACAGCACCCAGAGCAGGAGGAACATGATGATGAGCCGCAGGAAGCCGCCTCCACCCGCCGACTTCGCGCCGGCCCACGGAAAGCCCGCGCCCGAGGGGTCGGCCCCCACGGCGCCGCGCGCGCAGGGCGCCACCACGCTGCCGTCGGGTCCGAGGACCGTCAGCTGCACAGGAGGGGCGGCACGTTCAGCGGCAGTGTGGCATGAATCGGCGAGGGCAGAGGAGAGGGCGGTAGTCAATGCGAAGGGCGGCGGCCTCGCCTGCGGGATGCCCACGACGCCGCACGCGCTGGCCAGGCTGCTGCGTGCGCCCGCGTGGGCGTACGGCACGGCCAGCCAGGGCATGTGCGAGAAGTACTCCTGGGGGGGAATCAAGGGCACGCCGCAAGCAGCAAGCAGCATCAGCGACGCAGGAGGTGCCTGATCAGGCCTGCCGCCATGGGGTGCATGCGCAATGGCCGACACCGGGGCCGATACCGCTCAAGCCCCGACTTTCTTGAACTGCTGGCTCCACCGCCAAAGCCAACCTTGAACTGGGCTTCGTTCCGGTCGCTGCTCACAAACACCACCTCAAAGTTTTTGCCCTCTGCCCGCAGCTTCTCATACACACGAACCAGCTGGGGTGTGAACCCGCGGCAGGGCGGGCACCTGCAATGGGAGCGGTGGCGACGGGCGCGCCGATCACATGGCGCGGGGAGGAGCGGGGCTGAGCAGCGTGCTGGGCCCGGTTGTGAGCGCCAGAGGATGACCCCGCTCGCCTACCAGCTAGCACTGAAGTAGAGGCCTGTATAACTGCCGGCAGTCACCTCTGCGGTGGGCACTGGGCCACTCTGCCCCAGGAGCTGGGGCACCACAGCCTTGAGATCGATCTTGACTGCCGCCATGTGGATGAAAGAGCTCTGCATTGGTGCAGTGACAGCACAAGAGCGGCAGCATAATTAAGCTGTGAAGTTTTCGAAGGTGGGCAGCCAGGCGAGGCCGGCTCTGGAGGGAGGGGAGGGGGCGCGTGCCCGCCCCTTCCGCCCGCCCCGCCCCCGTCCGCCCCTACAGCTTGCCCACTAGCTGCCCGGCTTCTGTACGCTCTTCCGTCGCTTGCAGAGTCAGGGGGAGATCAGACGGGGTTCTTGATCGTTGATCGTTCTTCGACCAAACGCGCACTGCAGCAAAGCCTGAGCCTGTTATGAAAAGCGGGAACGCTCAATAATGACAGCAAATACCCGCCCTGCGGTCAGTTGCCGACACCTGCACGCCGGCGGGGGCGGCGCCGCCGGGCCGCCCGCCACCCGACTCTCACTTCAAGCTTCTTTTGCACGCGCACTCTCTCTCTCATCACGCTCATGCCCCCCATCAAGACAGGGTGCACGCCTCGGCCGCCGCTCTCAGCCGCTGCCCTCAGCTGCTGCCGCCCGCTCCGCTCCCGCTGGCGGCACGGCCGCCGCCTCTGCCGCTGCTGGCGCCGCCTTGAAGAAAGCGATGATCTGCTGCACGTTTTTCGTCGCGGCGGCCTCCTCCGCCTCGCGCCGCCGCTTCTGCGCCTTGGCCGCGCGCGAGTCGTTCTCCTCGGCCGCGTGCTCGTGCACGGGCGCAAACGCGGGGTCGCGGGCCAGCACGTCGGGCAGGCCCATGTCCATGCAGCGGCGGTCGCGGCGCGCCACCGCCGCCACGTCCTCAAACTTGAAGTTCTTGCGTTTGGCGGCGACCGCGTGGTCGAGCGCTTTTAGTGCCAGGCCGCCCACAAACAGCTCGGTCGCCTTGGCCAGCGCGCGCACCGCGTCCGCAGAGATGCGCGAGACGTCTGGGTCCACCATTGCAATCTTCTTGACCAGCGAGGTGGGCAGGCCAAACGGCGGCGGCGCGGCGCCGGCGCCCGCCTCCCCCTCGTGCGGCGCCTCTGCTGCCCGCGCCTCGCCGCCCTCGCTGCCGGGGCTGCCGCCTGCCTCTACCGCCGCCGCCGCCGCCGCCTCCAGTTGCTCTGCAATGCAATGGGGGCGCCAGGGGCTGGCACGTTTTAGCGGCAGGCTCTGGTGGTCAAACATGGGGGGCAGCAACGGATTTCATTGCAGCTCCACATCACACAGCCATTGTATGCATGGTGCCCGTGCCCCTCGCAGCTCCGCCCGCACCTTGCCGCTCCGCCGCCTTTTGCACCGCCAGATCCTTGTAGCGCTGTTTGTCCTCGTCAGTCAGGGCGCCCCAGCGCTCGCCCATCGCTTTGCCCACCTCTCCCACGCCCGCCTTGCCGCCCGCCGCCTTGAGCTCGGCAGCCACCGCGGCGCGCTGCTCGTTCGCAAACAGCATGTAGGCCGAGGGGCCGCGGGGCCCCTTGCCAACCGGCTTGGGCGTCATGCTGCGTGGAAGTCAGTGTGCGTCCGGTGAGAGATGAGGGCCATCCGGGGTGAGGGTGAGCGGGCGGTGGCGGGCGGTGGTCACCAAAGCGCTGCTGCATTGCCCGTGCCGATGCAGGTGCGTCCCATCGCCCATGCAGGCGTCGCTCACGTGCGCAGAGACTCACTTGGCTGCGGTGGCTGGCTAGTTCAAACGCAAATGCGGCCGGATGCAGCTGGGGCCGGTGCAGGGCTGATGCGGGGAGTTTGGCAAGCAGCGATCGAGTTGCAGATGAGCCAAAAGCGAAGAACAAGGTGCCACCTGGCAACAGAGCCAGCCAGCAGCACAAATGCGCTCCCCATCCTTTCTGCGTTGTGTGATCGGTGTTCTGAGTTTCGAATCGCTCCCAGAGCTGCTCTACGAACAGGTTGTCCTTGTCTGCTCCTTCTCGCCTGCTCATTGCGCCCTCTTCCCCTTCGCCCCTGAGCTGATCAGCAGTTGCACACGAGCCGTGAACCGTCTGACAGACATACATGCGGACAGACAGTAGGTGCCGGTTGAATTGCCGCTTTCCGCGCTCTGCATGCATGTCTGATCTATGCCCAGTCGGAGGGCGGTTCACGAGGCGAGCAGGGGCGATTGTAGGAGCTGACCACCAGCCCGCCCGTGGGACGCGCCCGCCTCCAGCTCGCCGTCTCTGCTTCCCCCCGTCTCCCCCTGCAGCCGCGTGCGCCGGCAGCATGTCGGTCGTCGTGCCGGTCGCCACGCAGGTCGGCCTGCAGCTGCTGCTGCAGCCGTATGCGCAGGGCATCGGGCGCGTGGCCTGCACTGCCGCGGGCGTCGTCTATCCTGCCTACGCCTCTTTCAAGGCCGTGGAGGCGCTGGCCACCAGCGAGGGCGCGGGGCAGCAGGACCTGGAGCGCCAGCGCAACGCGCGCTGGCAGGCGGCCAAGTGGCTCTGCTACTGGGGCGTGTATGGCGTGCTGACGGTGGCGGAGCGCGTGCTGGACCGCGCGCTGCCCTGGGTGCCGTACTACCAGACAATCAAGCTGGCCTTCCTGCTCTGGCTCCAGGCGCGTGGGCCGCACGCCTGGAGAGAGGTGTTCCGCACCCCTCATGCAGTGCTGGGGCCTGCCACTCGGCGGCGAGCAGCCTGCGCCACACCCACCTCACCCGGGCCCCCCTCCTCGCTACCCTCCCCCTCCCCCGCCGCCATCGACTCTCCTCTCAGGTCCCGCGCTACGAGGGCGCGCAGCGGCTGGCCGCGCTGGCGCGACCCTGGCTGCTCAAGGCCCAGCCCTTTGTAGATGAGACCCTGGTGCTTGCGTACCACTCGATGCGGCAGCCGATGGTGGTGGCGGCGCTCGAGGCGGCGCACCACGGCCTGTCGCGCGTCCCTTGGCTCGAGTGGTTTGTGCGCGGGCCCGACGGCCGCCCCCAGCGCGGCGGCGGCAGCGCGTTCATAACCGACAGCCGCAGCGACTGAGCGGACGGCTGGGCGTCGGCGGCCGCTGAACTGCCGCAATATTGTTCCATCTCTGTACCAACACAGGTCGCCACAGTGCAATGTATTGTAGCTGGCTAGCATTCTGTGTAAGTGCCATGCGTGCAAGTATTCACACGCGCAGAAGTAGTGCGGCAGCGTACATGGAGTCGGCGGGCGGGCGGGTGGTGGCGCAGACAGCGTGCATTGTTGCTTGTGTCTGCTGGATCGCTTTGCGCCACGAGCTCTGCGTGATGTGAGAGCCAAAAGGAGCAAAAACAAAAGGACACCATTGCCTACAAGCTCGCCCCCCCCCTCCCCCAGCGCTGATCTCACTCTGCCTGGCATCACCCTGTCCTCCCTGCGTTCCTCAGCAACCAGTGATTGAATTCCTGCGTGTCGGACGTTGTGTGCACATTGAGCTCGCGGGTCGCGCGCCTCTCGCGCACAGGCGAGTGCAGGCACAGCCGAGGCACGCGCTCTCGCCGGCGATCGATGGAGCGTGAGGATCACAGCTCTGTCGCGCTGGCGCTCCTTCCGCAGGCTTCTCCAGAGATAATTGATTGGGGCGGCGTGATCAGGATCTGCGCGGGCGCCCAACTCGACCGAGAGAGGGGCCGCAGCGTCCCGCCTGCCGCCTGCCGCTCGGCCCTCGGGCCGGACGTGCGCCAGCATGGAGGCTGCGATGCAGGCCGCCAGGCAGGCGCTGGAAGCGGGGCAGTACAAGGAGGCGCTGCAGCACTGCAAGGCCAGCCTCAAGGCGGCCAAGGCCGAGGGCCGCAGCTGCTACGAGCCCTTGTGAGCTTGCCCGCCGCCCGCCGCTGTGCCGTCGCTGCACTGCGCTGCCGCCCCCCCGCCCGCTGCGCCGCCGCGCCTCTTCACACTGCGGCCTCTTGCCTCCCCGCCCCGCACGCAGCCTGCTAGTGGGGCGCGCGGCCACGGGGTTGGCTGAGTTCTCACAGGCGGAGCTGGCCTACCGGAAGGCGCTGGAGCTGGAGCCGACGGGGCGCGAGGCCTGGCAGGGCCTGGCCGACCTGATGGTCACCACCGGCAACTACGCCCTGCAGGCGGAGGCCTGCGAGAAGCTGGTGCGCGCGCGGCAGTGCGCCGCGCGCTTGCTGGCTGAGGGGCTGCCTGTCGCAGCCGGCTGCAGCGCAGGTGGGGCGTTTTGTGTATGACTGCTGCTAATCTCCGCACGCCTGCTCCAGCGGGCCAATGTCCGCACGCCTGCTCCTCGTTCCTGCCGCGCAGCTGGAGGCGCTGCCGCCCGGCGACGCGGCGCGCCGGCGCGTCATGCGCGAGCTGGCCGAGGCGCTGGCGGCCGCGGGGCAGTATGAAAAGGCCGTCGGCCGGCTGTGCGAGGTGCTGGCCGACGCGGGGCTGCTGCGGGAGACGCGCCTGGAGCTGCTCTGCAAGATGGCAGACCTGCAGATTCGGCTGGACGACGCGCAGACGGCGGCCGAGGTTGAGGCGCGCCTGGCGGCGGCCAGCACCGAAAGCAGCGACCGCCCGCCACCCGACCGCACCACCTCGAGCCTGCAGCTCGAGGTCGCGGCGGCGCAGGCGGCGGCGGATGAGGCGGCCGGCAGCCAGCCCACCGCGCGCACGCTGCTCGAGGTGGTGGCGCTCGCGCCGCGCGCCGAGCGCTACGGCTGCTACCAGGAGGAGTGGCTCAAGCGCCTGCTGCTCCGCATCTTTGCCGCGCCGCCGCGCTCGGTGGAGCGCCAGCAGCACCGGCTGGCCGCGCTGCGCGCCTGCCGCGACCTCGTCTTCCGCTGCTGCTGCTCGCCGCTGCCGTACGAGGCGGCGATGTGGCTGCTGGAGGAGGAGGAGGAGATCAAGGGCGGGCTGGCCTCGGTGGGCGGGCAGGTGAGGAGGGCGCGAGGCGGCGGTGCGTGAGCGACGGGGCGGCGTCGGGGGCCGGGCGGGCGAATGCCTGCTGCCAAGTGGCGCAGCTACACTCTGCGCGCTGCTTGCTCCGCCTGCCGCGCACGCTCCCAACGCCTTGCCCTCCTCGCTCGCCATCCCCCCCGCACAGGTCGTGGGCAGCTCCTGCGGGCTGGCGGGCGGCGTGCACCTGGGCGGCGAGGGCCACATTGGCCGCGGGCAGTACGCCGTGCTGTGGGCGTTTGAGAACTTTGCGCGGCGCATGGTGGGCAGGCCGACCGCATCCGCCGCGCGCCTGCGGGCCAGCGTTGCCCTGCTGGGTTGCACTTGCTGGCCGGTGGCTGGCCCCCCTTGAAAACGTCGCGTGCGCCAGGCGCACCAGGCGTGCCAACTGCCCTGCTTTGTCCCCACGCGCCCCTGCAGGTGCACCAGTTCCCCACCAACCCCACCGCGCGCGTGTGCCTGGGCCTGATGCTGCGCCGCCGCGCGTGCGGCGACGGCATGCGGCCGATCCCGCAGGCGCAGCGGCGCGAGATGGAGGCGCTCCTGCGCTGCGCGATGGCCGACGCGGCGCAGAACGACTGCGCGACGGGGTGGAAAGCGCTGGCGGAGCTGCAATATGAGAACCGCGACTATGGCGCCGCCGGCGACACGGCCGTCAAGGGCCTGGCTTGGCTGCACTCGCGGCGCGAGCGCGGGCACGAGGCGCTGACGCAGTGCGCGCTGGGCCTGCGCCTCGTGCTGGCCAAGGCGCTGCGCCGCATGGGCCGCCTGGACGAGGCGGAGCGCCACTTCAAGGTCCTCGCCGGCTGGGTGACCGAGGGCGAAGCGGCGTTTGCGGAGATGAGCGGCTCGGCGCCCGTGAGCATCCACCAGCAGGCGCTGCGCGGCCTGGCGCTTGTCGACCTGCAGGTGGGCGGCGGCATTTCGGTAGCTGGTTTTGCAGCTGTTCTTATCAGAAAATTTCAGACTGCTTGGGCTGGGCAAGCAGCGCGTGCGACTGCGTGCCCAAACGTGCGTGCAAGCGGCCCTCGCGCCTGCGCCCGCCCCCTGCCCAGAGCCTCGCGCGACGCCCCCGCCCCCGCTTCCCCGCTCCCCGCCCCGCAGCGCGGCGACCGCCAGTCGGCCAAGGCCCAGTACGAGCGCATCCTGGGCGCGGCGGCGCTGGGCCGCGGCGCGGCCGAGCACTGGGCCCACGCCGACTATGGCTGGCTGCTCTTCCAGGACAGCGACCTGCACAGCGCGCGCGAGCACCTGGAGCAGGTGCGTTGGTGGTTCGGCTTGCATGCGACGTTCCGTGAATGTGAATTCAGTGCCTTCGACTCAACTCGTGCCGCTGTCTCCACCCACACGCACACACATCTGTCCACACCCCCATGTCACCCACCCCCACCCACCCTCACCCCCCACGCGCAGGCCATCCGCGTGTCGATGAGCGCGGGCGCGTACGCCACCGACTCCCAGCTGGCGGAGCACTACTACCGCCTGGGGGAGGTCTACTGGCGCATGCGTGGGCGCTACCGCACTGAGCGCCAGTTTGCCTACTCGCACGTGAGAGGCGACAGGCCGTGCGCGGGGGATGCAGGCCGGGCTGGGCTGGCGCAGCGCGCTGCTGTCGTTTCCGCTTCTGCTGCCCCCGTTTCCCGCCGCCGGCCTCGTCTGACCCCCCCCACACTTACCCACCCACCCACCCGCTGCTGCTGCAGCTCCTCGAGGCGGCCAAGGTGGAGGGCCACGCGCAGGCGGCCGCGTTTGCAGCGCTGGGGCGCTACTTCCAGGAGGTGAGGGTCGGTGGGGGTGTTTGGAGGATCAGGTGGGAAGTGGCCGCAGGAGGGAGGCGAAGACCAAAGGATTGGGGCGGCTGCCTTGCCCCGTCATGCACAGGCATGTGCATGCGCCGCCAGCTTTGCACGGTGCGGCGTGCTGGCGGACTGGCATCCCGGCGGCCTGAACATTGTTTACTGAACAGTGCGTACTTCTTGCATGCACTTTCCACTGCGCTGCAGGTGGAGAGCAAGGCGGACCAGGCGGCGCGGTGCTACAAGAAGGCGCTGGCGCTCGACCCGGGCACCGAGCTTGCAGGTGGCGTGTCGGTCACAGGCCTGCTGGATGCGCTGCGTGCCGAGGCGGGGGGCGGGGTGGCCTCCCCCAAGACCCCGCTCAGCCCCTCCTCTCTAGTGGCCGGCCTGCGCATGGATGACAGCGCCAATAAGGAGGTGGAGCCCAGCCGCGCCTAGCCGGGCGGCTGGCGCGGTTGGCCAGCTATCAAAAATAGCTGCGCGCCGCCTCGGTCTGCTGCGTTGTTGCCGTTTGTTGGGCAGGCGGCCCCCGTCACCCAGAGTTTTGAAGGAACCAGGTTTTCCCCGTGTCGCGCGGCCAGTTCTGTGTCGCCTTCCTGCACGGCCCTGTGAATGAACTGCACACCCTGTTGCACGCCGTCCTGCACCTCTTCAGCTGCACAGGCTCCTGCTGTTGTACCCTCTCTTACCTAGGACCATAAGAAATGCGCGTTTTCTCCGCCGCTGTACGGCGCGCCCCCCCCCCCCTTCGGTGTACGACCTCTCTCTCTCCCTCTGCTCTCGTTCGCCCCTGTGCGGCCCAGGCTCCCCGCCCCCCTGACCCGTGCCTTGTGTAATAGACTGGCCCGCAAGGCACGGGCAGGGGGAAGGCGAGAGGTGGCTCGACGGAAACCCAAACCTTGGGGGAAGTTGGGTGCAGCGGCAGCGGAGGGGTCCCCCTCGCACGCTGGCCCACTCACCCTCCCCGCGCATCACACGCCCCCCCTCCTGCCCCGCAGGCGACGGCCTGTGCAGCCTGCTGGCCGGCGAGGGCCGCGGCGCCGCGGCGTTGGCGCTGTGCCAGGAGGTCGGCGCACGTGCACCGGCGGCGGCCTGGGCGCGCCGCCGCGCCGGCTTTCTGCTCTGCGCCGCTTGGCGCCACGAGGAGGCGATCGCAACACTCCAGGCGGCGCTGCGGGCAGACACGGGCGACGCGGCGGCGTGGGAGGGCCTGGGGTCCGCCTACCACTCGCTCGGCCGCTTCACCGCGGCCCTCAAGTCATACTCCCGTGCCCTGGAGCTTGACGGCCGCCGACTCTTCTCGCTGGTCCAGTCCGGCAACGTGCAGCTGGCGCTGGGCGCCTATGCCGAAGGCCTGGCCGCATTTGAGAGAGCGCTGGCGCTGGAGCGCGGCCACCCGGCTGCGCTGCTGGGCGCCGCCGAGGCGCTGGCCGCCTCGGCCGGCCTGCACGCCGCCACGGGCGCGCTGGGTGAGCCGGGGCGCGATGCAGTGCGGGGTGGAGCGCGGGGCTGGCCGTGGCGCAAGGACGGGCCAGCAGCCAACAGCCTGCCGGCGAGCGCGGGCGCAAGGAGCCTGACGCATGCGCGCTCGCGGCCCGTGCAGGCATGGCGGCCTCCGAGCTGGCGCAGGCGGTGCGCTATGCGCTGCGCTGCGCCGCCGCGCATGGCACGCTGCAGACCGCCTGGAAGCAGCTGGGTGACTGCCTTGTGGCGCACCACACGGTCAGCCCCGCCGCTGGCCTGGAAGGCTTGCCACCTGCACCTCCCGACTTGGCCGGACTGGCAGACCCAAATTTGGCGGCGTGGGCAGGCAGGATCCGTGCAGTGCAGGGCGCGCGGCGCGCCTACGCTCGCGCGCTGCACCTGAACCCCGCCGAGGGCAGCGCCTGGCTGGACGTCGCCTCTGCTTTCTACCACGAGCGGCAGCTGCGCCGCGCGCACACCGCGGTCGCCGGCGCGCCCGGCGCGCAGGCCACGCTCGCGGCGCGCGCCGAGCGCCTGCTGCGCGGCGGCCTGCACCTCGCACCCGCCTCGCCGCAGCTGTGGGCGGCGCTGGGCGCGGCGGCCGCCGCGCCGGCGGTGCGCGAGTACGCGCTGAGCCGCGCGCTGCAGCTGGACCCAAAGGCGGTGCCTGCCTGGGTCGCGCTGGCGCGCCTGTACGTCGACGCGGGGGAGGCAGGGCTGGCCGACCGCTGCCTACAGCAGGCGCGGAACAACGACCCCGCGCAGGCGGCCATCTGGGAGGCGATGGCCGTGGTCGCGGGGCTCAGCCCCAGTGGCGCCCGCGATGCCGCCGACTTTGCAGAGCACTCGCTGGGGCTGCTGGGCGTCGGCGCCGAGGGCCTGGCCGGCTTTGCAGAGGCGGCGATCCGCGCGGTGAGGCGGCCGTCGCGCGCCGCAGAGGGCAGCAGGGCGGTGGATGTGCGCGCCGGGTCTGCAGGGCCTTCCTGCCCTGCTACCCACTCATGAAAGGTGCATGCCGCTTGATGATGCGCGCTGGGCACTCCCCATTCCCGCCTGCGCAGGGCCGCGGGCTGGAGGGCGCAGTGTACGCGGCAGCGCGGCGGCTGCCCCAGCTGCAGCCCCTCAACCCGGCAGCGCACAACCTCCTAGGCCTGGCCTCGGAGGCGCGCGGCGACTACGCCACCGCCGTCGCCGCCTACCGCACGGCGGCGCAGCTGCTCGCCTCGGGCGGCGCCGCACCCGCGCTGTGCCATCCGCCGGCGTCGGCGCGGGGCGCGCTGCTGGCGGCGGGCGTGCGCCTCAACCTCGCGCGCGCGCTGGTGGGTGCGGGCAGGCACGAGGAGGCGTGCAGCTTGTACGGCGAGCTGGAGTACTCTGCCGAGCTAGATGGCCACCCTGGAGCCTTTGTCGCCTATGCTGTGGCCCAGCTGCACACTGGCAACGCCAGCGGGGCACGCTATTCCCTCGCAGCAGCGATGCAGGGCGCAGATGGCCCCACGGCCGCCGAGGCGATTTCCACCCTGCTGCGGGTGGAGGTCGCGGAAGGCGCGCCGGCCGCCGCGCTGGCCGCGCTGCAGCAGCACCTGCCCGCGCTGCGGCAGGTGCGCGCGCCGGCCGCGGCGGTGCAGCGGCTGTGGCTGGTGGCGCTAACGGCGGTGGTGGTTGCACAGGACGCGGGGCTGGCACGCAAGGCAGCACGCGCGGCGCGGCAGTGGGCGGCGGATGCAGACGCAGAGGAACCGGCGTTCTTTGCGCAGCTGCAGGGCCTGCTTGGCACGCTGGCGCTGGCGGTCGGGCAGCCGCAGCACGCCGTGCGCCAGCACGCCAAGGCAGCGCACCTGTGCCCCTGGGACGCCCCTTCATTGGTCGCACTCGCCGGCGTCGCCATGGAGGCCTCCCCGCTCGCGGCGGCTGCCGCAGAACGCCTGCTGGCGTCGCCGGCGGTGGCAGCGGCGCGCACAGCGCGGGAGGCGGGGTGCCTGCCGCCATATGGCGAGCCTCTGGCGCAGGCGGCGCTGGAAGCCGGAGCTGCTGCGCTGCTGGCACGCGGCGCCTCTGCAGCCAGGCACGCGGCCGAGCAGCAGCTTTCAGCGCTGGCGGGGGCGATCCACTCAGACCCAGGCAATTCCAGGGCCTGGTACCTTGCTGCGTTGGTCAGCGTGCAGCGCGCCACGGCCTCCGGGCTGCGCGACAGCTACAGGAGCGCGCTGCGGTGGTGCAGGGCGGCCGACGCGATGCTCGCGCGGCGCGACCTGGACAGCGCGCGTGCGCCACGGGCGCAGCTGGCCGTGTGCACCAGCGAGTGCCTGCTCAGGTCAGCTGGCGCGCTTTCTACGGCGCCGGGGACGCTGGCGGCAGCAGATGCGGCGCTGGATCTGGCCGCCGGGGACGCGAGCTTGGCCGCAGCAGCGCACCGCCAGCGCGGCCGCTGCCTGTGGGTCGCCGACGACGCTGCAGGCGCGGATGCGGCCTTCAGGCAGGCCCTGGCGCAGCAGCCGGCAGATGCAGCGGCTGCAGTGGAGCTGTCGCTGCTGCTCCGGGAGCGCGGCCGCACCGATGATTCGGTGGCAGTTCTGCAGGAGGTGCTTGCTGCCGCGCCGGCCGGCGCGGCGGCACCGTTGGCCGCGCGGCAGCTGTTGCTCCTGCAGCTGGCTCGCTCGCTGGCGAGGCAGGATCTGGAGTCTGCCCAGGCAGTAGCGGGGGCGGCGGGCGCAGAGGCTGCGGGCCGCGGCCTGGCGGCCGCCGTGGCCGCAGGGCTCGCCAAGCTTGTGCTGGGGGCGCTGTGCCTGCAGGAGGCGCAGGCGGCGGCGGCGGCAGCAGGCGCCGACGCGGCGGCGGACTCGCTGGGCGCGGCGCGGCGCGCGCTGGCGGGGGCGGTCGCCCAGTGCGACGAGACGGTGGCGCGATGCCTGCTGGCGCAGGTCGAGCATTTGGGGAGCATGCGGAGGAAGCAGGAGAAGGTGGAGGCCCATGCTAGGCAGGTTAGTGGTTGTTGGGGGAGAGGGAATGCAGAGCGCGCCAGGCGCGGCGCAGGGGCGCTCCGGCTCCCTGAAAGCTGTAGCCCGTGGGTGTCCCAGCATGCATGCGCCGCTGGCTGGTGACCTGCCCTCTCTTGATGCCACGGGCGAGCTGCACAGGCGCTCAAGCTGGCGGCACGGCCGGTGGGGGCTGAGGTGTACAGCCTGCTGGCGGGCGCGGCGGAGGGGCAGCGTGCGGCGCTGCTCTGCGCCAAGGCGGTGCATGCGGAGCCGTGGCGGTGGCAGAGCTGGGCGCAGCTGCGTGCGTGCGCATGCCAGTTCTGAGCGCCTCAATGCCTGAGCCTTGCCAGTGCAGCTGTAACCACAATTGAGACGTCATCATGCAGGAGTTCCACACTACCACACACTACCACAGGATGCAAAAGATGCTCGCTTCCCACCACTCACCCTCCCACGCTGCCCGCTCCGCCCAGGCCCAGGCGTGCCAGCGCGCCTGACTGCGCCTCCGCGCCGTGCCCCGCAGCGCTCGCTGCCGCCAGCATCACCCCAAACCGCTCCCCTCGCACCAGCGCATTGCGCTCCGCGCCCGCTGGTGCGGCCGCCAGCTTCCGCAGCAGGCGAAAGTGGGCGCGGTGTTCAACCGCCCAGTGGGCATGCTGGCAGCCGGGCGAGCAGAGAAAGATGAGTGAGCAGCCGGAGCACATGCGAAGCGGACTGCCATCGTCCGGGCGCCGCGAAACGCCGCAGCTGGCGCAATGCCTCTGCAGGGGGCCCGCGAGGCGGCGGTGGCAGGGCCACGCTCCACTGGCAGTTGTGTTGTCGGCTGCGCCTCCTCGGACGCTGCAGGCCCAGCGCGGGCCTGGGACGGCGCGGTTCTGGCCCCACTGCCGCCGCCCTCCCTCGAAGGTGCCTGACTGAGGGGTTTACATGCAGAGCCACAAGCACATCTATCGCCCGCGCCGGGGGGCCTACGACGCTGAGAGAAATAGTGCTCCGCGCGGGGCGGATCTGGAGACCAGACGGCAGGGCAGGGGAGGGCGGAACCACCGACATTGTCCCAAATGGCGGGGGAGCAGGGAGATTGAGCAGGGGATTCACGAACGCAGGGCGGCGGGCCATGCGGGCGCCGCGCCGAAGCGGCAGTCGTCGGCGTAAAAGGTCTGCAGAGGGACCAGGCCACAAGGGGGCATGACCAAACGGCTGTCCGGCGGGGGGCCCACTCGCGCAGGTTCGGCGAGCCAGGAGCGGCGCCGGAGGGTGTGCGTGCGGGGCACAACGCGGACGGTGTGTCCGGTCGCGGCCCCCGACCCCGCAAGCAGCACCCCCGGCGCTGCGCCGGCTGCGTCCCCGTTGCTGGCTAGCCACCGCGCTGGCGAGCGTGCCGAGCGAAGAAAGGGAGAGGGAGCAGGTCAAGGAGGAGCAGAAGGGAGGAAGAGCACGCTGCTGAGCACAGAGAGGCAGCCGGGCTGCCGAGCGAAACGCAAGGGTGGGGATGAGGAGGGAGCAGGAAGGGCAGACCAGAGGAGGAGGGTGGGAATGGACATGGAATCAAGCACTGTCGGGATCGGGTGTGGGGCACGAG
>PCFQ01000058.1:2746278-2756279 GCA_003063905.1 Chlorella sp. A99
AAAAAAAAAAACGATGGATGATAGAACTGTAAGCGGCGGACCGGCCCGCCTGGCTGCCTGCGCTATTCAACGACGACGTGCGCCCACCAGAGGCTCCCGCTTCCAGCGTGTCATCCTACCTGGCTCAAGGTGACCAGGCGGTTGGCGTAGATGTTCCAGGTGTCTGGGGAGCGAGGGGAGGCCAGGGGGAGTCAAGGAAGAGCAGGGAGCGCGGCGCAGGGCGGACGAGAGAAGGGGGTCGATCAGCGCAGAGGGCAGGGGCAGGGGCGGCTGCCGGGCAGCCAAGGGCGCTTTGTCGATGTGGCTCATCGCGACACGCAGCGCCCAGGCGGGGGCGTGCAGCCTCTATTCCCAGTTTCTCACATCTGCTGAAGATGCGGTCGATGGAGCCCTCGCTGATCTTGTTCCAGTAGGAGGGGTCCTGTGGAGGGGTGGGCAAGTCCGTGGTGGGGCGGTGGAGGGTGGAGGGGTGCATGGAGGGGTGGAAGGGGTCACGGTGGGCGGACAGCCGAGCGAGGCTCGCTCGGGCAACGCCACTGCGCGCCGGCAGTTGCACCCGCTGCTGCTGGCTGCACGCCCGAGGCCCTTTCGCGTCCCTACTCCCCAACGCCCAGCGGCGCCGCAGCGGTGCGCCAGGCCCCGGGGCCCCTGGCCACCACTGCAGCCCCGAGCCCTTCCACTGCTTGGAAGAAGTGGCAGTGGTTGCAGACCGTCTGGCACGCATGCCAGTCCATCGGATTGCGGCCACAGCGACAGCCGACAGCGGAGGTGCAGGCGCAGCTGTGGCTGCCAGATGATGGATTGGTATGCGTGCCGGCTACACGCTTCTGCAACAACTGTCATTTCAGTACTTCTCTGACACGGTGGCAGCCACAACCAAACTTACCCTACACGCGCCTGGCACAGGCAGATGCAGCACCACCCACAAGTATCGTCCGCCTGTGCAATGTTCTCTCCAACTCTGAGCATCTCTGCCACTGCCCAGCGGCTCCCGCCACCAATCGGCCTTGCGAGCCCGTGCAAGTGGCATAGGAGCTCAGAAGATGACCGTCAATGCACAGATGGGCGATACTTGTGGGTACCGAGGGCGGCATAGGCACTGCAATCTGTTTCTAGCCTGAGGGACCCAGCCGCGCCATACCGGCGCCTCACCCCCAGCCGCGTGCGCTCCTACTCCCCACGCCCAGTGGCCCGCCCTTGCGGCTGCCACCACGCCGAAGAAGTGACAGCGGTTGCGGGCCTTCTGGCACGCATCTCACTCCTCAGCCATGGGCACAGCTGCGGCTGTGGCTCTGCCAACTGCTTTCGCTGCGGCCAAAGCCTTGGGGGTGGAGGCGCTTTGCAGAAGGTTGACATCCCGCCTACCCATTCATCGACGCGGTGGCAGCCACCAACACCACACACGCACACTGTGCACCCGCCTCGCAACCGCCCCCCCTTTTGCCCATGCGATGTCCCCGCCTGCCCACCTCCCCGCACGCCTGCTCGCCTGCCCGCATGACAACCACACCTACGTCTCGTCGCGGCATAGCCCTCTCACCTTTGCGCAGCGCTCGAAGAAGTCGGCCATAAGGTTGGCAGAGGTTGCGCCGTGGTATGGGTCGATGTGGAAGCCTGGGGGGGGGGGGGCGGGGGAAGAAGCAGGGAGGACAGGAAACAGGCAAGCACTCAATGGTATGGGTGGGGGGGACCCGGCAGCTGCAGCGCCCGCGTGGCTGCCCCCAGGGCACGCACAGCACAGGGAGTGCAGCGCTGCTCGCCGCCGCCCTTCCTGCCCCCGCGCGCTGCCCTCGACCACGCGCCTCTGCGCGTGTTCTCCCTCCTGCTGCTTCTGTTGCGCCAAGCGTCTAGCGCATCTAGCCACGCTCTTCTCACCGCTCTTCTTGTTCTTGATGATCTCGGCAGGGCCGCCGTGGTTGGTCGCAAACGTAGGCAGCCCGCACGTCATCGCCTCCACCACCGTCAGCCCGAACGCTGTATCGAGTGGTGGAGGTCGCACAATCAAACAATCAAGCACCAGTCCAGATGCGACGGGCAAACGACGCGAGGCCACGAGTAGGCAGGCACTGCGCCCTCGGCTGCTGCGCGCTCGGCGACTCTCTGCCGCCGGTCAGGCCTGTCCACCATACTCGTGTCAATGGCAAGTGCCGGGCAGAGCTTCTCCTCGCAAGACATGAGCTGCTGGTCAAGCCAAGCAGCCGCAGGCGACCGTCATACGCGCCCTCCCCCCTCGTTTGTCCAAGGCGACAAGCCCCCGGCAGCCACAGGAGGGCAGTGGCGGCAGCCGCCGGGCACGCCACGCAGTGTGCGCCAGGCGCACGCGCGGCTGGCCCTCGCAGCAGTGGGGGCCGGGCAGGCACCACGCATGCTCTTTGGCGTGCGCTCGGCAGGTGCCCCCAGCAGTCAGATGCAGCCGGCTGGCCACACCTGCAGCCTTGGTGTGACGCGAGGCGCCCGCCGCGGTCGGCGTCAGCTCCCTCGCATCACATCAAGACTCAAGCTTTCTGAACCCAGCCAGGTGCACACGACCGTCGCGCATCTCGAGGCGCCCCGATCCCTCCCCCCACTGATGTGAACACGAGCACTCGCATCGGCGGAGGGAGACCTGGCCCACCCTCGCACAGGCGCTGGCCCCCTTGAATTCCACACCACAACCGAACCACCGCATTCCAGCAGTTTCAGCAAAACCTCCCACTCACCCTCGTACAGCGCTGGCTGCACAAACGCGCCGCGCGTGTCTGCGATGTAGCGGTACAGTTCTCCATTGCGCACGCGGTTCTTCTGGGCCACCACCCAGCGGAAGCAGCCCTGCAGGGGCGCAGGGGGGGAGGGAGAGGCAGCGTCTCGGCTGCCGTGCCCACACACTCTGCATCCCGCATTGCGACCCCTTGCCCACTGGGCGGCCTCCATGGTGCCCCTTGGCAAGTGATTCATACCTGCATCTGGTACTGCTCCACTATGCCGTGCATCTTGCGGCACTCGTCCGCCTCCTGCGTGCGCGCGCGCATGTTAGTGGGTGGAGTGAGGGGGCTCTGGATAAGCTGGGTGGTGAAGGACGGGCTGGGAGGGTATGCGTCGGCGCATGTGCAGAGAGCCGCCTCCGAGCCAGCACGTGTCAGATCGGCCCCTGCGCCTTGCCGGCGCTTTCCAAGCAGTTGAGCATCTCGCTCAGGCAGAAGTGGGCGCGCAGCAGCTCGGGGCTCCGCGCGTGGCAGCGCATGCATGCTTCCCACGCTTCCCACGTGAAGGGGTGCGTTGGAAGCATGCACGCGCTATCCTGCACAAGAACCGAACCGCTCGTCAAATCTCAACAACACTCTAGCAGGTAAGGTGTTTCCCTGATGGAGCGGAGGTTTGTGGTGGTGCTGGTGTGGGCGGGGGTGGGGATGGGGGTGGGTGGTGGACGTGTGGGTAGGGGGTAAGGTGTGTGTGTGTGTGTGTGTGTGGTGGTGGGGGGGGGGGGTGGGGGGGTGGGGGGGGGGCAAGCGCCGGTTGAGCCTGCATGTCGTAAGGCACGCGAGCGCAAGCAAGCCGACGGCAACCCCGGGCCATCGCGTGCCAGATGCCTCGCCCCGCCGGCGCCCGCGGCCCGCCAGGTTGCGCGAGACCTCGCACAGGCAAGACTATGTGCGAGGAGCGCCTCAGGGGTCTGCGTGGGATAGCGCGTGCGCGCTTCCCACGCGCGTGGTGCACTCGAGAAGCTCGTCGAGCTCTACCACAAGCAGACCCCGAGTCGCTGCCAACATATTTTGCCTGTGGATGTTAGCCACAACACAACCTGGCGGGCCACAGCGGCGGCGCGGCTCGAGCCTCGCCCCCAATCGGTGTCCCCACGCGCATCCACAACGCCACGGCAGCAGCTTAAGCTTCAAGACTGGAGGCCGCGCCTAGCAAGGCCCCCGCCACTGGCCCCACCGCCGCCGCCTGCCAGCTGTCGCGTGGTCGAGCGGCAACGGAAGCCACCGCCATCGCCACCGGTGCGGGTGTGCGCCTCCTGTAGCTCCCTCCGCCCGTGATCCTCCCAGTCGGCGGGCAGTCTTCAACTGACAGAGCAGGGAATGCGCTCCCTGACGCAGCAGGAGAAGGCTGTGCCCGACGACCGGATGGATTCGCACGCGGCGGCGGCTGATCGGGCGCCCACCCCGCCGAGGACCCCTCGCTGCACACGCGCGCACCACGCACACAATTGCTAATCAACGGAAAACGATTCGCAGCGCCGGCGCCCACCTCCCGGTCCATCGTCTGCTCCGGGTCGATCACGCCCCCCACAATCACCAGGTTGACCAGCCCCCGCAGCCGCTCGTTGGCGCCGTACCAGGAGGCCAGGCCTGCGGCGGGGCAGCGGCGGGGCGGTTTCGCGGCGGGGGGTGGGAGGGGTGTGTGTGTGGGGGTGTGGGGGGTAAATGGGGGAGGGGCACGCGCGTGTTTCATGACTGCGGCATGCGTGTGTTAAATGAGGGAGGAGGGGTGGTGGTGGTGGTGGTGGTGTGTGGGGTGGGGGGGTGGGGGGACGGCGTGCATGCGTGGCAGACACAGGCGCCTGGAGGGAGGGCGGCGGGGCGGGGGGCGAGCGCGCGCGCTGCAGGCGGCGCGACGCGTTCATTTCTGCGGCGTGTGTTGCTACCGCCTGCCAACGAGACGCTTCCACCACGCGCTTTCCACCTCACCCGTCAGGTTCTTGACCTTGTCCAGGCGTGCCATGGAGAAGAGGATGGGCTTGTTCCGGTCGGCCAGCTGGCCCACAGCGCCCTGGGGAGCACGGGGAGCGGGGGAGAGGGGTGCGCGGGGCAGCGCAGTGTCGGTGCCGCGCCGAGCGGGCGCCGCGTCGGCAGGCGGGGAGCGCGGCGCCGCCGTTCCTCCTTGCTCCGTGCTCCGCGCTCACAGCCAGCGGCACCTCTTCTAATGCAATGCAAAATGAGTCTTCTTTCTTCCCACCTTGAACTTGGGGTCAAAGAGCAGCTCCTCGATGTCGCGGTGCAGCCTCGTGAGCCGGCGCTCCTTCTGCAGCGTGGTTGGTGGCAACGTGGAACACGAGCGTGTCTGCGGCAGCGGCGACTGCAAGCTGCGGCAGCGGCCGCAGCGGCAGAGGCGGGGCTTGGCAATCTGCCCCGCCCCCTTGCGTTGTCCCCCTCCCCCCCTTCCCCCCCTCGGGGATGCATCCAGCCCAGGCAAAAACGCAGCCTCGGTCGCAGAGGAGCCCTAGGACGCCCGCGGCTGTGGTGGCTGCACAACAGCAGCGGGCGCACAACATCACTCCACGGCGCCCAAGGCCTTCTCGTCTATTGCAAGGCAAACCAACCGATTTGCCGCAGGCTGCGCATCGGCCGAGTGAGTGAGAGCGGCGGACGCATGCACGTGCACTCGCTGCCCGCCCGCTGTCCCTGAACTGGACCAGCCGCCGCAGCGCGGCCGGTCACCTCCATCCCAGTCAAATGCCGCCGGGGGGGGGGGGGGGGGGGGGCGGGGCGCCTGACGCCGGGATTGACAAGGGGGGGTTGNAAAAGCCCGCGGGGGGGGGGGGGGGGGGGGGGCGCGTGCGCCTGACAGCCGGTATGACAAAGGGAGGATTGGCTGTTTGGCTGTTCAGCCGGGACGGACATAAACCCCGACCTGATGTGGCGACGCATCAAGTGCGGGGCCCGGCGCTCGCGAGACATAGCACGAAGCCAGCAGCTTTTGCAGTGGCGGCGGTGCCGCACAGCCGCCTTCGCGCACGTGCACCACCGCTGAGCCGCCGGCGCTCGTCGGTGTCTCCGCTGTGCCCTCGACACGCTGCCCCCAGCGTTGCGGGCGCTGGTGGTGGGGGGTGGGCAGCCGCGTGCGCCGGCTCATGTGCACGGCGCACGAAACTACCCACACCGCACAAGCGCCCGCAGCCCCGATGGCATGAGGCAGCGCTGGAGTAGCGGTAAAACGCGGAGCCACGAGCTCAACAGTTCAAGCAGTACACTCAGGAGCAGCGAGACGCGATGCATGCCCAGAGACATGCGGCAGCGGCCTCCCAGGCTGCTCTGTGCCGCACAGCAGTTGGTGTTCCTCAGAGCACCCGCAGCCGCAGCGGCACCACGCCCGCACTGCCCAGCCCACCGGCCCCGGGGCCGGCCGCGCAGCCTGCCGGCAGGTCAACTCGCACAGCAGATGCAGGCCGCGCCCCGAGCGGCGGCTGGAGTACGTGGCATCGGCAGCGCTGCGCTGACGAAGCTGCTGAGAAAGCCAACTGCTGCGAGCACGCAGAGGGCGGCGGCAGCCGTGACAAAGCACACCACGCGCCGTGCGTTGTCTTCGTCGGGGGCAGCCGTCGAGGGCGGCGGCAGCCGTGATGAAGCACACCACGCACGGTGGTGCGTGGTGCGTGGTACGCTTCATCACGGCTGCCGCCCCCGACGCACGGCGCGTGGTGTGCTTCGCCACGGCTGCCGCCGCCCAGCAGCGCCGAGCTGCCCCAGGGCACCTCGCTATGCCGAGGTGGCAGCGAGGCAACCGCCGACAGCGTGTGTGGCAAGCGTCAATATCGCATTGCTTGCCTGGGATCTGCATGGCTGGCCAGGCGAAGGAGATGGCCTGCTATGCAAGTCCCGACTGCCAACTGCGATATTAACGCTGCCATCAATGCGGTCGGCGATTGCTGCCACACCAGCGTCTCGGAGTGGAGGCGGGCATCAGCATGAGCGGGGGATGCAGGCTCATGGGGCGAGGAAGGGCTGCCTCCCTCGCGCCCCATGCGGATCGCCCCCACCGCCTGCCGCCACCCGCGGCGCGATCTGACAGTCAGCGGCCGGCGCCGGCGCCGCGTGCAGGCTGCTACGGCATGCACATCTGCGCGGGGCCAGGGGCTTCGCACGCAGGTGGCTGTTCTGGTGGCAGCGTCGGCTCGAGCGCGGCGTCGATGGGCCAGCGACAGGAACGGAGCTGCTGCCAGAGGGGCCACCTGCGTGCAGAGTCCCGATGCCTACGCAAATGTGCTGCCCCTCCCTGCAGGCCACTGTCCCCACCCCCACCCCCACCCCCGCCCCACCCACACAACCACACGCCACCATCACCCACAAAAGACGCAGCCTGGCCTCTTGCATCAGGCACCCACCCCCCTGCGGCCATCGGTCGCTGGCCTGGCGGTGGCACGCGGGGAGCAGCCATTGGCTTCCTTGGCACGACACCGATGGCTGACGACCTCCTGGACGCGCGAGGGCTGGCGCGCATGCAGCGCCACACTGCCTCTTGGGCGCACGCCACGCCTCCGTGCATGCCCCAGCGCCTCGATGCATGCCTGCACCACGTCGCTGGCTCGCGCCTGAACGGCTTTGCACCAACCGAACACATGGTAAATGTAAACAAACAACGAAATGAACACTAGCCTCCTTGAATGGGAAGTAGATGTCGAGGTCAGCCCCCGGGGACACGATGTTGAACTTGGGGCTGCAGAGATGGAAAGGAAGGGAGGAAGAAGGATTGGATTGGAGACGAGCGGGGCGCGAGGCACGGGGGAGGCGGCAGCGAGCAGGCGCGAGAGCGCGCGGCCGCGCGGTGGCTGAGCGCCCGGCAGCCCAGCCCTCGCTGCAGGCCCCTCCCCCGCCGCCCAGCCAGCCCCCTCTCGCCCTCGCCAGACGCACCTGAAGATGTCCACTCCCTCTACCACGCGGTAAAGCCTGCCAAGGGGTGGGATGAGAAGGAGGGGTGGATTGTGAGATCAGGGCACCGAAAACGAGGTGGATGGGCGGGGGCATCACCGTCGCTGGCTGCGCCGCAGCGCCCTGCCGGCTGCAGCCTCCCACGCTGCGCGCCGCCTCCGCGCGCGCCCTTGCCATCCGTGCTCGCTGCTGCCGCCGGCACTCCCCCCCACCCCGGCCCCCGCCCCCCGCCCCCGCCCCCCGCCCGCGGCCCACGGCCGTGCTTTCCGCCCTCGCGCCGCAGCCCACCCGGGCATGGTGAATGACTTGTAGGACTCGTACTGCCCCACCATCTCCTCGTGCCCTGCAATCTCCTGGTAGGTCGACGTGACGATAAAGTCGGCGTTGTTCATCGCGATCTGCGGGACAGATGGAAGAGTGGAATGAGTGGATTGTTGTGAACTTCCAGCGTGCGACAGACAACTGTTGCTGTCGTTCGTCGCGCTCTGCAGAGGGAAGCGAGGGCGCGCAAACTTATTGTATGTGTGGGGTGGTTAGGAGGTGGTGGGGAGGGTGGTGGTGGGTAGGTCTGCTGTGGGCAGCAGCGGTCGTGGCCGCCGCCTGCCATCCTTCAATTTGTTGGGATGTGCACCACGCAACGAGCTGCCCGCCGCGACTGCACAATTACCCCTGCCCCGCGGGGCCCCCCCACCCCCCACCCCCACCCTAACCCCCTCCCCCTTCAACAAGAGGCAGCGCTCACCAGGTCGGCCGTGAACTGGCAGGAGAAGTGGTACCTGGGGGAGAAAGCGAGCATGAGGGGGCAGAGGAGGAGGATGGGAACACGCCGGCCTTGAGTGCGCCCCTGCTTCATGGTCCCCCAGCTCCAAAGCACAGGCCTCCCCAGCGCGGGCCCCCCTCCACACAGCAGGCACACGATCCGCATTCCACGAGCGCTGCCGCACTCTCCGCGCCGCCGCCTCACTTGTCGTCCATCGAGCGCCAGTTGATGTCGGCGTCCTCGTACTTGGTCTTCTCCAGCGCGTGCGCGATGTTGCACTGCAGGGGGGGTGATGTGTGTGTGTGCGGGTGNAGGTAAAGGCCGCCATCACATGAGATCGGCTGCCCCGTGCCAGCATCAGCAGAGGAGGCGCTGGGGCTGCCGGCATGCGCTGCACAGACTGGGTGGGGGGCGTGTGTGGGCGGCGTGGCACGCGACATCCGATGATCCACGACGAGCAAGCCCAAGATGAGATGCCTCGCATCGGGGCCACAGCGAGCTGGCGGCTGGGCAACAGAACTCGCTGGGGCCCAAAAGCAACCGGCAGCCAGCAACCGGCAGCCAGCCAACAGCGCTCCAACCTCGCCCTGCGCAGCCCCGCCGTTTGATGCTTCGCGTCTGCCCAGCACGCCCTCCCTCCCCCAACGCGCCGACCGCATACAAACACGCGCACGCCGCCCCCTGCGCGTGTCCCACCTGCGTCCAACACACACGACACACACATCCCCAAAACACGACCCACCTGCGTCACGTTCATGCGGTGGCTCATCAGGGTGGCCACCAGGTTGCCGTCACTGCACAGAGGAAGAGGGACACAAGTGTGGGTGGGGCTCGGCGGCATCGGCGGCAGCGCAACACAAGCGCGAGTATAAAAGCTTCATTGGCACTTCAGTTTCCCCACGGCGCAGCAAGAAGAACGGTAAGAAAAGTTCAAAATAGAAAAATAGAAAAAATACCTGTAGTTCCCGATGATGAAGTCGGGCTTGGAGCCCAGCTCTGCCAGCAGCTCCTGCGGACGGGCGACGCCGCGGAGCGGCAGGCGTGGGGTGCGGCGCGCGCGAGGGCGAGACGCGTGCACGCACCGCCCGCGCCCGCCCCCGAGCGCGGCCCCGCCCGACGCAGCCCGCGCCTCTCTGCCTCTCCTCTCCGGGAGGCCGCACGACAGGCTGCGCGACGGAGGAGGCGGCGCAAGCTCGCCTTGCTGGCATCGATGGTGAAGCGCTCGAGGTAGGGCCAGAGGTCGAAGCGCGACACCCACTTGCGCAGCACGCGGCTGCACGGCGCGGCGCGGCGAATGGCGCGAATGCAGGGGGGGGGGGGGGGGGAGCAGAGGGGCGATTGCGCGGGTGGGAGAGCGGTGCGCTGCCGGGGGCGGCGCGGGCTGTGGCAGGGCCGCGATCTGCAGGCGGCGTCCGAAGCGCGCGCCGCCCCCCCTCACCCCTCGTGGTCGCGGAAGGGAACGCGGAGGATGCGGGCGTGCTCGGTGCCGCTGCGGGGCGGGCGGGCGGGCGGGCGGGAGCAGCGTGGCTCGGAGGTGCGCAAAGGTGCCCAGCGGGGCCTGTCCCCCCCCCCCCCCCCCCCCCCCCCCCCCCACCCCCCCCACCCCCCCCACCCCC
>PCFQ01000058.1:2761603-2810014 GCA_003063905.1 Chlorella sp. A99
TGCGTGCCCCCCCCCCCCCCCCCCCCCCCCGGGTGCCTGCCCCAGCCCCACTCGAGCAGGGCGGGTGCTGCCCCCACCTCCTGGATACTCTTCATCAGCGTGGCAAAGTCAGAGGACTTGAGCGCAGAGTTGTTGCACTCGTCGCAGACCTGTGGAAAGGGCAGGAGGGAGGGACGCGCGCGCCGCGCCGACAGGCGGGCGCCACGAACGGTCGGCGACGGGCGGCCGCATGCGCAGAGTGCGCGAGCGGGCCCAGTGCAGAGCACGCTGGCGAGACCAGCCTGCCGCGGCATGTGCATGCACACAAGGGCACGGAACAGGCACAGGCCGGCTGGTGGAACCTTTGCGCGCCAGCACTGTCTGGTGCACGCAAGGTGCCACCAGCTGGACGGGTGCCTGATTCGTGTCTTGAGTGCACATGCATGCACATGCCGCGGCAGGCTGGGCTTGCGAGCGCCCGCACGTCGGGAGGAACGCAGCGCCCGCACTCCCGAACCATGCTCTTCCCCCTCCCACCTTGCACAGCTCGTCCTGCACGATGTGCGGCAGCAGGATGGGCTTGTTGCCCGCGGTCTTCTCGATGCACCTGAGGAAGGGAGGGGGCGGGGAACCTCGACCTTTCTGGCAGAAAGGCGGCGGCGGGAGGCGGCGGGAGGCGCCGGCCGGCGGGTTGGGCCTCCGCATCGATTTCCCCAGCGGTTTCCTGATCGTTCGAGGTGCGAGGAGAGGGAGAAGAACGGGCGATGGCTGCGCGCCCGCTGCGTCAGTGCCACGGGGCAACCCTGCCGACAGCCCGTGCTGCCCCGCCGATTGGATGCTCGGACCCCACAAAACGTTTCAAGACGTGTCGGGGCCGGGAGAAGCCCACCTGCTGAAGAGCATGACCAGCTGCGTGCGTGGGGGGCTCGCATCGATCCTCGTCAGCAACTGGTGCCTCGGATCGGCCAGCCACGCGATCTGGGCCACGGGGCGGTGACGCTCACCTCGTTCCTCGACGATGTCATATGCAACTTGATGCTGTCCACGGGCGTCGTGCCGCCATAGCTGATGCTGCGGGTGAGGGTACGAGGCGTGACTACGCCGCGTGGCGAGGACAGGAAGGGGGACTGCGATGGCGAGTCTGGCCCGCCTTTGGACGCCATGGAGAGGGCGCGGCGATCGAGGGAGGCCGATGAGAGAACGAAAAGCAATTCAGAAGTTGGGTGGCAGCTGGGTTTGTTTGCCGCCCGAGATCCGGGTGCCAGCTGGCGTCGCAATTCCAGCGCACTTGGATGCCCCTGTGAGCGCACTTCCGTTTCCGCCGTTTGCCCAGCACATGCAATGAACAGAACAGCTGGCACAGGCACCGACGCACAAACAGATGCCGCCCGCCGCTACTCCGGCGGCGGCGCCTTCCCTTGCCGATCGCGCTCCCGTTGGTGCTCGCCAGGCGCAGGCACCCCGCCCGCCGGCGCCAGCATCGCCACCAGCCGCGCCCCTGCCGCGCCGCCGCGCGCGCGGCCGCCGCGGCCGCTGGCCGGCGCTGCGGGCGTCAAGTCAAATGGCAGGAGCGAGCCAAAGAGGAAGTGCTGCATGATGGGCAGCTTGGAGAGCACCTCCGCCTGGTACATCTTCACCATGCCAGAGTTGATCTGCGCAGGAAGTGTGTGTGGGGGGTGGGGGGGTCGGGGGGTGGGGGGTGGGTTGGGTTGGGTTGGGTTGGGGGGGCGCGAGGGGGGTGGGTGTGGGTGTGGGGGGCGGAGGTGGACGGAGAACGGGGGGGGGCACAGCAGTCGAACGAGGCGGACACGACAATTCCCTGCATGTGGTATTCATCCCACCCACCCACACCAGCCACCACCTGCCCACCTTGCTCCAAGTAGGCACGCCGCTGATGTCGTTCAGCATGGGCGACGTCTCTGCCAGGGGCCCCTTCTTCACCTGAGGTCGTTCAGCAGGGTGGGTGGTGGCCAGGCGGGTGACAGCGTGCATCGGACCTCAACACAATCGCTTGCAGAACGGTGCATGCCCAACGGTGCCAAGCTGTAAGACCAGACCAGACCAGACCAGGCCAGGACCTCAAACACGAGCTGAGGGCGAGCAGTGCTGCCTGGGGGGTCCCGCCCGGTGCTGGAGCGGCGAGGCGGCCGGGGGGAGGGCTGGCCGCGGCGCCACCACCTTCTGGGGCAGCGCATTCCTGCCAAAAAGATATTGATGTAATCGATCCGGCGCCTCTAATAGTGTTGCATGAGCTGCGGCGCACCGCCCACCTGCTTGACGAAGCGCACGCACCCAAGGTAGAGAAACTCGGAGCTGTAGGATTCCAGGATCTCGGGGCTGTGGATGTGCACGGGCTTGATGATGGGGTGGTCGATAAGCTGCGGCAGGTATGGGGAGTGGGGGTGGGGTGTGGGGTGGGGGGTGGGGGGTTGCGCGCAGGGATGGGGAGGGAGCGAGGTGGAGGGAGAGCCAGGCACGGCAGCGCAGATGCAGTTTGTCCTTGACTCGTTGGTTCACCTGCGCCGAGCCCCAGAGGAAGGGGAGGAACTGATAGTCGTCCAAGCCCCACACGCCGTGGGAGCCCGCCGGCTCCAGCCAGTATGTCGTCTGCGAGGCGCGGTGGCGGCGGCGGCGGCGAGGGTCGGCGGCGCCACATGGCCGCAGCGGCGGCCATGAGGGCGGCAGGCTGCCGGCAGGCAGGGCTCGCATCCGCAAGCCGCCACACAGGCTGCCATTGCTCAGGTTGTGGTGGGGAAGCGCCAACAGAAGCTGGACCAAATCTGCGCACCTGAACCCTGCGCATGAGCGAGAGGTAGCGCGAAAAGGCGCGCGTGACCGCCGCCTGCGCGTCGGCCGCCGTGAGCAGCCCCAGCCGCGCGAGGCAGAAGAGCAGCGCGCAGAACGTGGTCTCGTGGCCTGGAGGGGGCGGGGGCGCCCAGGCAGGAGGCAGGAGGGTGCGTGGTGCGGCTGAAGGTTGAGTCTTGTTGGACAGATGGACAGGTGATGCTAGCCGAACAGTGCAGCGTCCTGCAATTCGTCCTTCCTACCCTGTGCTCGCCCCATGCAGCGGCCGACTGCAGCAGCCGCCTGCACCCAGCTCACCCGTGCCATAGTCGATGCGCGTGGAGTTGCCAAAGCTGTCCACAAGATAGGGCGCCAGCTCAGGCACCGCCGCGTGCAGACGGGCCGGCAGCACGCCGGCCAGCAGGGTGGGGGCCTGCACGGCAGGGGCGGAGCAGCGCGTGGGCGTGCGCGGGGCATGGCGTCGGCAGGGGCCAGCCCAGACCTGCTGCATGGGGCGGATGCGACGCACACAGACGCAGCAGGGCGCCCTTGCCTGCTGCGCCACGCGGGCAAACCAGGTCCGGAAGGCGGGGTTGCCGTAGCGCAGTGAGTGGGCTGCAGCAGGCGGAGAGCCGGGCGGTGTCGCAGAGGAGGAGAGGCAGGGAGCGCGGGTCACGGCGGCCACAAAACAAGCATCACGCGCTATGTGCGCTGCCGACCCGCCCACCTGCAGGGGGAATCTCATCTACCCAGGTCCACAGCGTGTCCAGCAGCCCCACCAGCGCCTGCATGGTCTCAGACACCTGCAGCGGCACCAGGAGGGCGGCGGCACTGGATGTGGTCGATGCTGGATGTGGCAGGGCTGTCGCACGGGTGGCGGTGGTCACCCGTGCGCCTGGCGCCCCGCTGCTGCCTCCCACTCGCTCCAGCCTCCCAGCGCTGCAGCCCCCCAGAGCTGCCGCCTCCCAGCGCTGCAGCACCGCCAGCCAGCCTCCCAGCACCCACCCTCCCCCCCGCACCACTCACATGGCAGGGGTCGGAGAGCTGGCGGCCCTTGACCGCCTCGTTGAGTGCAAGGACGAACGCCACGAAATCGTGGGCCGGCTGGCTGGCCAGGAAGCGCTGCAGCAGCTCCGTGCTGGTGATGCGCTTGGTGGCGGGCACATAGGCGTGGGCGGCCGCGGGCTCCGCGCCGCCCGTGCCGGCGCCGCGCGGCGCGTCGCCGGCCGCGGGCAGAAGCGCCACCGGCGATGGCAGGCGCGGCTCAGCCTGGATGGCTGCCTCCACCGGCTTGCCTGCAGCGAGTGCAGGTGGCAGCATTGCAAGCGCCACAGTCAACGAACAACAGGGCACACAGAAAGCACAGGTGCAGTGACGACGCGTACATTCCTGTGCACTCGTGCCTCGCAGCGGTGTGGAGCGACCGACCTGTCAGCGGCGCCACCTGAGCGCCCGCCGTCTTGGCCCAGGGCGCCGTTGTCAGCTCTCCACGGGACACGGGCGGCAGCGCCTCGTTGGGCGGTGGCGCGGCGGTGGCGCCCGGCGGCGGCGGCGGCCCGCCCGCGCCTGGCGGCCTCGCCCAGGGTGCTCGCGTGGGCTCCATGGTTGGCCTGCCGCTCCTGATCGCTGCTGTGCCACTGCGAGCCCGCGTCGAACGCTTATTTGCCACCGGGTGTCGGAGTCACGAGGAAGGTCGCTCGACCGGCCGCTGCAGGGTCCAAGAATTATATGTAGAACGAATGGCTTACTGCCCTGGTGTCTGATCGCAAAATACACGCACCCCAGCAAGGCAACAGCTGGCAAGCCACCTCACCGATCGCTCCCCTTCCAGTGTTCGGTTCCGCTAGCCACCTCAGTTGCATCAGAGCAGCGGGAGAATGGCCGCGCTCCCTGGTTTGCCATCGGACTGGACCAGCGGCGCTGCAACAGCTCTTGACTCGGTCTTTGACGTACTCGGCGCGCTGGAGTCCATTCTGCGCAGCGGGGGGTGGAGTCGAGGTGAGGTGCTGCAGTGGTGGCGCACCGCCGACCCGCTCGGCTCAGCTGTCGCGGCAGCAGTACTCGTGTCGCTCATCGTCTGGTTGCTCAGGTGCGCACAATCTCCACTTTGCATGTGGTGCAATGGTTCTGGTCGAGCGGAAAGCCTGCAGATGCCACAGCCAGCAGTGCACCCATGCTGCCGACCGCCGCCATTGAGACGCTTTCTCGTACGTTTGCTGCAGCCTGCCCACCAACCGCCACAGCTGGGTCGACAAGTCCTGGAGCCTGCTGCCCATTGCCTACGCCTGGCACTTTGCGCTGCACGACCACATGACGGCGCCCGAGGGTGCGCCAGCCGCCGCCCGAGGGGGCTTTGCGCCCCCTCATCATCCTGCTGCGCCGCGCAGCGCGCCAGCTGCGTGGGAGGCAAACAGGCCAGCGCGGTGCGGTGGCGAGCGGATTCCAAAGCTCCAGCACGCGCACGATGCCCGGCCAGTGGCCCCCTGCCGCTGCAGAGCCGGTGCACCCGCGGCTGGCCGCGATGGCGGCGCTAGTCACTGTGTGGGGCGTGCGGCTGACCTGGAACTTCTGGAGGAAAGGTGCGCTCGAAAGGAAAGGCTTGCAACTGTGTCCGTGTGTCCAGCCCTCCCCTCCAGCCCGCTTCTCCTTCCCACCAATACGTGGCCAGCATCGCCAGCTCTCATCCTCGACCCAGTACGCGGCGTGCGCAGGCGGATACCGCTGGCGGGACGAGGACTACCGCTGGCCGGCGCTGCGCGCGGCGGTGCACCCCCTGCTCTTTGAGCTCTTCTCCATTGTCTTCATCGCCCTGTACCAGGCAAGTGGGATGAGATGGCACGGATGGCATGCAAGTGAGCAAGTGGAACGGGTCCTGGAAGCCTGCTTGTTGAACTGTCGTGCGCGGCGCCGGGAGCCCCGCGGGCGCTGCTGCCGTCGGCCGGCCTGCGCGCCTGCTACGGCATGTCACCCAATTCGATTCAGCGGTGGTCTGCTCTGCGTGCAGAACCTGCTGCTGCTGTTCATCGTCACCCCGATGTGCGTGGCCTGGGCCGCCGCACCCGAGCTGCCCGGCGACGAAAGAAGGTGGGCGGAGGAGCGACGAGGGGGCGGGAGGAGCACAGCCTGCTCTGGCACCTCTCGAGATGCCCCTCTGGAACAGGCAGCCAGCACATGCACGGACTGCAGCAGCTCAGGCAGGGCATGCGTCGTGCCCTCCCCGCTGTGCCCTCGCCCACGCTTTGCAGCATGCCCTTTGGGCCTTTGGACGCCGCCGCCACCGCGCTCTGCGCTTTCTTCATCCTGTTTGAAGCCGTGGCCGACCAGCAGCAGTGGAACTTCCAGGTGGGCCTGAAATGAGCAGGAGGGAAGGCTCTGGGACGCCCTGCTCCACAGGCGGCAGCGGCGCCCAGCGCGCCTGCGGCGGCGCCTCTGGCGGCAGTGCCGGATGCGCCCCGGCGGCCATGGTGCCGCCGAGCAATCGATCCCCGCCCCTCCACCCTTGCTGTCTCTGCCCCGCAGACCGCCAAGCGCACCAAGATCGCCAGCGGAGAGCAACTGACAGGCGAGCGCAGGGCACAATGCCCCCTGACTGCTTGCCCGCGCTGTGTTGGGCGGCTGCAGCGGGGGTTGCAGGCCCCACGCTGGCTACCAGCTGCCAGGCCAGCTTCCCCCCTTCTCAAACGTCCAAGCCGCGACCCGCGAGGCACTGCCGCTCCTCTGCGTGCGCAGGCGACTATGCCAGGGGCTTCCTCACGTCTGGACTCTGGCGCTACAGCCGCCACCCCAACTTTTTCGCCGAGCAGGCTTTCTGGTGGAGCCTCTACCTGTTCAGCGGTGGGAAGGGGCGGTGGGTGTGCCAGTGTGCGGGTGGGCGATGGGGTGGTGGGAGTGGGTGGTGGGAGTGGTTGGACGATGGTGGCGCTGGGGAGGGGATCTAGCACCAGCCTCGCCCTCTCTGCCGTCATCCCACTCGCCCATTGCACTGTTGACCGCAGTGGCCGCGACCGGCGAGTGGATAAACTGGTCGCTGCTCGGCCCCATCCAGCTCAGCCTGCTCTTCCAGGTCTGCCCCTGCTGCCGCGCCCCTGCCATCCCCATGTTGCTTGCTGTCAGCCGATCTGCAGTGCGGACGTCGGCGGCCAGGGCCTCCCTGTGCCCCTCGGCGCCACGTGCCTGCCCGCAACCACACGCGCCCACGTCCACGCGCACGCCATGCAGCCGACACAACAGCGGCTTCCCCCCCTGTGTCCCTGGTCCCACAGGGCTCCACCCCCCTCACCGAGCGCATCACCTCTGCCAAGTACCCTGCCTACAAAGACTATCAGAGGGCCACCAGCCGCCTCGTGCCCTTGTGGGCCCGCTCCCTGAGCCAGGACGTCGAGCAGAAGGCGCCGCGGCGGCAGCCTGCGAGCGCAAAGCCCCGGGGCAAGAAGGCTGCGGCGGCCCCGGCCGAGGTGCCCGCCACGCCCGCGCCCGCGCCCGCGGCGGCAGAGAAGCAGGCCGGCGCTGCGACGCACACAGCCAAGCCTGCGGCAGCAGAGGAGCAGGCGGGCGGCGCGACGCCGGCGCGCACGCCGGCGGCGCGGCGGGGCGCGGGCCGAGCAGCCAAGTCGGCGGCCAAGCCCAATCTGCCCACCGAAGCGCCCACGCCCCTGCGCTCCAGCAGCAGGCTGCGGGCAAAGCAGCGTGCCTGAGGGGTTGCAGCGCGAGGCTGGGGATAATTGACAGGGCGCCGGCGCGCCGGCCCGACGGGGGACCGACCAACTGCTTCTGCTTCTGACTCTTGCATGTGACGTGTGGCTACATGCCGCTCTCTGTTGCCTCTCTCGTTCGGTGCCAATGCTTGCTGGGGCAAGCCTTTGCCAGGTTTCACTTGCATTGTACAGCGCTGCAACAGACACTGCTGCTCAGCGTCGACGTGCTGCTTTGACGCGAGGAGGGCGGCGGCCGACGGACCCCGAGCCAGGGCAGTGGAGTCCGCCCTGTGCTCCATGCATTCAAATCGCCTGCGCCTCACATCGCCCCGGTTCCCCGGCACTCACGATGAGCGAGAAGCGCGCCACCGATCATCTCGAGCCTGCTGCGAAGAAGCGTGGCAGCGATCGCCAGCTCACAAAGGACGACAACCCGTCGGACGATGAGGAGGTGAGGGGCTGGGCCCCCAACGCTTCTCATTTCGTTGGGTGGCTGCCATCGCGGCCCGGTTCTCCGCTCCATCGGACGCCCCAGCGCCGAAGAGTGCCGCAACTTGCTCCCTGCCTCGGTCATCGATCGCCAGGAACGGCTCCGCTCACGCCCGTCGGCCCCTTTCACGCCCGTTGCAGGTGGAGGCGGGGTCCTTTGCGAGGGCCAGCGAGGATGTCATCAAGCAGCGCAAGATCGTGCGGGCGCGGCGCGGCGCCGACGCAGGCGGCGGCAGCGGCGCCAACCCCTTCGCAGGAATCCAGCTGACGGGGACCTCTGCTGCTGCACCCGCGGCAGCCAACCCCTTTGCCGGGGTGGCGCTGTTCCCCGTCAAGCCCGCGGAGCAGCCCGCAGCGGTGGCGGGCGGCAAGGCCAAGGCAGAGGCTGGGGAGGCCAAGCCCGCAGAGGTGGGCGCTGAGAAGGAGGAGGAGGGATCTGCTGAGAAGGAGGAGGAGGAGAAGGAGGCGCAGGCGGCTGCGGTGCCCGCGCTCGCCAAGGCCGGCGGCTTTGGGGCGCTCGCCAGCGGCGGCGCCGCGTTTGGCTGCTCGGGCTTTGCTTCCACCGGCGGCGGCTTTGGCTCCCTCGGTGCGTGCGGCCGCAGCTGCTGCTGCGCTGGCGCAGGCGGAGGGCCTCCTCGGGAGCCCCTTCTCTGCTGCACGCCTGCCTATCCTTGCCAGTCTGCTGGCGCTCCCCCCGACGCCCCGCCTTCCCCCATTGCGCAGCGAGCTCCACCGGTGGCGCCTTCTCCTTTGGCAGTGGAGCTGCCAGCAGCTCCGGCGCTTCGATTTTCTCCTTCTCGGCCACCGCCTCTGCACCCGCCTTCTCATTCGGCGCCGGCGCCGCGCCGGCCGCCGCGGCGCCGGCCGCCGCCGACGGCGCGGCGCCGGCCGCCGCCGACGGCGCGGCGCCGGCGCCGGCGGCGGGCAGCCTGTTTGGCACCACGCCCGCGACGGGGACGAGCCTGTTTGGCGCGGCGTCGGCGTCGGCGGCGCCGGCGGTGCTGCCGGCGGAGCAGGCGGTGACCACGGGGGAGGAGGACGAGGCGACGGTGTGGAGCGGGGAGGGTGCGTTGTTTGAGTACGACGCCGCCAAGCAGGTGGGATGCGGCGGGGAAGGTGGCGCGAGTAGGGGGCCAGCGGCAGGGGAGATGGGGCGAGGATGGGCGGGTGCGCTCTGACTGATGCCTGGTCTGAGCGATAGTGCGCTTTGTGCTGGGGGTGGGATGTGGTCTGTCTTCATGGAGCAGCAAGCCATGCCCCAATGCCCCGGCCCTGCCGCCGGCTGCCGCGCGCCTGGCGCCGCAGTGGCGGGAGCGCGGGCGCGGCGAGGCGCGGCTCAATGTGGCCAAGGACGGGCAGGCGAGCGACGCTTGCAGTCGATCGCGCTGCTGCTGTGCTCCTGCTGCTCCTGCTGTCTAACTCTGTGTCTCCCTCCCCTGAAGTGCAAGTTACCAACTCTGCTTCACTGGCTGACCCCACCCTCGCCTGCACTCGCGCTTGCACTCACGCCCGTGGCGCCGCGCCCCGTCCCCTCGCCCTGCCCTGCAGGCGCGCGTCGTGATGCGCGCCAAGGGCAACCTGCGGCTGCTGCTCAACGCGCGGCTCTGGGCGGAGATGCAGGTCACACGCATGGAGGGCGGCAAGGTGAGGGGGCCGCAGGCGCTGCCAGGCGCTGGTGCAGGGCGCTGTGCAGGAGCTGGCAGACCGGCCTGACGGGTGGGATGCGTGACGGAAATCACGGGCGATACGACACTTCTCAGCGGCTCCAGTGCCGCCGCAGCCGTTGTCTGTTGCTGAAGCTGGCTGCTGCCTCTCTGCAGGGAGCAACTTTTGCCGTTGTCAACCACGCTGCTGCGCCCGAGGAGGCGGCGGCGCCGGCTGCGGCCAAGGAGGGCGGCGCGGGGGCCGCGGGCGAGGCCGCCGCCCCCGCCGCGCCAGAGCCCAAGCTGGCCACATATGCTCTGAGGATCAAGAGCCCAGAGGTCGGTGTTTTGTGGGGACTGCCCGTTTTGTGCTTGCTAGTCATGTCAAAATGCGCTTGCGCTGCTGGCTGGCTGGGCCTGCAGCTGGCATGTGCAGCGCCCCCTACTCCGCGATCCTGTGCTGGTGCCGCTAGTCTCCAAGTGCTGATGCCGTCGCCAGTCTCCAGTCTCTCAAGTGCTCATGCCTGCTGCTGCTTCCTTCCTGCCTACCATGCAAAGGTGCTGGACCAGTTTCTCTCGGCCATGAATGCCCACAAGGCGGGTACCAAGGGGGGCGCTGCGGCCTAGGCAATTACGGCAGTGACGTTCCATCCGCGCCCGGATCGCATCGGAGCAAGCAGCCGCCAGTTGCTCGCCGCTCTTGCTCCCTACACTTTGCTCCCTGCACTTTGCTCCGTCTTGTGTTCCTACCCTGTGCTTACATGCTCCGACTGATATGGCAAGTAGAATCAATGTCAATGTCAATGTAATGCCCCCAGGCTCCAACAGCAACCGCGTGGCCTCCGCCCCAATGCCGCCTCAGCGCCGCCTCCATGCCACGCGCCCCCACCTCAGCACACCACCACGTGCTGCCGCTTGGCGGCCAGCCGCTTCATCACCCCTTCCACCAGCTGCAGGCGCCGCTGGCCGTCCAGCACGGTCGCCTCCCGCCGCGCCAGCTGCTCCTGCAGCCGCTTGACCGCCGCGTCCTTGCTGGCGAGCGCCTGTCTCAGCTGCTCCACCTGCGGCAGCAAGCCGGTAAGGTCGCAGGTGCAGCAGGGGGAGGTTGGCACTGGAAAGTCGCCTTGGAACCAGACTGAAAACCGGCTGCGTGCCTGCCCGGCGTCCCCAGACGCCCGGCACGCCCTCCTCTGCCGCGCCTGCCTTGCCTGCGCCTGCGCCTGGCGTGCCGTCTCAGCCTGCCGGGCCGCTGCCTCGGCCTGCTGGCGCGCCGCCTCGGCGTTCTGCCGTGCAGTCTCTGCGCCGCAGGCCCGCCCACGCAGCGCAGCCAACTGCTTCTCCAGGTGCTGCGAGACGACAGAGGGGCACGAGGAAGGGAGGCGGCAGGGCAAACCCCCGTCTGTCAGAGGCGCACACTAGCTGTGCCGCCCCACGAGCCGCGCCCGCCTCACCAGCACTTGCAGCGATGCGTGCTTCGCCGTGCCCTGCGCCTCGGCCGCCTCCGCTGCAAGGCGCCGCCGTTCGGCTTCGGCCGCCTGCCGCTCGCTCTCGAGCTCGCGGGCCAGCTCGCGCACCCGCCGCTCGGCGAACGATGGCTCTTCACGCTGCCACTCCCGCTCTCTGGCCGCTGCTTCCTCCCGTTGCCTCGCCACCGCCTGCGCTGCTTCCTCCCGTTGCCTTGCCGCTGCTTCTGCTCCTTCCTCCTCCCGCTGTCTCGCCACCGCTTCCGCTTCTGCCTCCTCCCGCTGCTGCTCACGCCGCCGTGACGCCTGCTCCCGCTGCCGCGCCGCCTCGTCGAGCTGCTGCACCGTCTCCTCCCGCCGCCGCACCGCCTCCTCCCGCTGCCGCGCTGCCCGCTCGTGCTGCCGCGCCTCCTCCTGCGCCGCATCCAGCCGCGCCTCGAGCGCCGCCGCGCGCTCCTGCTGCTGCCGCGCCGCGGCCTCCAGCCTTTCCACCGCCGCCGCATGCTGCCGCTCGCGCTCCGCCAGACGCTCCTTCAGAATGCGCACCGCCTGCAGGCGGAAGAGGCGCGCCGGCGCATGACCGCACAGGAGCCGGCTCGCAAAGGCGGGTGCGAGGTGGAACGCCGGCACACGCGCTTCGATGTGTGCCCGCTGCTGTCTTGTTCCAACCGCACCGGGCGCGCACACGTGCTCTGGCACAGTTGCACGCCGCCCCACCTCAGCCCCCATTTCCCACACCTGCTTGTACTTGCGGCACCGCGCCAGCAGCTCCGCATCGCCCTCCCTGGCAGGCGGCGGCAGCGGGGCAGCCAGCGGCGCGACTTCCGACGACCAGAGGGAGGAAAGCGCTCCGGCGCCGGCGCCTAGCAGCTGCGCCGCGGGGGTGGGCGCGCCGCTGCTGGGCGGCAGCCCCGCGCTGGCGGCGGGGGGCCAGGCAGGCGCTGCCTCCAGCATCGCCACCTTGGCCGCCAGCAGCCGCCGCTCCTGCTGAAGCTCCGAGGCCGACGCCTCGCGCCGCGCCAGCTCCCCCGCCAGCCGCTGGTTCTCCGCCTGCAGCTGCGCCTGGGTCCGCTGCCAGCACTCGATGCCGTCAGTCAGCCGCTGCGTGTGGGTGGGTGGGTGGGTGGGGAGTGGAGCGCACAGAGTAGAGCGTGGGTAAGGGACTCCTTCACCTCCCATGGTTGCTTCTCCATCGCCCCCGCCCCCGCCACACACACCTGCAGCTGCTGCTCGAGCGCCCGGCTCAGCTCTGCCGCGTGGCGCTCGAGCGCCTCCTTCTCCCGCCCCAGCGCCTCGTTCTGCCGCCGCAGCGCCGCCACCTCCTCAGGCCGCGCCCCTGCGTACGCGCCCAGCGCTGCGCCAAGCTGCGCCGCCTCCCCCGCGCGCACGGCCGCGGCCTCCTCGGCGGCGGCCGCCGCGGTGGTGGCCTGCGCCGCGGCCGCCTGTGCCGCGTAGAGGTCGGCCGCCAGGCTCTGGTTGGCCGCCTGCAGCTCCAGCACTTCCAGCTCGCGCTCGTGCAGCCGGATGCGCTGCTCCAGCACCTGCTCCTTCAGCCCGAGAATGTCCAGACTGGGGTTCTGGCTGACCATGCAGTGCACGACAGCATCGGGCGCACCATGGGCAGGGGAGCTGCTGCCCTTGACCGGCGAGCCGGCGCCGTGCAGCGGCTGGGCTGGACTGTAGCGCGGCCCCAATTGGTGCTGCACCAGGCCCAGCGTCTGCTCCGCATCCGCCAGAACTGCCTCTATGTCATCGCTCTGGAATTCCATCGAGCGTGGAGCGGGCCAGCCCGACAGGCGGGCGGCGGGCGGTGGGCAACAATTGGTGGGCGCGGCGGGAGACCGCCCGCCAATCTGCTGGGTGTTTTCGCGCCTCCCACCAGTGCGGGGAGCGGCAAAAGAGGCAAGTTCGCGAGCGTTGAATTTGGCAGTTGGCGTTGCGAGCCTTGGGGCGCGCTGAGCGTGGAAAAGAACAATTGCTGATCGCTGAAGAGCGGGAATAGAGACAGAGGCGTCAAAATGTGTGCCGCCGGTGTGCCGCCCGCTCCGCGCGCTGCCCAGTTCGCCGAACTGAGTTCGGTGTTCGGAGGACACGGTGTCCGACATGCTTACACAGAACAGCTGCCCCGTCAGCCATCCCCTCCTGCCGCGTCCTGCTGTTCCTCTCGGCCCCACTGCGGCGGCCACCAGTTGGGTCGCCAGGCCCGCACCTCCACGCTCCCCTCGCTCCCCGCCTCTATCGCCAGCGGCTGCCCCGCCTCCACCGCAGGCAGTACTTTGCCGAGCCGCAGCACCGCCAGCCCCACGTCGCCGGCCGCCACCCGCACCACACCCACGGCGCCGCCGCCGGGCCGCAGCACGCGTTGCCCCGGCTGCATGCCGGCGCCGCCGCCCGGCGCGAGTAGCTGAAACGGCATTAACCGCTTGCGCACCACGCCCTTGAAGTGGGTGCGGGCCATCAGCTCCTGGCCCACGTAGCATCCCTTGGTGAATGAAATGCCGTGCAGCCCATCTAGGTTGAACTCCAGGGGAATCACCTCGCCTGGCAGGAGGTGCGGATAGCAGCAAAGCGAGCCAAACAGAGTGAGCGGGGCAGCGGTCGGGATGGCCAGCGGCAGCAGAAGCGCGGCAGTGTGGCGGGGTGGCCTCCCGCCCTGTGTGCCTGTCCAGCAACCAACCTGTGGGGATCTCGCTGTCCCCCTCTGCAACCCCGTGGAGCACCCGCCAGCGCCGGAAGTCCTGCCACCCCCCGCCGCCGCTGCTGCTGGGCGCCTGCTCGTTGGGCACCACCGCTCGCAGGCCCAGCGCTGGCAGGCGCGGGTCCGTGGGCCAGCCGCCCTCGCCACTGCTGCTTGCTGCTCCACCGCCGCCGCCTGCCGCTCCACCGCTGCGGCCTGCCGCTTCGCCGCTGCCACCAAACCGCACCCACACGCTGTGGCTGTCAGAGAGGTCGTCTATTGCGATCTTGAGGCGCAGGCGGTAGCGTTTCAGCAGGCGCAGCAGGTCATCCTTGCCCTGCGCATCCACGTCCAGCAGCGCCGCGCGCTGCTCCCCTGCCACAGACGCGGCGCGGAGAGCATGGGGGTGCGTGTTGGGAAAGCGAGACGTGATGGGGCAACCCCTGCCGTCACACCTGCCACGCTGCCTGCCGTGCTCGCGCTTCGAATTCCTCGCTCATGCGTGCTCTTGCACCCCAGCTCCTCCCGCACTCACCCGGCACGCGGTGTATCAACATGTCATGAAGATGGCGGCCCTGAGCGTTCAGGATGGCAGCATAGAGTGGCTGTGCGCCCGCCCGCTCCAGTGCCGCCACATCGTTGGTGACCAGGCCCTGCGGCAGCCATCGATCCGCATTGCGGGGCCCCTGGCGCACTCACGCTAAGCGCGGCGGGGCTGAGGAGGCCTGCAAGCACGGCGAGCGCCACCGCCCCACCTGCAGGAACGGCCACAGGCCGTCGCCCTGCAATCGGAGCACGCTCCTGACTTCTGATAGGCTGAGGGTCTGCGCCTCGCTCCCCACAGCGAAAGGGCGACATGTGTTTGCGAGGCCCCCCACCCTCAGCGCAGGCAGGAGGCGCCAGGAGAGCATCGCGCTGCGGTTTAGGGAACGGAAGGACTCCCGGGCCCTATCAAGATTGGCTGAACCCTCTGTTGCTGGTTGCTGGGAGCGGCGGAGTCTCGCCGGCCCGCCCGGGGCGGGCCGACTGTCTGAACACAACAGTTTTCTGGAGTGGTGCGCGGAAGAGACCAGAAAACATGCAAAGCACCATGCCCAACTCTCTGAGAAGCTCCGCCCTCACATCAGCGCCCGCACGCTCGGGCTCAGCCGCGAGCCGCTTTGTTGCTCCATGTCGCGCTCTGCCTGCTCCACAAATGACTTGGGCCACCAGGTTGGCAGGAAGAAATTGATTGCTGCATAAGGGGGCGTGCGGGAGCATGAGTGTGAGCTGGGCAGCGGCAGCGCCTTCGTCACTGTGCACAAAGCTTGGCAGCGCATGGCCCCATTCATGCGGCGGCCCCCACCACTCACGCACAGCCTGGGGGCCCACCCCCATCAGATACAGGGGCGCCCCCTCGGCGATGGCGGGCAGCGCAGACTCCAGGCGCACGACTGCAGCGCGGGGCAGGGGCGGCGATGGCTTGGTGGCTCGCGCGCAGAGGGCGGCGATGGCGCAGAACACTCGCGCACCGCAAAAGGCGCAGGCTCGCACGCGCGTCAGCCTACCCAGCAGCCTCCTACCGTGCAGCTTGCACCCGCACCACAACTGTGCCGCGCACACACCTACCCCGCCGCCACTCGCCCGCCCGCCCCCCAACTCCCACGCCCGCGCATCCCGCCCTCCACCCGGTCCCGCCCACTCACGCGCCAGCCCCAGGTCGCCCTCCAGCATGCGCAGGTTGCCCACGCTCATCAGCGTCCCCTCTGCATTGTACACATCCAGCACCGGCGGCGCGGCCCGCCGCCCCGGCACAGGCGCGCCGCCGCCGCCGTCGCCCTGCAGGCCCGCCTCTGCGCTGCCCCCTGCCCCGCCCTCCAGTCGGAACGGCATCAGCCGCTTGCGCACTATGCCCTGCAATCATNACACCTACCCCGCAGCCACTCGCCCGCCCGCCCCCCAACTCCCACGCCCGCGCATCCCGCCCTCCACCCGGTCCCGCCCACTCACGCGCCAGCCCCAGGTCGCCCTCCAGCATGCGCAGGTTGCCCACGCTCATCAGCGTCCCCTCTGCATTGTACACATCCAGCACCGGCGGCGCGGCCCGCCGCCCCGGCACAGGCGCGCCGCCGCCGCCGTCGCCCTGCAGGCCCGCCTCTGCGCTGCCCCCTGCCCCGCCCTCCAGTCGGAACGGCATCAGCCGCTTGCGCACTATGCCCTGCAATCATGGTCACGGCACCAAGGGCGGCCCATCGTGGCATGTGGCAGCAGGCGCACGAGAGATGTCGCTGAGGGTTTGCTGCACACTGCCACTAACTGGGCGCGTGTATGCAATGCGCGCACGGCCGGGTGCCGCCACACTGCGCAGCACGTGCACGCGCCTTGGCGTGCACGCGTGCGATGAACTCCTGGCCCACGTAGCAGCCCTTGGTGTAGGAGATGGCGTGCAGGGCATCCAGATTGTACTCGAGGGGGATCGCTTCGCCTGGGTGAAGAGAAGACCATTGGGGAGGGGGTGCGGAGAGGGCCGCACCAGGCACAATGTATAGCGGGCGGTGGGGCATGCGAGCGGCTCTGCACCTTGCCCACCCGCAAGCGCAGCGCGCCGATGCGCTCAGGCCAAGTCGCATTGCACACAGCAGTGGCGTGCAGCCTCCTCGCCAGAGGGGATCTCGCTGTCTCCCTCGGCCACGCCGTGCAGCGCGCGCCAGCGCCGGTAAGCGCGCCACACTGAGCCGCCATCCATGCTTGCTGTCGGCGCGGCGCTGGGGCGGGCAGGCGGAGCACGACGCGGGGCCCCAGGGCATGCAGGTCAGCAGCTCAGCGGATGCCGCCGCACACGCCGCCTCTGCCGCACGCCCTTCCGGCCCCGGCATCAGTCCCCCACCCCACCTGGCCTCCACGATTGCCCGCTGGCCCAGGGCAGGCAGCCTGGGGTCGCGGCACCAGCTGACGCCGCTGGTGCTGGGCTCTGCAGGATACAAAGTGGTTGTGAGAGTGCAAGAGCAGAGTGGGGGAGCGAGAGGGAGGCGGCGACTCTGCGATGGCTTGCACTGCAGTGCAAGCCATCACTGCCACAGCTGTAGCATGCGTTGCTCACCCGAGGTTTCTTCCTGGTCCCCAAACCGCACCCACACGCTGTGGCTGTCGGACACATCCTGGATGGAGACCTGCGGAGGAGGGCACACCAGCAGCACCTGGATGGGGCTCCTGCGAGTTGCCGCTCGATCCCTCGTGGACTGGCCTGCTCACAGGCCTGCCGCGATGCCTAGGCGCTGCCGCGATGCCTGGCAGGGCTGCGGAAGTCTGGCACAGCGGCAGCGCCACTCCACGCCGCCCAGCTGCCCGCCCATGGCCATCAGCGCGTGCGTGCGTGCCGCCGCCAGGCAGCCCCTTGATCCCGCCTAAAAAAAAGTCCCGAGCGCGCGCGCGCTTTCTAGCGCCCACACCTGATGATGCAGGCAGTACTTTTCCAATTCCTGCATCAGCGTGCCCTTGAAATGAGCGTCCACATCAGCCAGCACCGTCGGCTCGGCGTCTGCGCGAGCGGCGGGAGGCGCCGCGGAGCAAGCGGGTGACACACAAGCGGACGGATGAGCCTCTCCCATCTCTGGCCGGGCGGTGGACGGCTGTAGCAGTGCACGCCACGCGCCCACCGTTAGTGCGCTGTAGGAACAGATCGTGCAAAAAGCGACCCTGAGCGCTGAGAAGGTTCGCGTAGACCAGCGGGCGGCCGCTTCGCTCCACCTCGTGCACGTCGTTGCTGACCAGTTTCTGCGGGGTGCAGCGGCACGGCGGAGGAGGGCGCCAGCATGGGAGAACATGGCGCCGCAGGGCTGGCGGGCGGGCGGGGCGGGCGGGGCGGGCGGGCGGGCGGACCTGAAGAAACGGCCACAGGCCACTACCAGCGATCTTGAGCACTCCACGACTGTGAGGTCCGATGCCTCCCTGCAGCTGCCCTGCGGCGCTCGCCAGTGATCGCAGCGCAGACATGTCGGAGGCGCCCAGGGAGGCCGACAGCGTGTCGATGGAGCAGCGGAAGCTCGGCCGAGGCGTCCAAAGCTGGGGCTTATGTGGCGGAGGCGGCTTGCAAGTCAATTGATGAAAGGCCCTTTATTAGCTTGCCAAAAGCGATGCTGGCAACCGACGCTGCTGCAACGTGCACGTGTAGCATGGCACCCGCCCTGTCAACAAACCCAGCTCCTGCTCTCGCCACCTGGAGATGGCAGTTGGCGGGAGCGCCCCGCGCATTCTAGTCAGAATCTGCCATGCGCTCCCCCCTGCAACGCGTCTTGCTCCGAGCGTCTTGCACTGAGGCTCAGTGCAGGCATCAAATGCTGCTGCTGGACCCTCGAGAAATCTGGCGCGGCGGCAGCAGGTGGCTAGGCTCGCCGAGCTGGAATCCGAACCCTTTAGCGCAGTGCAGGCGCTGCATGCTGGTGAAAAGTGGCAGCGCATACTGCCCTGGCCTGCTGGACACACATCCAGCGATTGCTCCGGGTTACTCCGGGCACCAGCACTGCAACCCGCAGTTCGTGACGCCTGTGGCGCACGCACGGCCGCCAGCCGACGCACCGACGCACCGTGTAGTGCCTCAACCCACTTGTGCGAGATCTCCTGCCTCTCCCAGCGACTCTCTAGCTCCTTCCGGTCGCCTGTTTTGGCTGCGGTACCACCGGTGGTGAACAAAAGACGTTCTCCCGGAGATGCAACCGGGGGGTACCCCGCACAGTGTAGCCCCTCGACAACCTGCATCCTCGTTGCAATCATTAAAGCTGCCATCGATGCAAATATCTGCACAGTTGGCCATGCGTTGCCACTTGGTCCTGTTGGTTCTAGTTTCCCCCTTTGGGGCCTTTGGCTGCGCCCACGTTTATACGCGCCGCGAGCTTGGCCAGGCGAGTGCACGAGGGCATGAAACGCCGGGTCGCACTTGGCATCCATGCGGCCCATGACACGACACCGGAGCGCAGGCCCTCGCGCCGTGCGTTATCTGTTCGGCATCCCATGCATGAGACGGGGGTGGCGCCCGATTGCCTGCCCGCATTCCGCCCGCACGACGCCGCCCGCCCCCAGTACATCCACCAACTCGAGTTAGTACCAGTCCCAACACCACCTGGCCCCTCCCTCATCTCCAACACGCAGGTGGTGGCCCTGGCCGCCGACCCCGCCTGCACCTACAACCACGTCCAGGCTGGCACGGTGAGGCAGGGCGCCCTCCAGGCATGCCGTGCGCACGCCAGTAGGGGCGCACCACCGCCGACGCGGCGACGCATTCTTCCACCTTCGGCATACCCACCACTTCAACCCACGCTCCTGCTTGCGCGCAATACTCAGGACTGGCCCGCCCTCGACAAGAAGTGCAACTATACATGCAGCGGCAATAGCCAGTCGCCCGTCAACCTGCCCGGGAGTGAGCGCGCGTGGGCGCCGACGCGGGTGTCACGCACGCACGCATATGCAGCGCACGTGCGCCGCATGCATGCGTGCGCTGCCTTGAGCGGCTCAGAAGGGCCGGGCTGAGCCGCCCGCCGCCTGCCGTGCCGTGCCTGCCGTGCCGCGCCTGCCGTGCCCGCCGCACCGCCCGCCACGCGCCCCACGTGGGAGTGTGCTCCGCCGACACCCCGTCACACGTAGCGCATCTGATCTGCCGGCACCCGGGCGGCCCGTTTGCGCTTGCGGCACAGCCAAACAACTTTAACGCTCACCCTCCTTTTCTCTGTGCCCGCCATGCGCCATCCCTCCTTGCTCTGCCAGCCTTCGCTGCTAGGCTGAAACCGGATCTCAAGGCAAACTTGAACTTTGGCGTTGCCTCCAAACTGCGAGTGCTCAACGTCGGTGAGCGCTGCAGCCGCATGGACACCAGGGCGTGGACTGTGGCGCGCGCCCGCTGCGCAGTGCGCTGGGTGGCGCGCGCCGGAGGCGAGCGCCCAAGGCCCGCCGCGGCTGCGCAGGCACGCGGCACCGCCTGAGTGCTCGAGACCCCCATTTTCTTGCAGGCCACGCTGTGCAGGTGGAGTTTGATTCCCCCACCGGCAACCAAGCGTCCGTGCCCGTGTTTGACGGATCGGTGAGCGCCGTGCCCGCCTGCTGCTGCCTGCTAGCGGCGCTGCTGCTGCGCCCGTGGGGGCGCACCGCCACCTCGCCAGAGCTCTTCATGCCTGCGTGCCCTCCCCCCACCCCAGGTCTATGGCATCTACAGGGCGGCTGACCCCAATGCCGTCACCGTTGTCCGCACGAGCCTCGAGCCACTCCAGTTCCACATGCACAGCACCAGCGAGCACCTGCTCAAGAGCAACTCTGGGCAGGCGAGGGACGCGCGCCGCGCGAGGGCGGGACCAAGCGCAGGCCGCACTCCAGCGGTGGCTGTTGCTGACTAGTGGCTCTTGCTGATGAGGCATCCCCACGTCGGCATGTGCAGATTGAGCTGCACCTGGTGACCAAACTGACCAACGCGTGAGCAGAGCGCTCTGCCTCGAGGCTCTGGGGCACAGCAGACGCTGGGGCGCAGCGGACGCCGCGGGGGGCAGCCACAAGCCACAAACACGCACTGAGCCCGCACCAACAACTTCCCCCGCGCCCCTGCTGCAGCACCGGCCCCCTGCCCAAGGAGTGCCCTCAAGACAGTGGCAAGAACTGCCTCGCGGTTTTCGGCGTGCTCTACGAGTGAGTGCGAGTGGCAGAGGGGTGGGGGCGAAGCCGCGCCAGAGGCGGGGGGGGGGGGGGGGGGGGGGGCCCCCCCCGGGGCCACGGGGGGGGGGGGGCGGGGGGGTGGGNNGGGGGGGGGGGGGGGGGGGGGGGGGGGGGGGGGGGGGGGGGGGGGGGGCGGGGGGGGGGGGGGGGGGGGGGGGGGGCGACGCCGCACAGGGCGCATGCGTTTCTGCGTGTGCGTGACTGCCAGCGTGCCCCAACCGCGCTGCGGCCCTGACACCCGCACTGCCTTGCCTGCGCCCCCTGCGTCACTCCTGCAAGGGACGATCCTAAATGAGGCGCGCTCCAGCTGGCCCCCGCGCTCTGCTGCCCGCCCGTCGGCCTACGCACCCTCGCTCCCGCACGCCTGGCCTTCCTGCCTGCCCGCAGTGTGGACCCCAGCCCCACTGCCAAGGGCGACCCCACGATCCAGAAGATCATCAACAACCTGCCCACCGGGTGCACGGAGGCCGGCCGCGACTGCCGCAAGTGAGGCGGCGGTGCGCTGTGCTGGCGGCACGAGCTCGAGGCGTATGCACTCGCGCGCGCGCGGCGGTGCGCGCCATGCCGACCGCTGTCTGCCTGCCTGACACCACCTGCTCCCTGGCCCCCCGGCCCTGCCAGGGACTTTAAGGGGACTCTTGACCTCAAGTCGCTGCTGCCCGACGCTAAGTGTGAGTGTGCGGCTGGAGCTGGAGCGCCGGCGCTGCGCTGGCAAGCGGGCGGCAGCGCCTCTCCCCGCGCCTGGCCCGGGCGGCGCCGGAGCTGCCCGCTGCAGCTCCGGCGCCGCTCCTGCGCGGCCTGCAGCTGCCCCTGCGCAGCGGCCCACATTCTCGCTCCCACCGCGCAACCCTCCCCGTTGCCTGCAGACTCCACCTACACCGGCAGCCTGACCACGCCCCCCTGCTCCGAGGGCGTCATGTGGCACGTTTTTTCTACAATCAAGAAGACCCTGACCCAGGCCCAGGTCGTCCACCTGCAGGTGATCGCTCATGCATGCCTCATATGAGCAGCCGCTCCCTGCGAGGGGAGCGGCGCTGCCGCGCCGGCCCGCGGCCCCGCCAGCTGGCGCCAGCCGCGCGGCGAGCAACGCTGCTGCGCCAGCCGCACATGCCCCCTAGCAGCCCCCGCACGCAGCACAAACACCTTACCCCTTCTCCCCGTCTCTCTGCAGCTCGCGCTGTCCACCGCCAAGGAGGGCACCGCCCAGGTCGAGAACCGCCTGAACAACCGCCTCACCATGCCCCTTCACCAGCGCAAGGTCTACAGCTCTCCATGAGCACGTCAAACGACGTCGTGGGAGCTGGCCGCCGGACAACATTCCAGTGCCGCCTGCTTCTTTTTTCATTCCACTCATGACCAAACCTCCATGTCCTTCACTCGTGAACCGAATGCCCCTGCACATACACCACTTCTGCACTCAGCTGCACTGGCGGGAGGTGCACTCCACCTCCCGCAGTTTTCTGTGCTGCCACCGCTCCTGTTCAGCTTCTGCACGTTAATGACAACCAATGTTGCCCAAAGCCCAATGGCTCAGCTGTCAGATGGGCCGTACGCAAGCGGCAGCTGGTGGGCAGCTGCAGCGAGGGACGCGAGGCGTGGCTGGCACCTTCTGAGCACGGCTGCATTCCGCCGCTATAGCTAACTACTATATCTCGTCTACCGCCCTATGGACCTCAGCCCAGTCTCTGTGGTTGCGTCGTCGCCGTTTGGGGCGGCAGTCTCGGACGGGCCCACGACGCCCGTCTACGCAGGTGCCGGGCCGCCCGCTGCAGGCGATCCCTTCTCAGGTGCGACCTGGCCTGACAGGCGAGGAGATCCACTTCCAACCCGGCGGCCGCGCTCTGCCCGCCGGGCCAGGTGCCCCGCGCGCCATGCGGGGGGCCGGCCGCGCCGGGCTGCCTCTGCCTGCCCGCCGCTGCATGCGAAGGCACGCGGGTGCACTTGCCACACCTGCTTTGGGTCAGCCTCCTGAGATAGCCTTCCCCCTGGCGCTGCGTTGCCTCTGTCGCTCTCTGCTCGATGTCACAGTGCTACCGTCCTACCTGGCAGTCGATGTGCTCGCACTGGCCTACCTCTCGCAGCAACCGCCAGGCGCGTTGCCTGCCGCCCGTTGCTCGGCAGCGCCTGCCCACGCGGCGGGGGCCGAAGCGGGGGGAAGCGGGCCTTGACTGGGCCGTCGCCAGGATCAGTCGTTGGCTGAACTGCCTCGCCTGCAGACGCGCTCTTGTGGGCAGAGTACGGCGGCACCTCGCCCCTCCGCACCGTCGTGCCGTTTGTGAGTCGCCGGCTCCCACATGCACGCACGCTGCAGGGCCTGGGCCTGGCGGACCTGGCCGCCAGCGGCGCGCCTGCCGGCGCGCCCGCGCCCGCGCCGGCAGGCGCGCCGCTGGCGGGAGCACCACCTCGCGTGTGCCAGCCCCTCCTGCTGCAGGTGTGCAAGGGCTGGCGCCGGCTGATCGAGTGCGACAAAGCCAAGGAGCTGTTCCTGCGGCGGGTCAGGTGCGGAGGCTCTGAGTTGATGAACTGATGAAGAAATAACTGGGCCCGCGGGGTCTCTGGAGCGACTGGAGCACTCCAGATACCCCGCTAGCGACTGGACCCCGCTAGCGACTGGAGCGGCTCTGGGGGCGTCGGTCTCGTCTCGGTCCTGTGCCGCCGAGGCTTGCATCACACGCCGCAGGATCGCCGACCGCTGTGTGTCGCCCATCCGGGCGTTCGACCCGGGCGCGATGCGACGCTTCTTCCGCGGCAAAGAATACTTTATCCAGGCATGTTGGTTTTGGGGGGTGGCCTGCGGACTGCAATTTCAGAGGCGCAGCTCGGCAGGAGCAGCTCGGGGCTCCGGAGTCCCGGATCCGCTTGACCGGTACCGCTGCGCTCCACAAGTCAGGAGGGACTGCGGGTGCGCACCGCGGCGCGAGAGATGCGCGCCCTGTGCGCTCGAGTGGCGGCGCGCGCTGCCTTGCCGCCTGCCCGTCTGTGGCAGGAGCTGGAGGTGGACGTTTCGCCTGCAGTGAGCCACAACCGGGGGCAGATGGCGCGGTTGGGCGAGGCGCTGTCGGCTATGCTGGCAGGCGAGGGGCGGCTACGCTCGCGCGCAGGCAGCTCTCTTGACCCTGCTATGCTGCGTGCCGCTGGTCCTGCCCCTTCTCTGCGGGCGCCACGGGTAGCAGCAGGGACCCTCCCAGCTAGGGGTTGACCCCGCGCCCGTCTCCGGCGCCTCCCCTCCCCTCGCTCTGCCCCCCTGCCGCCGCAGAGGCGGTCAACCTGCGAGCGCTCCGGCTGCTGGGTGCGCTGCCTCTGGATTCAGTGGTTCAGGGCACGGCGCTGGCGCCCCGCATGGGCCAGCTGACCCAGCTCACATCGATCTACCTGTCGGGTGCGGTCGCTTCTGCCAGACAGGTTTTGCATGCAGGGGGGGCGCGCTAGGAGGAGCAGCAGCGTGCGCCCTCTACGCACCAGCGCCCTGCCCGTCTCATTGCGCGGGCTGCGGCTGAAACCCTGGCCTCCCCACCGCCCACTCTCTGGCGCCACCGCAGGCGGGGGTGACGACTGGGGCCTGGGGGAGGCCGCAGTCGCGTTTGCATGCCTGCCGTCGCTGCGCGCCTTGCTGGTGCGCCGGGCCGCTGGCCGGGCTGTTGGCTGCGCAGCGGGCCTCGCATGCGTTGGCGTGCGGCTTCCGCCTGCCACTTGCTGCACTCACGCCTGTTGAACTAGCGTCATCTCCCTCGACCAGAATCGATTATTATGTCATCCTGCATTGCATGCTGCCTGCTGTAGGTGCGTTTTGCGTACGACACTGAGGTGCCGCCGGCCGAGCTGCCCGCCACCTGTGCCTCCATGCGCGGCCTGCAGCACCTGAGCATCATCTTCCCTGCCAGGTCTGGCTCGGCCTGGCACGGGCCCGCCGTGTTTTCGCCAGTCTGGGACGGCCGACTGCGCCTGCGGCGCGCAGCTGGCGGCGCCACGCTGGGCACGTGCACACATGCAACAGCGGCTGTCCTCCCGCCCGTGCAGGAGCGCGTTGCCACCCATGGTGAATTTGGCCGAGGACCTGTCAGAGCTAACGCAGGTGAGCGCAGTCCGTTGTGTGCAAGTGCAGCTGCCGGCCGGACGCGCCGGCGTGCCCTGTTGCACGCCGGCGAGCATTGGCCCGGCTGCCCTCTCGCTGCGCTCTTCTCATGCCCGAAACCCAGGCCCCTGCCTGTGTGCAGCTGACCAGCCTGAAGCTGCGGCGGGTGCCGATGGCCGAGATCCCGGGCTGGCTGGGCTCTCTCACGAACCTTTTCAATCTGTTCTGGGATCCCCACCTTCCAGTCACCGTCGCAAGTGAGCGCTCCCGGACCGGTAGCCGGCGCATGCGCGTGCGCTCGCCGCTCCGCCTAACTTTGCCGGAGCCGGCTATGCCACCACTGTCGAGCCATGCGCCGCGCGCTCCCTGCCCTCGCCCCTACATCGCGCTCGCAGACGTGCTCCCGCCCGGCCTATCGGCCCTCACCGGCCTGCGCTCGCTGTGGGCAGAGACGAGCATGCCGATGACCCTGCCATCCACACTAACCAATTTGACAAGCCTGCAAATTTTTGGCAAAGGTGTGCAGGGCAGGTGCCAGCTCTGTGCCGTGGCTGGAAGGGAAGGGCTAGGCGCTGCTGATCAGAACAGCGAGGAATGAGAAGACAGCGAGCCGAGCAGGCTTGCAGGGGTGGTTTGTGCCCTGCCCTGCCCACCGCCATTGATGCATCATATGATCTGCTGCAGGCTCTCACTCCCAGGGCAGCGCAGAGCAGCACGCGGCCGCGGGCGTCTGCGAGTGGCTGGGACCGCTGTCGCAGCTGCGTTCGCTGCGCCTCCAGGCGAGTGTGCGGCTGGGGGTGCCGCCTCTGCGCCTCGGTCCCCCGTGTCGGGCTAGCCCAGGCTGGCAGTGCTGCCCGCCTGGGCATCCACAGCACTGCGCCACCCCCGCGCTCCCGCTGCCTGCAAGTGCAGGGCGCCGGGCTGGAGGAGGTGCCCGAGGCGCTGCGCCGCCTGCCCGAGCTCACACGCCTGGGGCTCATGTGCAACGAGCTGCGGGGCCTGCCGTCGGGGCCGTACCTTCAGACCCTGCAGTTTCTGCACCTGGGTGCGCTGCCAGCCTAGTCGTGGGTGCCGCGACGGCCGCGGTTGGGAGAGGGGGGGATGAGGGCTTGCCGCAGCAATTTTCTGCCCCGTTTGCCAGGTGTGCACACTGGCAGGGCCACGCCTTCCCTGTTGCCTGCAGGGCACACACACACAGCTGTGCAGCTCCCAGCCACGCTCGCTGCCCTGCCGCCCCTGCAGGCGCCAACCGGCTTGAGCGCTTCCCATCGGCGCTGGCCCAGGCCGAGCGCCTGCAAGTGATTTTCCTTGCAAACCAGCAGGCCTGCGATGGATCGCCCGCCTCGGTGACAAAGGGTGGCCCGCGTGATGCAGCAGGGGCCGCGCGCGTGGGCGGCTGCGCCGGCGCCAAGCGCACGCAGGCTGGGGCTCAGATTGCAGCATGCCGCGCGCTCCCAACAGAAGGCGATGCCGCAGCGCATGGCGCTCTCCAGCAGCGACGTAGCGGCGCTGGCAGGCCTGCGCCAGCTGGAGATCGTAGTGATGAACATGACGCAGGTGGCTCGTTCTGGCTTGCCGGGCCTGGCCCGAGGCGCCGCAGGGCGCGCCGCTGCCGAATGTGGCGGATGCCTCTCACCAGCCAGTCCACCTGTTTTCTTTGTGTGCTGAACCACCTCCGCCTCCTTGTGTGCTTGACGCCCTGCAGCCCGAGGTGGAGGTGGGGCAGCGGCGCCACGACTTCTCCTGGTTGGCCCGGGTGCTAAAGCGCCACGGCATCCGCCTGACCAGCCAAGAGACGTCTTATGCGTTTCAAGTGCGCGCCTTGAGCGGGACTTCCCAGCCAACCCGGGCTGTCGTGTGGGGGTGGCGCTGGGTGCTGGGCGCGGCGGGAGGGCTCTGGGCTGCGTGCCCCCAGTGGGCAAGCGACAGTGGCGCGCGCGTTGAACCGCGTTGCGCATGCGCTGCGTGCCTCGCCTTGCCCCCGCATCTCCGCAGGACAAGGGAGTGTTTGAGATCCCTCATCTTGTGCTGGACAGCGCGTGTGCACTGCACAGCCTGTAGCTCTCCTGCATGGGTGGGAGCAGAGGCGATGCAGCATAGGCGGCCGGGCGCGCGGCGGCGCACGTGCCGCCTCGGCGACCGGCACGGCTGTGCCACACCTGTTCCTGTGATGCTCCCGCCGCCTCTCTGCCGCTTCCGATGCGCACTTCAGATGCGCACACCTCTTGCATTCAGTTGATGCACTGCGGCATGTCCGAGTTCCTTGGGCATTGGGCACATCTCCTGAACACCAATTTGCTTCGGGCGCATGCAGCTAAGTCCTGGAATCTGTAAATCGACTGAGAAGGGCAAGTGCTTGCAGACAAGCCCCGTCTGCCACCGCTTCGCGCCGACCCGCAGCCAGCGCCGGCGCCGACCCCGGGCCGACCCCACAACTACTGCACTCCTGGCGCCGCATCGCAGTGTTGTGAAGCTCCCGGACAAATGGCCGCCCTCACTCAGAGCCGCGCCTTCGTGATCTCGCGCATTGCCATCCGTTCCGGGCGCCTCAGCGCTCAGCGCACCGTGAGTGGACTGCGCCGCCTCCCAGACACTCTGCGCGCTTCTGATCGTCCGTTGATTGGCTGCAGTTCGCCTCGTCGACTACCAGGATGGCATTCACGCTGCCCGACCTGCCTTACCCCATCGTCAGTCTGGGATGGCGCATTGGGGCTGGGCAATGCCAGGAGGGAGGCTGATCGCGGCCGGGCCGCGGCTCACGCGAGCAAACTCGATGTCTGACCCTACTACCACTCGTGCAGGACGCCCTGGAGAAGAAGGGCATGTCCCAGGTGCCCAGCGCTGCGAAGGATCGGGCCTGGGACGCCCGCAGCGGCGCACGCGAGCGGTCCCGTGCCGGAAGCTCCCGCCGGAAGCTCCCGCGTGGCGGCTGCGGGCGGCGAGCGTGCAGGCGCTGCTGTCTGCTGCTGTGGCCAGCAGTGTTGTGCGTGCCGCAGCGCCAATAGAGCAGAGCGAGTGCAGCCCCTCACGAGGCCGCCCTCCCTCGCGCTCCGCCGTGCTCTGCTCACGCCGCCCGCCGCCGCCCGCCATTTGCCTGCACGGCTGCCCGCAGAAGACTCTCGAGTTCCACTGGGGCAAGCACCACGCCGCCTACGTCAACAACTACAACGGCCAGGTCAAGGACAAGGCAGAGTGGGCCGACCTGACGCTGGAGCAGGTGCGTCGAGGTTTTGAGTTTTTGGAATTGAGGTGTCCGGAACAAGCAGGCCGTGCTGGACGCGCGTGGTGTCACGCGGCCCAGCCTCACGCGGCCCAGCCCCTGCTCGCTGCGTGGGCGGCTGAGCAATGAGCCTCACAACTCCTGTGGTCGCGCTGACCTCCCACCCTGCCGCCTTGCCTCGCTGTGTCCTCTGCCAGGCAGTCCTCAAGGCCTGGAACGGCGGCAAGCCCACCCCCGAGTTCAACAACGCGGCGCAGGTGCGCGGCGCAAGCGTGCGATGCACAGGCGCCCCTTGGCGCACGCAGCGCGCCGGCGCCCTCCCGCCCTGCCGCGCCCCGCGCGCACCCTGCCCCTGCTACCTACGCGCCCCTCTGCTCGCATGCCCAACAGATCTGGAACCACACCTTCTTCTGGGAAAGCATGTCGCCCAACGGCGGCGGCACGCCCAAGGGCAAGGTGGCCGAGGCGATCAACCGCGATTTTGGCTCCTATGAGGCCTTCAAGGACCAGTTTAAGGCGGCGGGTGCGTAGCCGGGTGGAAAGAACAGCCGGGTAGAAATAACCTGGCAGCGCGTGGATGGGGCAGCGAAATGCGGGCGCAGCCGTCGCCGCCGGCGACGCGTCGCGTGCCCACCCCCTCCCCTACCCGCTTCCCCTCCGGCAGCCGCCACCCAGTTTGGCAGCGGCTGGGCCTGGCTCGTCAAGGACGGCGCCGGCAAGCTGAGCGTGACCAAGACGCCCAACGCCGAGAACCCGGTGGTGCATGGCCAGACCCCCATCCTCACGATCGACGTGTGGGAGCACGCCTACGTGAGCGCGCGGGGGCGAGGGGTGGGGCAGGAGGGAGCGGGTAGGAGGAGGAGCGGGGTGGAGGAGCGGGGAGGGAGGGAGGGGGGAGGGAGGGAGGGGGGAGGGAGGCGCCGGTCGCGCGGGCGGGAGGGAGGCGCCCGTCGCGCGGGCGGGAGGGGCGTGGTCCAGGGAGGAGCAGGGAGTGGGGGTGCGCGGGTGGTGGCTCCCTGCCGTCGCTGCTCACCGCTCCCCGCGCTGCGCCGCTCCGAAAACACCGCTCCCCTGCGCTGCCCCGCTCCGCGCTGCAGTACCTGGACGTGCAGAACCGCCGCCCCGACTTCATCACCAACTTTATCGACAACCTGATCGACTGGGACCGGGTGGGTGGGGCAGGGGACCGGCTGGGTAGGGCAGGGGCGTGCGCGAAAGCGGGTGGAGTGGGCCTGGGAGGGGCACGGTGGGGGCGTCGGGCCCCGGGCAGGCACCGGCGCCGCTGTTGCCCTCGCGTCATCGTCACCCTGCACCGCTGTGCGCCACTGCACCCTTGCGCAGGTGGAGTCGCGTTACAACGCCTGACTCGCTTCTGCGCGGCTGTGAGGCGGCGGGCCGCGCCGCTCTGTTGTGGCGACGGCCCGCCCTCGCGCTGCCCCCCGCCCCCCGCCCTCTAGCACACCATCACAGCGCGGCTAGGCTCCCTCTCCCTTTGCTGGCTCTCTCGCACCCGCACCCCTTCAGCAGCACTGACGCCTCTGATTGCTCCTGCTTGATTCTGCGCCCCTTCTGTTGTTGTCGAGTCGCCACCTTTGGCGGCAGGCGCATGTTGGTAAAGAACATATCAGAGTAGCCTCGAAAGAGGAAAAAGAGAGGATGCACGTCGGCGGCGGCGCGGCGACAGCTCTTGGCCGCCCCACCGGGGTCCCAAACTGGCCGCCGCAACACTTTGCCCAACTTGCAGCCGCGCCCACACCTCTCACCTTCTCCAATCGTTTGACATATTGTATTGCCTTGCTCGGCCAAGCATAGCCAGGTAGTTTCTGCCAGCTGCCCCGCCGCCGGAACCTTCTCGGACCGCGTCCCAAGGTTAGCTTTGGGCTGGGGCGGGTGCTGGGCTGGGTGTGGGGCCGCGCCTGGCTCCGAGGGCGCGCTGGAGGAATTGGCCAGCAACCCAGAGGCGCCGCCAGAATCACGACCCCTGGCAACAAGGGCGTGCTGCCAGAGGCCGTCAGCTTGCAGGCGCCCGCGCTTTTCTGTCCCTGCGCCCGCTTGACGCGCTCGCCGCCGCGCTCCTTCCCCAGAAACCCGCTTGGCCGCCGCCGCCACCGGATGGCCCTGCGCCCCGTCTCACCCCTCGCGCACGTCGCCACCGTCCTCGCCCTCGCCTGCGTGCTCGGTGGCGCGCCGGCCGCGCGCGCGCTCTCCTCGCCCGTCTGCGACGAGGGTGGCAGCGTGTGGGTGACCGAGCGCCCCTTCTTCGCGCCGACCTTCCCAGGCTCCGACCTCCTGTGTGAGCGCCGCGCGTGCGCAGCGCACAGCACGCGCGCAGGCGGAACTGTTGGCGTGTGTGGCGGCAGGCGCGCCCGCTGGCTGGCTCACGGTGCCTTGGGCGTGCCGCTGGCCGGCCCTGGGTGCCCCTGCTGCACCTCTGCCTCCCGCGTGGCACCCTACCGCCGCATCCGTGGTCTCATCTCCGCCGCCTCCCCCCTCCTGCCTCCCCCTCCTATCCTTATATCCCTCGATATCCTTGCTGCTCCTGCAGTCTTCTGCGAGGGCGGCCTCAACATCGACGGCATTCCCATCTCCCCCTGCTCCCCCGACGGCGCCTGCGACGCGGCCGCAGCGGCGCAAGCCGTCTGCAAGGTGCTGGGCTTTGATGCCGTGTGGGCCGACGACGTCGGCGTCGTGAACGCCAAGGCGAGGAGCGGGAGGCGGCAGGGCTCAGCGCCCTCGCCCTCGCACGCCTGCGACGGAGCACGGTCGTGCGCCCTCGCGTGCTAGCTGCCTCATGGAAGGACGGGCCTGCCCCGCGCCTGCCCTCTCTGACCCAAGTCTCACCCCATGCACGCCCCCTCCCGCCCCCTGCCTGCCGCGCAGCCCACCGAGGCGGTGCGCGCCCTGAGCGGCGGCGCCCCCTTCTGCCTGCGCGCGGGCGTCTGGGCAGCGGCGGTGCCCGACGGCCTGGCCTCCATGGCCGGCAGCCCCTGCCTGAAGCTCGACCACGTCACCTGCATCAGGCGAGAACGCAAGATCAGCCTGCAACTGCGTTCCCGGCCACCCAGCCTCGGGCCAGCCCCCTCGGGGCCACCCAGCCCCCGCCGGCCTGCACGCATCTCGTCACGTCCCCCCGACCCCGATCTGCGTGCGTGCTCCGGCTGCTCTGAATCCCCGCTGGGGTGACAGTGTGCCCCTCTTCCGCCACCCCCTCGCAGGCACCGCGCCACCATGGTCTCTGCCTTGGCGACCCCTGCTTCCGAGTCGTCGTCCTCCCCTGCCACCGCCGCTGAGCTCCCCGTCACCTCTGCCGCCACGGCCCCCATGGTCACGGCGGCTGATGGCTCCTCCGGCAGCGGCGGTGGGCGCAAGCTCCTGCGCCACTAAGCACCGCAGTCGCCCTGGCGCGCGTGCAAAGCGCACCCTCGACCCCAAATGCACCCCTTGGCAGACCGCCACCTCAAGCTGGTGGTGCTGCACCAGCGTGGCAGGGCCTCCAGCATAGCACCAGCAAAGCCTTAGCCTCAGACAGCATAGCACCAGCAATGGCTCAGACACGACAGCTAGTGGACAACTACACAGCGGTATTAGCGCAGCCACAACAATGCTTGATATGGGCACGAGGCCGCCCCTCCTAGAGCAGCAGAAGCGCAGTTGATAGCCAGCGCAGCCACACATCACCCACCCCCCCAGGCCATCCCAGTGGGAGGGAGCTTCCCCCACTTACGAGGGAGCCCTTGCCCCCCAGCCCCCCCTTGTCCAGGCGTTCATCATATGTCCTGCGCCATGATGTTGCGCACTCTTCTCACTCTTCCATGCTCACATAACCCCTCCAAAATAGGCATCCCTGCCTGTACCATGCTGCCCCCCTTGCCCTCGCCCTCCCACTCGTGTACTCCCTTGTTCCCATGTCCCCCTCCTCTCAGTTTTTTTTTCGAAATGTGACAACATGTGCAACCAAGACGGTCAGTGAACGGCAGAGGGAAACGGGGTCGGTCAGCAGTAAGTGCAGAGTACAACAGCAGCAAACAACACAGGAGTGACAGGAGCGAGCGGGGCGAGCAAAGCGGAGCAGGACAAGCCAGACACGGATGCGGCACGCGGCGGGCTGCACACACCACACCGCTCAGCTGGGCGCTGCCAGCAGCTGCTGCTTGAGCGCAGCCATCGCCTGCTGCACCTCTGCAAACAGCGGGAGGTTGGCGTCCGCCTTGGGCCGCGCGTGCGCCAGGCTCGTGTCCAGCGCATCCGTCAGCACCTGCAGCGGCATGCTGCGGTCGCAGCCGCGCTGCAGCAGCACCATGCTCCACACGCAGCCCTGGATCAGCGAGGCCAGCCGCTGCGCCTCGGGGGCGGCCCAGTCCATGCCCGCCGCCGGCGCCGGCTGTGCGGCGCTGCTGGCGGCGCCATCGGCTGCCGGCACCGGCGGCGCCTCTGGCGTCTGCCCCGGCTCGACGCCATTGGCTGCCGGCTGCTGCGGCGGCGGCGGCGGCTGGGCCGCCTCTGCTGCCGCGTCTGCCAGCTTCTGCCTGCAGGCTGCCATCAGGGTGGCCGCCTCGCCCAGCGCCACGTTGGCCAGCGAGTCTGCCGACAGTGGAGTCTGCGCGGGAGCAGGGCAGCCGTGGGGGAGCGTGATAACCAGGCCCGAAAAGCAGCACATGCTTCGGGACGCACCGCGCATGCTGCACCCCTGCATGCACTCGCAGCTGCAAGCAAACTCAGACGGCCGCATCCACCAGGCCACTCGGCACCCAACTCTGCGCACCTGCCCCAGCGCCGCCTCCAGGCCGCTGCTGCCGGGCGGGCCCTCCTCTGCACCGTTCTCCCCTGGCTCCTTCTCCAGCTGCACCAGCTTGCGCTGCACCTCCTCATTCATCTGCACACGGCCAGGGGGCCATCGCAGCACGTGGTGCCAGCGAGAGCGCCGCCCCTTCGGGGCGCCATCCGGAATGGCGCGGTCGTGAGCGGGCGCCCCCGAGCGCCCGCGCGCGATCCCACTCCCTCGCTCGTCGCGCCCGCAAGGGTCAGCCCTGCGCCACTCACGTCGCGCAGCTGGAGCACCACTTGCGCGTACGCGCCCTTGAAGTTGAACGGCCCGCTGTCGGCGCCAGGCACGTCGGTGTGCACGCCCGCCGCCGCCTCGTCGTTCATCGCCCGCAGCTGCGGCGGAAGAGCAGAGCCGGCGCGGCAGAGCTGTCGACACCAGAGCCGCGCCCGGGCACGCGAGCGCTTGCGCCTTGAGCCAGGGCAAGGCAAGGGAGGTGCCTGCTCTGCACCCTGTTCTCCCCGCCCAGCGCCCAGCGCGCCGCCTGCCCCCAGCGCCCCTAATGCGCCCCACCCACCTGCACCAGCAACGCCTCCTTCTTGTCCAGCAGCACGCTCAGCTCTGACAGCACGAGCGGATCGGCCGCCGCCAGCTTGGTCGCCGCCTCGGCCTGCGCCGGCTCCGGCTTGAGCAGAGCCGCCGGCGCCAGCCCCGCCAGCAGCCCCGCGCCGCCCGGCGGCGCCGGCAGCGGCAGCGACGCCTGCAGCGGCAGCGACGCCGGCAGCGGCAGCGGCGGCCGCGGCGGCGGCGCCACCTGCTTGCCGCCGACCCACAGGCGGCCGTTGAGGGCGAGGCGCGGGCGTGCCACCAGCATGGAGGGCGGCAAAAAGTCGCCGGCATCCATGGGCATGACATCCACGTCGGCCACCAGCTCCACGCCTAGCTCCTGCCGGTCAAACTGGACCCTGCAGCACAGGCAGGGTCGGAAGGGCAGGCCGCGGGAGAGCAGGTTAGGGTAGGAGGGTCAGGCCGCGGAGGAGCGGGTGAGGATGAGCTTGGCGGCTGCGGCGGCCCCGTGCAGGCTCGGCCATCGCGAGCGGTGCCGCTGCTGTGCGGCGGGGGAAGCAAGAGCAGTTTCCGAGGCGAGCGCGCGCCTGTAGCAGTTGGGCGCAGCCGTGAGCACGGCGCCGTCGTGGAGCTGGCGGGTGGTGGGGTGGCGCGCCGTCACGCGCTGGCCCACGCTGATGGCCCGCGGCAGCTCGGCCTCCTCGCCCTCAGCTGCCACGACGGCGGCGCCCCCACCCCCGCCGGCCGCGCCGGCGCCCCCGCCGCCGCGGCTGTAGTGCTCGCGGCAGCGCTGCCGCCACTGCTCCAGCCGGCAGCGCTCCTCGCGCAGGAAGGCGGGGCTGAGCCGCCGCGGCCGGCCGAGCCCCGCGCGCAGCAGGCCCCACTCCTTGCGCGTGAGAGCGGTGACCCCGGCCAGGCCGCAGTGGCGCAGGAGGTCGTCGATCGCAGTCTGCATGAAGAATGGCCGGTCGAGCGCCGAGTAGAAGAACTCGAAGCGGCACCAGCTGCAGGGGCGGGCGGGTGGGTGGGAAGGGAGTCAGGAGTGTGGGAGGGCCGCAACAGGCGTCGTGGAACAACAACAAACCCTCTCTGGCCAACTGCCGTCGCACTCAGGTGACCGCACCCAGCATAGCCGTGCGCCCAGCAACATGCAGGAGCTGCCTGTCACCCGCCAGTGTCGCGCCCCAGGCACGTGCTCACCGCCGCGCGGGGACGGCGAGGCAGTGGCGCAGCTGCGCCTCCAGCGGTGACAGCGCCTGGCTCGCGCTATCCTCCACCCCAGTGTAGCCCAGCGAGGCCACGCTCGCCAGCAGCGACGCTGCCGGCCCGCCCGCAATGCTCGCGCGCCGCCTGCAGCGCAGGCACAGGAAAGGCAGGGGGCCGCTCGTCAGGACCTGTGCCGGCACTGGCAGCCCCTCCTGCTCGCCGCTGGTACGTCTTGTCTCGACGCCCGCCCGGCCCACGCGCCGCCACGCTCACCCAAAGAGAAGGGGCGACAGCGTGCTGGGCGACCGCGCGGGCGGTTGCTTGCGGCTGCGCAGGCGCGGAATGGGGTTTTGCGGCGAGCGCATGGCGCCGGCCTGGCCAAAGGCGGGCGAGGTGAGGTAGCCGAGGTCCGCCAGAGGCAGCTCGTTGAGGTACCCAAGGTCTGACCCATCCATGCCCAAGGCCCAGGGGCTGGCCAGCGTGCTGGGCGAGGCGGCCGCCAGCCGCTTGCCGCGCCCAGGCGTGGCATGCGCGCTGCCCGGCCGCGGACGCTTGGCCGGCGTGGTGTGCGGCGTGCGCCGCCGTGGCGGCGGCGGCGGCAGCTCTGCCTCCAGCTCCTGCTGCCCCGCCAGCCCTGCGCGCCAGCCCAGCAGGTGAGCAGGTGAGGGTCCGCGGCGCAGCAAGACGCTCATGCTCAGGCGCAAGCACCCGCACATCCAGCAGCACACCGAGGCGTGCCTCCTACCTGGCAGCTGCCCCGCACCTTCGTCCTCTCCCTCCGTCCCCTCCTGGCCCTCTGCGCCCGCCACCGCCAGCGCCAATAGCGCGTCAATGCCCTTTGCCTCATCCGCGCGCTCCTTGCGCCGCGTCGGCTGCTGCATCGCGGCTGTCGGCTGGAACTCGAGCCGCTTGCTGGCGCGGCGCTTGCGTGCCGAGGCGGTGACCTGCGGCGCAGGGCGCAACACGCGTCGGTGCAGCTCGGCGCTGCGTCCCCCGCGCGTCAAGCAAGACGCCCGTGCGGCGCCCAGACCAATCCTCATGCTTGATGTCCGTTGCTCGTGCTGGCGCCATCCCTGCGCTCTTCACACAACCAGCCCACCTCCTCCCCCTCATCATAGTATTCGTAGATGTCGTCGTCGCGCGCCCCCGCCCGCTGCCGCTTGCCCGTCGACAGTGGCGTGCGCCCCGCCTGCGACGCCGCAGTGCGGGGTGGCAAATTAAGCGGAGGAGGGTGTCCGCGCCCCGCCCGCAGCCCGCCCTGCCCCCGCTCGCCGCGCACACCAAGCCTGCCCTTGCCTCGCACCTTGGCTCCGGAAGGCGTGGACAGCGCCGAGCGCTTGGGCGTGCGGCGCGAGCGAGTGGCAGCCAGCGTGCCTCCCATCTCGCTGCCATCGCCCTCCTCCTCCTCCTCGTCCTTATCCTCGAAATCCCGGCTGGAGGCAAGGCCACCTGCCGCGCTGGCGCCGCCGGCCGCCGTGCCATTGCCCTCGCTAGTGCCTGCGGCGCCAGCACTGCGTGCGGCGCTGCCGGGCGTGGCCGCTTCCACGTAGTGCTTCTGCGCGTCTTCCACCATCGCTAGAAAGGCCACCTGGGTGCGGCAGGGTGGGAGGAGAGAGTCGGCATGGCGGGCGGGAGTGGCCTGCTCGTGTCCTGCCTGCCCGCCCGTGCGCGCACCAACGGGCGTGTGCCTTTGCCTGCACCCACACGTGCGCCCAGCACCCACCTCCGACTGAAACTTGGGGTCTAGCGACAGGTAGCCCTGGTGGTGATGATACAGCGCCTCGCAGTCCTCGGCGCTCGCGTCGCCGCCGACTGCCGTCGCAATCTGCACGCACGTGTCGCTGGCTGTCGACGGTCAAAGGCAGTAAGTACCGCAGTGTCGCGCGCCCTCCCCCTCGGCTCTCCTGCACTTGCGCTGTCGCTGCGATCCCCTTGTCCTGCCCCGCGCGGGCCCACCTTGTCAAAATCAGCGCCATGCTCCTGGAAGGCCTGGAAGAAGCACGACGTCTCGTCCGCGCCCCACCTCCTCGGCGGTGCCATGGCGGCGTGCCGCGGGGTCCCTCCCAAGCCGCCCACGCGCTGCCTGTGGCGCGAACAAGCCGGGGTTGGTGCCGGCGGAGCGGAAGAGCTGCCCGGCAGGTGACGCAGCCAAAGGCAGGTGAGGCCAGCCGGCCGAGATTGCCCCCTCCGCCGGCGACTAAATGGATGCCGCAACAGGGCGGGCGGCACAACCCGCACGATAGCAGCGCATCCGCTCGGCCAGGTGCCGGCGCCAAATCCCACCTCGATGCTGAGACAGCGCTGCGCCTCGCTGGCGAAGTCGATCAGGCCTGGGCGAGAGGGCAGGCCTCCCCTCTTCTCCAGTCGCGTTTGGATGCCTGCTTCGCGACAGATATGAGCCTGGATGACCACAAAATGCAATAGTCTTGAAGAACAGGCGGAGGAAACCCACAGGAGGGGGTCGGTCTCCCTTCTGCTCTCCCTGCCTCTCCAACATAGCGATCAACTGGGCAAGCATCTTTTCCAATCCAGCCTGGCAAAAAGCCTGCTCTCCAAGGTGGACTCGGGTTCAAGCAGCTGCGTGGCCCTCCCGCAGCCCGCCGGCGACAAACAGACCCTGCAGCAGTGCGCAAGTGGACTGGGGTGCGCAGCACGCGAGGCCGCCCAAGCGGGCCAGCGCTGCTTGGCGCATCTGCAGAGCGGCGCCAACAGGAGCGCAACAGAGCCAGGCCAGCGGCAGCATGCAGTGGGCGCCACGGGCACCCAGCCGGAGGGCGGCGGCGGCGCGTTGACAGCGGCCAGTGCATCGAGAGCAGCAGCAGCGACGGCGTCGCGGTTCCCCCTCCAGCCGAGGCTCCATCGTGAGCAGGCAGCCTGCATGCCGCACCGCGCGGGCGGGCCCTTGCCGCAGGCCGCCCGCCAGGGGCGCGCTAATCAAAAGTACGGCCCGGATGGAGAGCGACTGGTCGCCGGGTGAGCACTCCCGCACAACGAGCAGCCTGCAGGGCCGGACTGGCGCCGCTGCGTGGAGCTGCGTGCGCGCCGTGCCGCGCCGTCCCGATGAGCACCCTCGCATGGCGCCGCGCCGCTCCGCCCGCCCACCCCAGGTCGATTCCCGTGCGCTTCCGGCGCGGGCCCGGCGGCGCTGAGGAGCAGGGCCCCGACACGGCCGAGGTGCTGATGATCACCACCCGCGGCGGCCAGGCGCTGGTCTTCCCCAAGGGCGGCTGGGAGACGGACGAGTCGGTGGAGACGGCCGCGCAGCGGGAGACGGTGGAGGAGGCGGGCGTGCGCGGCGAGCTCGAGGGCCCCGCGCTCGGCGCCTTCCCCTTCCACTCCAACAAGGCCGAGCGGCTGCACACGGCCAACAAGGGCAGGTGCGCGCCGCGGGCGGCAGCCGGGGCGGGGCACTGTGCCAGGCAGAGGGACTGTTGTGCGCGCGCGCGCGCGGGCGTGTGGAGCAGGGGGGTCAGCATCTCATGTCGGCGCGCAAGCAGCGACCTCGCCTCCCCCCGTGACCCCTGCCAAGCGCGGCCCCAGCGCACGCCCTCCTTGCCTGCAGGTGCATTGCGCATGTGTTTGTGCTGCACGTGACAGAGGAGCTGGCCGACTGGCCAGAGGCGCGCCAGCGGCAGCGCGTGTGGGTGCCGCTGCGCGAGGCGGCGGCGCGGGCGCGAGACGACTGGATGCGTGAGGCCTTGGCTGCCTGGGTGCGCCGACGTGGCTGGGAAGCTGCCCTCCAACAGCAGGCGAGCGCGGCGTCGCCGCCGGTCGAGCTGGCCAATGGCTCTGCCCCACCGCCTGCCCCGCCGGCGGCGGTCGTCAGCTCCTGACGCAGTGGCGCAGAGCCCCAAACGCGCATGCTTCAAGGAGAGGGCGATGCTCTGGCTCGCTGCTGGGATCGCCCGCTTCTGAGGCGAGTTTCACCACACTGTCAGGGATGAGCAGTTTGGCGCCTAGTCCCCCTGGTGCGCCGCCCCACTCTGTTCCGCGACATTTTTCAGCACGATTCTTTCACACTGCTACGACGGCATTCTTCCTTGCTCCTGTACTGTACTGCCCTCGCCCCTGGGCCCTGCCGGCCCTCCACTGTACCACCCTTGGAAGCAGCAACTGTGACACACTCTGCTGCTCCCAGCGTGCATGCGCACGGCCAACCAGGGCTCTGCAGTTGTCTCAGCACCCGCCCGCCGCATCGCCGCGCGCTGCTGCTGCTGCGCCACCCACTGCCGCCACTGCTGCTGTGCCACGCACTGCCGACGCTGCGCTGTGCCACGCACTGCCGCCGCTGCGCTGCACGTGGCGGGGCCTGCGCCTATGAGGGTTGGGTGGGCAGCTCCAGGGCATCGACTTCCCACACATCGTGAGCCACGAGCGTGTGTGTGTCTCGGAAGAGAAACTCTCCCTGGAACCGCTTGCCTGCCAGGAAGAGCGGATACCTGGGGTGGGAGGAGGAGGAGAAGAGGGAGGGAGAGAGGGGTGAGGAGCAGCTGCCGTCCAGCCCTGAGCTCGCTCGAAAGCGCAGGCTGCCCGGCCGTCGCGGCGGCCCACAGCAGTGCGCGCAGCACGCTGGGGGGGGTGCTCACCAATGCACATCGTCTGCCCACATGCGATCAAACGGCAGCTCCTCCGGGGACATCCACAAGGGCTGCATCTCGTCCGACGGCGTGGGATCGCCGCTGAACGCTGTGACTCTGAACACTGCTAGGCGGGAGCAGCAGGGCGCAGCGTGCTGCGTGTGTGGACCGCACCACGGCTGCGGCGGCGAGCCTCGCGCGCGCCGGCCGGCGGCCCGTGCGCCGCGCGGCACGTTTCTCTCACCGTACACCAGCCAGGGCTGCGGTTGCTCCGCCCACGTGAAGCGCAGCAAGCCCACGTGCTCCAAGTCAGTTGCATCAACGCCGGCCTCCTCTGTCAGCTCGCGCCGCGCAGACACCTCTATCGTCTCCCCACGCTCCACCTTGCCCCCAAACCCATTGAAGTAGCCTGAAAGCAGACGCGGGGACGGCGATCAGGTGCAGAGCACAGGCGCAAGCGCTGGCAGGGGGGGCGGGGCAGGTTCGCGTTTCGGCTGTCACTTACTGACCTTCCCCAAACCCTCTGAGCTTTTTTCCTAGGAGCAACCGCCCCCCCACTTGCGGGATGACGAGCGTCAGCAGCTTGGGAGGCACAGGGGCATCGGCATCGGCATCGGCACCAGCAGTCGCCACCGCCGCTCCTGGGCGTGGGCCGGCGGCGTCGACGGGGGCGGCGGCGCCGCCTCCCGCGCCGCCTCCCATCCAGCGGGCCCCGGCTCCACGCCTGCGCTGGCTACTGCCTGTTGTGGGTATCAGCGATCGCTGCAGCCCATTGGCGCAATTGAAAGCAGCAGTGCGCAGGCTGAGCTTCAGGATTGCAGCGATGGCAGACTTGGCGTGATGGGGAGGAGCTGTGCTTGCGCGATGGAGTCGATTATCACAAGCTCGTATTATCTAAGAATGCCTACCCTTGCTCCCGCCTCCCGCCTCGCCCCGACGGCGCAGGCCGGAGCGTTGGTTAGGTGCATGGCGACTGCCTTCCACCCTTGTATGAACTTCTAAGTTGCTTTGCTCAGGTGCCACAAGCATCATGAGCCTCGGGGGTTGCTCCATCACCTGGTGACTGGTGCCGCCGCAGGCTCCGCACGCTGCGCCGTGCTGGCAGTCACTCCACACCGCATGACCGCGCGCCGGCTGTGTTGGCATGAACAACACATGGCACAAGCTGGTGCTGCAAGCTCAATTGGAGCGGTATCAAGTGGTGGGCTGGTAATAATTAATGTGAGGGCGAAGGTATATGCGCCGCGCAGTTCCAGCTACTGCTTTCAAATTCGAGAACGTGGCTACTTCTGCTGTGCCTGCTGCTGGGTGCAGCTGCGACACCGTGGCGGCCAACCAGAAGGGCAAGAGCCCCACGCTCAAGGTGCCCATCAGCAAGTGGAGACAAAGCGACACGTGCCACATTTTGACAAAGCGCTGTAATTGAACAAATGTACATGCCAGATACTGCACAATTCAATAGCTGTTGATGTACAGAGGAGTCTTGTATTAAGCCCAGGCAAAGAGCGGCAAGCCAGCAAGCTGGCAAGACGGACGTGGCGGGCGGGCAGGTCCGGCTGGGTCGGGCGGCGTATTTCTTCTCTTCCACACTTGCCCATCAATGAATTCGTCAATCTACATCTGACCGCACGGAATTGTCAAGCGCGGAGGCCTACATCTACTCCACTTCCATCTAATCCACTGCCCGAGACCACCACCCGGGCCATTTGCGCACCAATTGCGCTGCTACGCGACCGGCAGGCAGCAGGTGCTCACGTCGTATCGGCTGGAGCGCGGATCCGCGAGCTCCCCGCCTTTCGCCGGCGCGCCCGCTTGTCCGCCCGCGCGCGCGCGCCTCCCACGCAGGGACAGGACAAGTCCCAGCCATGGCCTCCACCAACAGGGCCGTCCAAGTAGTGGAGTTTGCCCCGGATGACCCGCCAGCGGGGCTGCGTGTTGTCGACCTGCCGCACCCGACGCCCGGGGAGCGCGAGGTGCTGGTTCGCCTGACCCTGCGCCCCGTGAACCCAACGGACGTCCTCAGGTCTGAGTTTTCGGCTGCCAGGCAGGCATAAGGGGCGCGTGCACTGGTTGGCCGGTGGCCGCCTGGCAGGACGCAGCAGCAGCTGGGGCACAGGCCGTGGTGCGCTTGACAGTGCTCCTCTCTCCCGCCCCTCGTCAGCCTGAGCGGCCGGGCGCACCGCGGGCGCTACCTCTCCCTCCCTGCGGTCGTGGGGTTGGAAGGTGGGGCGCCTTGGTGCTGCCTCCACGCTGCTGCGCACGCGCCGCCAATCCAGCGCTCCTCGCCTGCTGCACATCCCCTGCTGCCTTGCTGCGCACGCCTGCGCTACTTGGCTGCTTGGCTCCTGCGCAACCCCTCGCCCCACCTGCCCTTCTCTTCCGTCCCGGCAGGGGTGGGGGTGGTGGAGGAGCTGGGCCCTGGCGCCGCCAAGGTCAAGGCGGGGCAGCGCGTGGTAGGCGTGCCGTTTGGCAAGGGGACGTGGCAGCAGGTTGTGGCGGTGTCAGAGGATGTGCTCTTCCCTATCACCGACGCTCGGGTCTCGGACGAGGCGGGTGAGCAGCGCGCGGGCACGGGTGGGCGGTTAGGCCATGTGCTGGCATCGGGCCAAGGAGGCGTGCGCTGACCACCAAGCACCGGGCGCCGCCTTCCCGCGCCTGCCCATGCCCGCGCCAGTCCACCCTGCGCCCTCCATGCTGCGCCTGCACAAGCCTGAGACTGCGCGCCTCTCCCTGCCCCGCCCCTGCCCCCGCCGCGGCTCGCAGCCGCGCAGGCAGTCGTCTGCTCGCTGACGGCCTGGGGCATGCTGGATGCGGTGGGCGTGCCAGAGGGCGGCTGGCTGCTGCAGACGGCGGCGGGCTCGGTGCTGGGCCGCCAGGTGATACAGCTGGCAAAGCACCGCGGCATCCGCACGATCAACACTGTTCGGCGGGCGGAGCAGGTGGGTTGCATGTTGTATGATGAAGTGACGGTGTGCTGAAGTGCAGTGTGCTGAGCATTTTTTATGATGAAGTGACGGTGTGCTGAGCACTTGGTGGGCCGAGGCGCTTTTATCTTGCACTCTTGCAGGTGGAGGAGCTCAAGCAACTGGGCGCCGACGAGGTGGTGGTGACAGAGGGCGACTGGCCGGCGCGCGTCAAAGAGCTCACAGGTGGGTGCGGCGCTGTTCGGGAGAGGCTGGCGCACATGCCGGGTGCGCAGAGTGCTCGGGCCTGCTTCGGGGCCGGCGTGCGGCCTGGTCGCAGCCGCGCTGGCGCACCGGCGTGCTGCGTCCCGCGCAGGCGGGGAGGGCGCATTCGCGGCTCTCGACGCGATCGGGGGCGAGATGCTGGGCGCCGCGGTCGCGGCGACGGCCAAGGGCGGCACCGTGCTGCTGTACGGCCTTCTGTCGGGCAGCCCGGGTGAGCCGGCCTGCCTTGTGACAAGGGGGCGAGCGCACTGCTGCCGTGCCGTGCCGTGCAGCGTCAGGCGCACCCTGGCCGCGAGTTGCCTTGTGCGGCGTGCATGGCTGCCCCCCCCCCCCGCGCGCACTCTAGCCTGCAACCCCCCTTCCAATTCCCCCGCGCTTCAGCCTGCACTTTTGGAATTTTCGACGTCCTGGGAAGAGACGTCCGCATCCACGGCTTCGTGCTGTTCAATTGGTGGGCCACGAAGACGGGTGAGCAGCGGCAGTGGGGTGCAGTGGGCACAGGGGGCGGCGAGTGCAGCACCCTGGGTGGGCACGAGGGGAGCAGGGTTGCAGCGGCCGGCGTGTGCTGCCATGGAGAGCTTCCTTCCCTGCCTGCTTGGCATGGTGCGCGACGTCGTGCTACAGAGGGGTCTGCCGGCGCCTGCGCTTGTTGCTTGCAGCTGAGGAGCGCGAGCACGCGCTGCGCGACGTGGAGAGGCTGCTGGGCGAAGGAGTGCTCGCGCCCCTCGTGGGTGAGCGCTGGGCTGGTGGTGCTGGGCACGGCGCCGCGAGTGCCGGCCCCAGGTGGCTCTGCTGCAGGACCACATGCCGTTATATCGTGGCCCTGCCTATCCGCAGGCAAGCGCTTTCCGCTCGACCAGGCTGGCGAAGCGGTGCGCGAGACTGTGCTCAAGGGCCGGGGCGGCAAGGTGTACCTCGAGGGCTGACAGCAGGCTGGATGGTGTGCTGCCCTGGTCACAGCTGGCGCATAATACGAATGTTGATTGGCCCTTCGTTGGAACCCTGTGCATGTCTCAAGAGTGCCAGTGTATCAACTTCACTTCAACAGCAGTGCTGAATGAGAGATTGAGTGCATTAATGTCGCAGCGCTCACGGCCGCCCTGCAGGGCCCCGCTCACGCCAGCGTTCCGTTGGCTGCCTCTGCCGCCGCCGCCGCTCCTGCCCCTGCACCCGTGGCGCCGCTGTTACCATAGGCGCCATTGCCGCCGCCGTTGCCGTCGCCCGTCAGCTCATCCAGCCCGAACGAGTGCTCCACCGCACGCTTCCACAGCGCGTGCCGCCGGTCGGCCACGGCGCGGGGGATGGCCGGCTCGAAGAGCGTGCCGCTGCTGCCGTGCTTGAGGTCTGCAAACACCTCCTCTGTGGTCCAGAACCCCACGCCAATGCCCGCCGCCAACGCCGCGCCCAGCGACGTCGTCTCCAGGTTGGCCGGCCGGCGCACGGGCACCTGCCGCGCGGGGGGGGCAGGGCGGGAGAGCACAGTGCGTCAGTGAGAGTCAGTTGCTGCGAGGGAAGCAAGGAAGGAGCAGGCCCATACAGAGGCCTGCGCTCCAAGCTGTGTGTCCCTGTCGACGACCCCGCTGCGGGGGCATGCGCAGCCCCCGCAACCCAGGGCGAACCTGCAGGATGTCGGCCTGCATCTGCATCAGCAAGCTGTTGTGGCATGCGCCGCCGTCCACAAACATGGCCTTCAGATCGTGCATGTCGGTGTCCTCCTACGGCCGCATGTCGGCGCAGTGGCACTCACGACGCAACGCATGAGCATGCGGAGCGGCCACCAGCCGGCCAGCCAGCTGGCCGCAGCGGCACAGGAAGCGCACGGCGCCCGCCGCCGCGCCTCTGCCTCCGGCGCCTCCCGCCGCTTTTCCTTTTCCTGGCATGTGGCCCCTGCGCAGGTGTTTTCATTACTCTCTGTGATTGCACCCACCTTCATCGCCTCTAGCACATCTCGCGTCTGGAAGCAGATGGCCTCCAGCACCGCGCGCACGATGTGGGCCTGCAGGCACGCGAAGCGCAGGAGCAAGGCGCGAGTCGGCGCCGGGCTGCGGTTCGCGAGGGCCGCAGGCCCCCCCGGCAGCGCCGCGCCGCCCCGTCCTGCGCCGCTCCGCCCCTATCCTGGTCCCTTTGGACACAGGCCCTCCTGCCTTGGTGGTGTACTGCGTGAGGCCCAGGATCGCGCCTCGCGCGTCGTTGCGCCACCACGGCGCCAGCAGCCCGCCAAACGCTGGCACAAAGTAGACCCCGGCACAGTCGGGCACGCTGCCCGACACCACCTCGCTCTCTGCAAGTGCAAGTGAGGAGGGCGGGGAGGCCGTGGGGAGGTTGGGGAGAGGAGGCGCGCTTGTGGGCAGCGAGAGCAGCGGCCAGGCAGGGGGGCAGGGCAGGGCAGCACGGGAGGGGGAGCGGCCGCTGGCAGAGCAGGGGCAGACGTGGGGCCCCAATGCATGCCGCCGACGCCCCGTGCCGCACGCACCCGCCGCGCTGCCGATCAGCCCCATGGCGTCCTTCAGCCAGCTGATGCCCTGGCCTGCGATTGCGATACTCCCCTCGAGCGCGTAGCAGGGCGCCGCGTGCGGGCCGAGCCGGTAGGCCACCTGCAGCGCAGCGATCAACATTGGGTCGCAAGCATAACTGACTGGGAAGTCTAAAGCGCGAGCGCTCCAGCGCGGCAGTCGACCCCCACGCGCAGGAGCCCAAGCGAGAGCAGGCCAACCTCCCTGGCGCCGGCCCCAGCGCCGACCACGACGCTGGCCCCGGCGCACCGTGGTCAGCAGGCCGTGCGTGGAGCGCACGACCTCCGGCCCGGTGTTGAGGAGCATGAAGCAGCCGGTGCCGTAGGTGTTCTTTGCTTCATGCACCGCGCAGCGCTGGGGATGGGGAACAAGGAGGAGAGAACAAGGGGGGGAGATCAGCCGTCTTGCAGGGCAAGCCAGCTGAAGGAGTTGATGGGCAGGAGAGCCCTCCCTCCCTCCCTCCCTCCCTCCCTCTGCGTGTGTGGCGCTTCCGCCACCCGGCCCCACCTGCCCCAGCATCGCCGCCTGCTGGTCGCCCAGGCAGCCGGAGATGGGGACGCCCGCCAGCTCCGCAGGCTCACGCACGTGCCTGCGCGGGCGCGCGCGCACGCCTCGGCCGCCAGCGGCTCGGGGCGTGCCCGATGCTGCGGGCTGTGGGCGGAGTGCCGCTCGTGCCGCGCGCTGCAAAACCACGCCTGGCTGCTGCCGTCAGGGACCTCTGCAAGGCCTCCCATACACACCCACCACCAGCGCTCACCCAAACACCTCGGCATTGCTATGGATCGCGGGCAGCGTGTCGGGCGACACGCCAAACGCCGCGAGCGTGGGCGCGTGCCACGCCAGCGTCGCGAGCTCCATCAGGTTGGTGCGTGACGCGTTGGTGACATCAGTGGCGTGGATGCCTCCCTGCATGCAGCAGAGGGGACAAGGCATTGGTCACCATGCCGCAGGAGCGGCACACAGCGGTGGCGGCGCGTTTGGGGCGGACGCGGCCCTTCGTCGTATTCTGTGCTTTCTGCCAGCGAATCATTGCATCATCAATAGCCTCTGCTCACCTCTGCGCCGCCGGTGAGGCGATACATGAGCCACGAGTCGACGGTGCCAAACATGCAGCGCCCCTCGGCCGCGGCGGCCGCCACTGCGGGGCAGCTGTCGAGCAGCCACTTGAGCTTGTAGGCTGAAAAGTAGGTGCTCACGGGCAGGCCGGTGATGGGCCTGCATAGACGGGAGGCACCAGAGCGGGGACACAGCAGGTTGAGAGGGTAAAGGTTGCAGTGGGACGCGATGCGCATTCACGCGCGGGGGCGGCTGGGCAGGCGTGCGGGCAAGGCGCCTGCTGGCTCTGGCCGGCGGCGGCTGCGGGGCGCACTGGGCCCCTTATGGCGGGCGCGCGCACCTGAAGTGGTCGGCGCCGCCCAGCTCGCGGGTCAGCCGGCGACAGGTGTCTGCAGTCCGGCTGTCGAGCCAGACAATTGCGTTGGTCAGGGGGCGGCCGGTGGCACGGTCCCACACCACCGTGGTCTTCAGGGGCAAGCAGTCGAGTGAGTGGCAGAAGGCAGACGCGCACGAGGCGCAGACCTGATGCCTGTGCGGGCGCAGCGCCACCCCAAGCAGGAGCAAGAGCAGTGGCGGCATGCGCGGTGTGACAAGGCGTCCTGCGCTCCCCCGCACCTCTCGCTGGTTGGTGATGCCCACCGCGCGCACTGCCACGCCCTTGGGGCCGTGCGCCTCTGCCGCACGCGCCAGCGCCAGGCGAATCGCTTCGACCACGCTGCCCCAGATGGCCTCCGGGTCCTGCTCCACCCATCTGATCGGTGGATGGGGCGAGTGCAAGCAGCATGGCAAGGGGGCATTGGAGATGAGGAGGCGCACGCGCGGCAAGCAGATGCGCGCGGCGGGAGCAGCGCCCTGGCTGCCATGGCGACCGCGAGTGCCCCATCCACGGGGGCCACAGCAGCGCCACTCAAACCAGCAGCCGATGGGCTCACCCAGCCTTGGGGTAGACCTGCTGCAGCTTGACCTGGGAGGCGGCGACGGGCGCGCAGGAGCGGTCGAAAAGCGTGAACCGGCTCGACTGCGTGCCCTGGTCGATGGCGCCCACCACCTCCAGCGGCGCCATGGCTCGCGGCGCCACGCGGGGCGCGGCCTCTGGCTGCGCAGGAGGGGGCAAGGGCAGAGGCGAGTGAGCCTCACTCCCTGAGGGGCTCGTCGGCTGGCCGCCCGCCGTCCGTGCCATGCGCCCGCCCTGCCCTGCAGCTGCCCTTGCGCTTCAGATGCCTGCAATTGACGGTGTGGGCGTGCGGTGCTCCTCTCGCGCTCCCCCGCCCAGTTGAGCCGCTGAGGTGCCTGGCCCTGTTCCAATTGGCTGGCTCGACGCTTTGCGCGTCAGCTACGGCCGTCGACGGCTGACGAAAAGGCTCAAAGACGCATGAATGCCCAAGAGGGGATGGTTCCCCGGTTCCCTGACCTGCCACAGGACCTGAACCATGCATTGGGCAGATGAATAAATGCCAGTCCCACACCTCCAACTGAACTCAGCATCTCACGATGTGTGCATCGCGGCTTGTGGGGGCAGCAGCACGCTCTGGTCTGCTCGCCCTGCGCAGGTGATCAGCGTATGCACTCGCTGCAGCCGATCCAGACATCTAAACGATCGCACGATGCTGCAGGGCGGGCTGTCAGAGCGCCAGGGCGCCAGGCTGCGTTGCTCTCAGGTGCAGGCTGCTTCATTCTGCACTGGCGCGCTGCCAATTGTCACAGATGGCTCGTGCAGTGCTAAGCTCGGATTGGTCGCTTGTTGTGCAGGAGCACCGTGGCGGGTGGCCCCCTGCCTCTGCCAGGTGCGCCTGCCCACACGCTGCGCCTGTTGTAGGGCCCGCCTGCAGGGGAGCTGCTCGGATGCTCCTTGACTGCAGCATGGAGCGTGCCTGGGCAGCCTGCTTGGACGGCCATTGCTGCGCCCGCCTGCACCCACACTGCTTGTAGGCTGGCAGGTGCAGCCTGCACGGTACGTACGGAGCTCGGCGGCGGCAGAGGATACGCCATACCCCGTTGGTCCAGCCCTCTACCCCTATGCTCCTGCTAGTGATGTGAGTTTGGTTGTTTGTCTGGTTTACTAAAATGAGCGGTCTGGTCAAAGCGTCCACCTGGGTCCTCAGCAAGCGCCGCCTTCCCGCCACATGCTTAGGGCCTTGCAACGCCTCCTGCTCGCATTTTCTCTTGCCTTTCACCTCTTTATCTGTGTGGGGAGGGCTACTGACGGCTGGGGAGGTGGAGAGGGATGGTCTACATCATGGACCGTCATCGGGTGCGCACATTCGGCTCTCGCGAGCGGCCGCGACCTGCTGCAGTGCGAAATGATCAGCCGACGCCGTCTCGTGCGCCGCGCTTTGTGCAGGTGGCGCTCGAGCCACGGGAGGTCGTCATAGAAGTCTCGGCTAGTGGCGATCCAGCAAAGTGGAGTGGCGATCTGCTGGTGCTGGGAGTGACGGAAGAGGCCTTTGCGCTCGAGGGTGGGCGGGCGGCCGCCGGCGAGCGAGCGCCAGCGAGCAGCGCAAGCAAGTGCCCATGTGCTTTGCACAATGTGCAGCTTTGCACACAATGTGCACAGCGCTGAGTACAGAGCTGCAGAGGAATGCAAGTCGTGCAGCCACCGCCTCGTTGCGCGCCCCTGCGCTGCCGCCTGCCCGACTCCCCCGCCCCCCCTGCCCCTCCCTCCCCCCTCGTGCCACCCCTTCCAGACAACAAGCCCTCCTTCAAGAGCGAATCCCTGGCCGCGCTGGACGCCCAGCTGGGCGGCGCAATCTCTGACATCGTCGTCCTGTTTGAGTTCAAGGGCAAGGCCGGCTCGTCACAGGTGTGTACGTGTGTGGGGGGGTGGGGGGGGTGGGGGGGGGGGGGTGAGG
>PCFQ01000058.1:2810033-2835946 GCA_003063905.1 Chlorella sp. A99
AAGGTGTTGACGTGTGTGGGGGGGGGGGGGGGGGGGGGGGGGGGGGCTGTGGCGGCGGAGGGCTGCAAAGCGTGTGCCGTGTGCCTGTGGCGCCACGTCGGCAGATCCTCGCTGGCACCGGCGCGCTCACAAACTGCGCCATCGGCTGCGCGTGCGCGCAGACGGTGCGGGCGAGCGGCGCAGGCCCTCGCTTTGTCGCGCTGGTGGGGCTGGGGCCGGAGGCCGAGGCCGCCGCCACTGCAGCCGACTGGGGCGCATCGGTGTACCAGTCGCTGGGCGCAGCAGGTGAGAGTTTGCAGTCTGAAGTTGGGAAGCTACATGGGAGTGCCAGAGCCTGCAAGCGCTTCGCTGTGGGGCAGATGGAACGAAGCCGTGGCATCAACCAGCTCCACACTCGCGGTCCCCTGGCCTTCCTCCCACCCCGCAGCGGCCGCGGCCGCCAAGGCCAACAAGGCCAGGTCGGCGGCGGTCGCTCTGGTCGGCGCAGCGCCCGGCGACACGTCTGCCGCGGCGGGGCACGTGGCCAATGGCGTGATCAATGGCGCCTATGAGAGCACACGGTTCAAGAGCAAACCTGGCGGCGGCAGCAAGCTGGAGCACGTGGAGGTGCTGTTTGCCTCGGGTGGGTGGGGCGAGCAGGGCGGGGGCGGCCGGCGCAGCAGCAGCACGCAGGTCGGCAGGTGCAGCTGTGGCCGCTGGCGGCAGCAGCAGATTGCAGGGCGTGCCCTGGCTCTGCCCCCCCACACTCCCCTCCCACGCGTCCCCCGCCAGGCACCGGTGCTGTGGCCGCGATATCGCGAGGGGTGGCACTGGGCCGCGGCGCGCTGCTCACGCGGTTCTTGGTGGAGAGCCCCGCAAACGTGTGCACGCCCACCTACCTGGCAGACACGGCCGCGGCCATCGCGGCCTCCGCGCCCGACCGCTTTCAGCTCCAGGTGAGGCTGCGGAACGGCGGCGCGCAGCCTGCACCGCGCAGGGTCGCGTCGGGAAGCCTGCACAGGACAGGCGCCGTGGGCAGGCGGTGCAAGCCCGGCACTATATGGTCGCTGCTGCGCTGGCCAGCGAGCAGGCGCCGGCGCCTCGCGTGCCCACTGCTCTGCGCTGCCCGTTGCTTTGTCATGCGCAGGTGCTGGAGCGGGCCGACTGCGAGAAGCTGGGGATGGGCCTGTTCCTGGGCGTGGCCGAGGCCTCTGCAGAGCCACCCAAATTCATCCATCTGGCTTACACGCCCCCAGGTGGGTGGAGGGCAGAGGCTTTGGGGCTAGCAGGGATGGCTGGGAAGGCGGGTGGGGCCACGGAGCAGTGCGTGAGGGCTAGCAGGGCAGGCGCGAGCCGCACGCGCGGGACGGCGGCGCCCCCGCCCTGCCCGCCCTGCCCCCCCCGCCGTCCCTGCCGCCACTCCTCCACCCGCCGCGCCGCCGGCCCTCACGCTCGTTCGCGCACTGCAGGCGAGGTGAAGAAGAACGTCGCGATTGTGGGCAAGGGTCTGACTTTTGACAGGTGAGCGTGCCGGTGACGAGGCCAGAGTGGGTGGTCAGCACGACGTGGAGCGTCGCCCGCCAGCCGGCGGCGCGGAGGCGGTCGCAAATGGGGCGCGTGCGGCGAGAGGGAGGTAGCGGGGGCTGGTGCAGGGAGACAGACAGGGTGGGGGCGTGCGTGACGGTGCCAGGCTGCAGCGGGGGCAGGGCGGCGGGCACCCGCGGCGGAGGCCCGTCGTCTTCTCGCGCCACTTATCGGTCAGCCCCATTTGCGGCTGACTGTTGACAGCGGAGGGTACAACCTCAAGGCCGGCGCCGGCAGCCTCATCGAGCAGGTGAGGCGGGGAAGAAAGTACACAAAACACGCGAGCCCCTGGGCCCCCCGGGGACGGCGGGGCAGCAGCGCGGAAAGGCAGCGGGCGCGGGCCGCTCGCCGCACTGCGTGGGCGCCCGGCGGCGCTGCTTGCGCAGCCATGCACGCTCGCTGCGCTACGAATCTCTCATGCCTCCAGCCTATCCTACCACGCCCCCTCCGTTTCCTCCCAGATGAAGTTCGACATGGGCGGCGCTGGCGCGACGCTGGGCGCGGCCAAGGTGCTGGCGCTGCTCCAGCCGCCGGGCGTCAAGGTGGGGGCCTGGGGAGGCGGGGAGCGGCACACGTGCGAGGGCGGGCGGCGTTCCCCCACCTGCTGGGCTGGCTCGCGGCTGGCTCGGCCGTCCCCGCCCTGCGGATGACAACGCGCACTCGCGCATTGTCAGTTTGTTTCACTCATGTCCCTCGCTTGTTTTTCGTCCCTCCTCCCCTCACTTGTCGCTGCTCCCCAGGTCCACTTCATCATCGCCTCCTGCGAGAACATGATCGACGGCCGCGCCTGCCGCCCCGGCGACATCCTGGTCGCCTCTAATGGCAAGACGGTCGAGATCAACAACACTGACGCAGGTGGGTGCATCTTGTTGTGTCGAGCTGAGAACAGTAGGCGGCCACTCGGTCGATCAGTCAATCAGTGGGTCGATCCTGGTCTGGATCTGCAGTTGCGATGTGGTGGTGGCGTGGTGCATATGCAACTGGTGCCGGTGGTGTGATGGGGGGCAGCGCGTGAGCGCAGCATCGGCGCGCAGTGGAGAGCCAGGCATCTGGCGATGCCCGTTCCACGCGGCGCCGCCCTGGCAGCGTGGGAGCCGCCTGGCCGCGTGCACGTGCTGTGACCCAGCACCGTGCATACCACACCTAGACACCCGTGCCCCCGGCCTCCCCCCTCCCGCGCCTCCCTCCCCGCAGAGGGCCGGCTGACGCTGGCCGACGCGCTGCTCTATGCGCAGCACCAGGCAGGCGCAGAGGCGCTCGTCGACATCGCCACGCTCACCGGCGCGTGCATGATCGCGCTGGGCAAAGGCATCGGCGGCCTGTATGCCAACACCGACGAGATGGCGGAGGAGCTGACCGTGGCGTCCAGGGCCGCAGGTGCGCGCGGGCGGGCGAGGGGGGCGCTGCTCCCAGATCGCCGGCATCAGGCCCGCCGCAGGCCGAGGGCGCTCTAGATGCACGCCTGGGCCCCGCCGCCCCTGCCTGCCGGGGATGCCCCGCCTCGAGCCCGGCAGCAACGTACGTGCACGCACGCGCGCGCATGTGCCTGACCCACCGCCCTGCTGTGGCACGCATGTGTCAGGCGAGAAGCTGTGGCGCCTGCCGCTGGAGGACAGTTACCTGGAGCTGCTCAAGAGCCCTGTGGCCGACTACAAGAACTCGGGTGGGCTTTGCCGGTGCCCGTGGGGGTGGGGCGGCGGGGCAGGAGACGTGCCGTGGGAGTGAGGGCACAGGGGAGGGCCGGCGCGTGCCAGCCTGCCTCAGCCGCCCGCACTGTGCTGCGACCTGTGCAACCTGCGCAACCTGCCCCTCGCCCACGTCTGCTCACCCTGCACACCCGACCCTCCCCCTGCGCAGGCGGCCGCCTGGGGGGCTCCATCACCGCAGCGCTTTTCCTCAAAGAGTTCGTCGCCTCCGGCAAGCCCTGGGCGCACCTGGACATCGCGGGCCCTGCGTGGGACGACAAGCTCGGCGGCGCCACCGGCTTTGGCGCGCAGCTGCTCGCAGAGTGGGCAGTGGCGCAGGGCCAGTGAGCGCGCCGCACGAGCAACGCGCGCCAGCAGAACGGACAGCCCTGTTCCTCAGCCGTTCCTTTCATTGCCTTCTCTCAGCAACCCTCTCGGCTGCACTGCACGTCTCCCCTTCCTGCCCTCTCGGCCCGCAAGCGCCTTTTCAGTCTGCTAACCAGGGCAGACCAGCAGCCGCAAGGACGGCACGGGTGGGCAGTGCAGCCAATGCGCTTCTGTTCCTGCAGGGCGTGTGGGGGGTGGAAAGACTGCTCAGCTGCAGCGATATTGTCAGCAGAGCTGCACGCAAGGCGCTACTAGGAAAAGCGGCGCCAGCCCGGCGGCACCGCCCGTAGACGGCGCCCTCCGCCCACAACCCTCGACTCTGTCTTGCTCCCAGTTTCGACTGCTCAGTCAGTGCTCTGTCCCTCTCCTGTTGTCTGATCTGAAGCACGCGAAGCGGGCAGCCATGCAGGCCGCACTGAGTGAGTTGGAGAGGCTTGCATGCGGGCGATCCCTTCAGCAGCAATGCCGATGCATCGAGGGGGCATGATCGATACGTTTTTCGCGCAGGTCGCCAGCCGGCTGCCTGCCGTCCTACGCAGCAGAAGGCCAAACGAGCAGCGCTTGCTGGAGTTGCGCGGCAACACTGTAGCTGTCGCCGGGCGCGCGGGTGGCAGCGACAGCCAGTGCAGGTGGGTGGGCGGGCGGCGACCACCCTTCAAATCCGGGCTTGGGCGTCCCTCAGCGATATAGAGACTTCTAACAAGCGGAGTTTGAGCGCGCGGCGACGAAAAGCGCTAGTCGTGCCACCACCTGCCGCAACCGCTGCTCGCCCAGCGCTCATCGCTCCCTCGCCCTTGCTGCGCCTGCATGCCCTGCAGGTCGCAGCCGCCGCGGCGCCCGAGGCCACCGAGGCTGGCGATGTGTACCAGATGCAGCCGCTGGCGGAGGGCGTGCGCAAGCACACGCTGTCAGTGTTTGTGGCTGATGAGAGCGGCCTGATCAATCGCGTGGCGGGCGTGTTTGCGCGGCGCGGCGCCAACATCGAGAGCCTGGCGGTGGGTGCAAGCAGAGCCGTTGGGTGCAGTTGCGGGAGGGCAGAGCCGTCGGGTGCATCCGTGGGCAGCCGTCACCTCCAGCAGCGGGCGCCTGCTGGTCGCGGCGGCGGCGGGCGCCGCTGCCTGCGGCGGGCCGCCGGCGAGGCGCACACGCTGGCTCCTCCTCTGGTGTCACAGGTGGGCCTGACTGTGGACAAGGCGCTATTTACGATCGTCGCGACCGGCACCGACGCGACCGTGAGCAACCTGTCCAAGCAGGTGCGGCGGGAGGGGGCGCGGGCGGCTGCCAGCCTGCGCTGGCCGCCGCGCTGGCCGCCGCGCGTCGGCCCTCGCCCGCTCCCCCTTCCTCCACGTCCACTGCTCGCGCTACTGCTCTATTCACTCAGGCCTTTGCCCTTCTAAACAACAGATCGCCAAGCTGGTCAACGTGCGCTACGTTGAGGAGATCACGGACATGACACGTGTGGAGCGCGAGCTCATGCTCGTCAAGGCACGCGCTGCCGGGGTGGAAAGAACAAGAACTCTCTTTCGCGGAGCGGCGTCGGGGAAAGTGGAGTGGGAGTGGTGCGGAGTGGTTGTGAGGGGAGCGCGTGGAGCGCGAGCTCATGCTCGTCAAGGCTCGTCAAGGGGTGGGAGTGAGGCAGGGGCAGGTGGACTCTGGCAAGGGCACCCGGGAGGGGGAGGGGCGTGGGAGCAGCGGCCGAGGCTGGGGCGCGCGCCCGCTCGCCGCCGCCAGCGGACGGGACTCGCCTCGCCGCTCTGGCCCCGCGCGCCGCCCACACGCCCATCCTCTTCCTCCTCGCGCGCGCCGCAGGTGGACGCGCCCCCGGGGCCCACGCGCACCGAGGTCACGCAGGTCGCCGAGATCTTCCGCGCGCGCGTGACCGACGTGAGCGACGCCACCCTCACCATCCAGGCCACCGGCGACCCTGGCAAGGTGAGGGGCGCTCGTGTCACGTGTCAAACAGGCTGCTGGTTAGTTATTGATAGTTGACTGGTTTCTGGGTATTGCCGCTGCTGAAGTGAATGATTTTGAGTATTGCGTCGCTGATGTGCGAAGGGGGGTCGCCGGCGACCCGGCAAGGCAGGGCTGGGCAGGGTCCAAGTGAATGCTTCTGGAGTGTTGTGGCTGATGCCGCCCTCCCGGCGCTGCCCAGTCGCGCCCCATCCGGTGGCCCGCCCGCCCGTGCAGATGCTGGCCTTCCAGAAGGCCATGGCCAAGTTTGGCCTTGTGGAGCTGGTGCGCACGGGGCGCATCGCCCTCAAGCGCGGCGGCGAGGCGAGTCCCGGCGGCAGCGTGCCCCACCGTTGCTGTGCTTGTGTGGCGGCTCGGCGTGTCAGCGCGTGCGTGGCACCGCGGCGGCCGGGGTGCCGCCTGCTGCGCGCGCCGGCGCGCGCGACCACGCCCGAAACGCCGGCGCCGCCTGCCAATCCTGTCCGTCGCTTGCGTGCGACCGCCGCGCAGGTGTTTCAAGGCGAGCACGAGCACATCGAGCACCAGATCATCCGGGAGCAGGAAAAGATCCTCGCCGGCAAGCCCAAGGGCCAGGCCTCCTCCTCCGAGGACGACGGCGACGTCTACAGGCGCGGCGCGGGCGGAGCGCTGTGGTTGGCGGAGCGCTGTTGCTGTGGGAAGCCGCCGCTGCGCCCTCCCGCCCCTGCCCCGTGGGCGGCACGCGCCCCCTGGCCTGCTCTCCCGCGCTTTTCGCGGGAGCGGGTTGGGGGGCGCATGCAATCCGCGAGGCGGAGATGGGAGGGCGCAGGGGGCGCACGTGCGGCGGCGGTGGCGCGCGGCGCGGCAACGACGCAGCGCCGACCGAGCGCCACCGCCGTTGCCCGCCCCTCCTGCAGCCGCGAGAGCAAGCAGGGCGTGTGGTCCGTGCCCAACGTGCTGGACGCGGCGTACAGCCCCGAGGTGCGAGGCGAGCTGTGCCATTGAACAATGCGTAGCGGGCAGCAGACCGCCGCCGGGGGGCGCGTGATGACGCCGCGCCGCATGCGCTCCTCCCTCACCACAGGTGGCGAGCGAGGGCTATGAAGCGTCCACGCTGCAGATTGAGGTGGAGGACGTCCCCGGCGTGCTCAACCAGGTGGGGAGGACAGTAGGTGGGGAGGAAAGGACGCTGGGAAGGAAGCGCAGCATGGGAAAACAAGAGATCGGGGGCCGGAACGAGAGCCGGCGGCAGGGCGCCGAGCGGCAGCGGCGGGAGGGAGGCGCCTGCCCGCCGCGCCTGCGCGCCCCGCTGCCGCCAGGGCGGTTCAGCGTGCGACGCGCTCGTCTCCCGCCCTGCTCGGCACGCTCTGCGCTTTGCTGTCGAGCACTGCTCCCCTGCTGCGCGCGCAGGTCACCGGCGTGTTTGCGCGGCGCGGCTACAACGTGCAGAGCCTGGCGGTGGGCAACAGCGAGCAGGAGGGGATGAGTCGCATCACCATGGTTGTCCCTGGCAACGCACCAGGTGCGGCAGCGCTCATCCAGCGCGGTGGTTGGCAGGTTGCTTGCTTGTTGCCAGACGCGGGGGGCGCGCCGCGCACCACACAGCCGGCGTCCTGCTGCTGCCCGGCCAGCGCCCGCCCTGCCAGCAGCCAGCTGCGCGCATCGCAGTAGGCACCCTGCCCTGCTGGGCCTACCCCACTCCGGCCTGCCGCCCGCCACCCCAACACCCGCAGGCATCGCCACCCTGATCAAGCAGCTCTACAAGCTGATCCATGTGCAGAAGGCGCGGAGGGGAAGCAAGCAGCGGTGGATGGGCGGAGGCGCGCCCACGCCCGCGCCGCGGCAGCGCGGGCGCCGCGCTCGCCTCTGCGCCCCTCCCTCCGACCCCTCTCCCGCGCGCGCCCTCCCGCCCCCCGTCGCAGGTCACCGAACTGACGCACGTGCCCCACGTGCAGCGGGAGCTGGCGCTGATCAAGGTGGAGTGCACGCCCCACCAGCGAGGAGAGATGATGGCGCTGGCGCAGGCACGCGCGCCCCGGGGGGGGGGGGGGGGCGCGGGCGAGCCGCACGCGTGGCCGAGGCCAGGGGGTGCCGGGGCCGCAAGCGCCCACACTGTCGTGCAATCTGCGCGGGCGGGGGGCGAGGGACCTGGATCCCATCCCCTGCTCCGCCCTGTTCGCCCTCCCCTCTGCTCCGGCCCCCCTCATTACAACACCACTTGTTTCATCACTCTGGAGGTCGCTCCTGCTCCTGCTTTCGTTTGCTCCTGCTTTCGCTTGCTCCTGCTCACGCTTGCTCCTGCTCACGCTTGCTCCTGCTCCTGCTCACGCAGATCTTCCACGGCTCTGTCGTCGACGTCTCTCCCTCCACCGTCACGCTCGAGGTGACGGGCAAGCAGGACAAGATGGCTGCGCTGCAGGAGGTGCTGGAGCCGTACGGTGCGCGCGAGGGGGTAGGGCGCGCCCGGCCGGCGCGCGTGGGACTGGCGCGCGACGCAGGGCGGGGTGCGCGGCGTAGGCTCCCTCCCCGCGCGCCGCGGAGCGCAGCGCTCACCCGCGGAGCCCCCGCCCCCGCCCCCGCCCCCGCCCCCGCAGGCATCCTGGAGGTTGCGCGCACCGGGCGCGTCGCGCTCGTCCGCGACTCGGGCGTCGACTCCAAGTACCTCGGCCGCGTCTCCGGCTCGCGCATCATGCTCTGAGCGCCGCGCACGGAGCCGCCGGACGGTGCTCTCGAGCGCCGGCAGGGCCGCCGGCGATGCGGCTCGGGCGCCGCCGGCCAAGGCGCGCGGAGCCGCGGGCTTGCGCAGGGGCGGGGGTCCCCTGCTCCAAGCCCTCCTTGGATGGGGCACCGGAGCCGGTCAGCCGCTGCAGAGCGTGGCGCTCTGCGCAGCGCTGCCGGCTCGCGCTTGCGACGGCGGGAGCTGATCTTTTCTGTGCGGCCATTTGCTCTGTGATTGCCTCTGGTGTGCTCGCCTCCACCTCCATCCCTGCCAGTTTTCTAGATGTGCGCGATTTGGTGTCATAGCAGCCCTCGCTGCGAACATCGTGTAGTGAACTGTAGGGGAGCCAACAAGCAGGCTTGACCTGGCAGGTGTGCTCTCTTCTCGGTCGCCAAGGTTGGAAGTTCCACCTCGCTGCGCAGGCCGCACCGCCGGATGGGGCCTAGGCCGGGGCTGGCGAGGCGGGCGCCGCTCCTGCAGCCGCCGCGACATCGGCGTCCGCTGGCACCAGCAGGCCATTGATCTGGTGCACGATGGCGCCGTTGGCGGTGCGCATGTCGTACCCAGCGCCCGGCCAGCCGTACCATATGGTTGCGTTAGACTGCGCAGCCACGAGCATCACATCCTTGCCCCGCGAAAAGGGGATTAATGTGCTGTCATAGAAGACTGTCAGCTCGTCGGCAGCCACGGTGGTGAAGTTGGCGGGCTGCAGGGGAGGGGCGGGCGGCCGGGCGGGCGGAGCTCTTGAGCCGGGCGGGCGCGGCTCTTGAGCCGGGCGGGGCCCGGCGCCAGCCAGGCAGGTCTCTCGTGCGCAGCGGCTGCTGGCCCTGCGCCCTGACGCAGCAGCAGCAGCCCACCGTGTTGGCTGTGAGGTTCTGAAGGGTGAGGGGCTCCGGAATCAAGTGATTCGCGAGGATCGCTGACCAGAGCTCCTGGTTTGCCGCGGCCTGCGTCTAGGGAGAGCGCGGCCGCCAGAGCACAGTGAGTTTCCCGGCCCCACTTGGAGCAGGCAGGCGCCGCTGGCGCCACGGGTGCCGCCCAAGCAGCGCAGAGGAGGGAAGGGGGGCCGGCCGCCGCGGCCCACACCCCGGGTGGGCTCGCCTGGTCCAGTGCAAGCCCCAGGCTGGCCGCCGCGGCCCGGAGGGCGTTGTCAGGGGGCAGGAAGAACGTGCCGCCGAAGTTGCGGAGCATGCCGTCCAGCCCCGCGTCCTGCGGCGCGGGCATGGGTGGACGGATGGCGCGCTCGCCGCTGCCGGCTCGCAGGCTCGGTCGCCTCTGCAGGGGCCATGTGATGGCCGCTGTGGTGGAGTGCTGCTCACCCGAATAACCTGCTCCATCAGGGTGTCGTTAAACCTTGAGAGGAGCTCCATGATAGTATACGGCCAGCACTCAACCGTGGCGATAGTGCAGTTGCTGGTGACACGAGGATACCCGCCTGCATGGGCGTCATGCGGAGCAGCGCTAGGGCCGCCGCCGCGTGCGCAGCACGCGCGCGGGGCGGGGCGCGCGACCCGCCAGCCCTCGCCAGCCGCGCACACACTGAGTGAGGTTTGCTTCGGCGCCCGTGCAGTTCAGCGCAAACAGCTGCTGCGCCGTGGAGGAAGGTGGGAGGGAAACAGCAGCAGATGAGCTGGCACTGCTTTGGCGAATCGCGGCGCCATCGTTGCCGCCACCAAACTCCAGCTGCCGGCACACTACCTGAGGCGAGCGGAGGCGAATGGGGGCGAGGTGAGGCAAAGTGCAGGTGTGAGAAGGTGACATGACGAGGAGCGCCGGCCGCTGTTGTCCCAGGCAGCCCTGTCCGCGTACCGCCGCCTCCTGCGCGTGAAAGCTCGTGCCGCACACGGGCAGCCACGCGCCGCTGCCGAGACGCGCCTCCACAGCTCCTACGCGGCCGTCACCAGTGCCGTTCGTCACCAGCCGCACATCAACATTGGCGCCGCTGCATGCAGGCCAGAGCCCACACGCCAGGACCGCGAGCAGGCACTTGCGCAAGGCACGGCGCCGCATGGTGGGTGTGCTCTCCTGCGTGCGTGGCAAGCGTGTGTGGTGAGCGGCGGCGGGCAGGCAGGCGGGCGGGCGGGCAGCCTGGGGCGCACCGGCAGCTCTGGCACTATCGGCCTTGCCCACGCTCATCCAGAAGTGGCTCCGCGTTTTCTGTCAGGCTCCGGCTCGGGCCGCAGGTGTGCCTGAGCAGCGAAAGACGTGCCTGTGTGCTGTGCTCAACACGTATCGTAATGCAGACTGTTTGCAACAACAATCCGGGAAAACGGGCCTCAAATTAGAGGACCACACTCCGCCGCCCCGCCCGCAGCGCACTAGTCAAGCGCCCAACCCGGCTGTGGCCTGTCTATGTGGTGAACTGCATTGTGATGTGCTGCGATTCCTCGAGTAAACCTGAACATGGTAAGACAGATGTGACGCAGTATCGCCCGCAGGGTTTAGGGTTCAAACCCTAGTTGAGGCTACCCGTGCAGCAGCTGCTGAAGTCAAAGGACGCAGGGGGTGGCAGGCTTTTTCTGGTGGCAGCGGCGGCGCTGGCGGTGCCACCCGGGCAGCGGGCAGCGTACGAGCAGGAGGAGATGGTGACACATCCTGATTCTGGCCTGCTCTCTTGCCTCCCATGTCAGCGGCAGGCCCCCCATGGCAGCGGGCGGCTGTCGCGGCTCCCGCGGGCCAGCTGCAGCACGTGCCGGGCTGCGAGTTGCTCCGCTTGTTGGCAGCCTTTCCCGCCCGGCTGGGCGCAGCTCGCGACAACGCGGTCAATTACTTGATTGAAGGAATGAAAGCCCTGTGTATTTCCATTTCCAGCCCCACCGCCGGGAACCAGCTGCCGCCCTCAGTCTGACTTGTCACCGGGCTCATCCGGGCGACGCCCTGCCTGCGCCGACGGCGAGCTCCACATCGCGATCAGGCGCAATGGATGTCGCGCTTGCCTACCCGCCCGCCCACCCCACACGCCCTGTTCTGTGCTGGTGCGGCCCCTCTCCATGGTGCGCTGGTGCGTTGGTGCGGCCCCTCTCTAACAATCAAACTCCACAAGCCGGCGCCATTCAAAATGCGCCAGCCCCATCAGCCACTCCCGCCAGGTGTCTGGCACCCGACCGCGTCCTCGCTGTGCCGCCCCTGCCCATTTCAGCAGTCCATGAGACCAGAGGCGCGGATTAGAACCGTGCGCAGCTCGCGCGCGTCGAGCAGGTGGAGCAGGCTGAGCACGGCGGACAGCGCATGCGATGGAACGGCGCCCACGTCGGCGGCGCCGGCGGTGCCAGGGCTGCGCGACAGGACCTCCAGCAAGCCAAGGCCGCGGTCGTGCGGAAGCCCGTTGCTCAGGGGCGATGAGCACTTGGGCAGCGGCGGCGGCGACGGCGGCGGCGCCGCCGCCGCAAAGCCCAGCGAGGTGTGCGGCCGGTCGCCGGGGCTGGGCGCCGCCGCAAACGCAAAGGCGGGGAGTGCAGGAGGGCAGGGCGCATGCTGGCGCTGGGCGGCGGTGGGCGCGCAGCCGACAGGGGATGGCGGCACGCCCTCTTCCTTGGCGGCCCAGCACGCGACAGGCGACTCATATGTGGGCGGAGGTGAGGGAGCCCGGCGCCGGGGCGCCGCGCCGCCGGTCGGGCTGCGCCGCCCGGTGGCGGCCCCCGCACGGGGCCGGCCGGGCTCGCCGCAGCGCCGGGGAGAGGCCGCCACCCTGCTCGCGTGGCCGGAGGGGACCGAGGCGCAAGCGGCTGCCTCGGCGCGCTCTGCGTCGCTGACCTCCTGGCCATCAAGCTCGGCCACCTGTGGCAGCGTGGCAATCGCCAACTGGCGCCAGCCTGGCTGTTCGCTCACCGGGTTGTCCTGCGGCAGGCGGGCGGGCAGGTGGGCTCATGGCTTGGTGAGGATGGATGCTCAAGAGCGTGCAGTACACTGGCAGTGTGGGGCTGCTACGCGAGACAGTGCATCGGCGGTGCCTCCACTCAACAACTTGCACTTGTCACCTGCAAATGCAGCTTGCGCAGGTGAGCGAGCTGCTGCAGGTGCCTCAGCTGCGCAACGCTGTCCACCGCGTTGTTGCGCAGGTAGAGCTCACGCAGGTGGGGGCAGCAGCAGAGAGGGGACAGGTTGCTGATGTTGTTGCAACTGGAGGCGGGGCAGGAGGCAGAGTCGGCAGTTGGCAACGGCAGGCGGGCGGCAGGCGGTTGGCGTGTCGGGCACCAAAATCACAATTCGGCCCGCTTGCCTGAGCACGAGCACCTCCAGGTTGACAGCCGAACCAAGCAGGGAAATGTCGTCCAAGTCGTGAGAGGTGAGGTTGAGCCTGCGACCAGCGGCCTGTAGTTAGCCTAGCACTAGCCTGCCTGCAGCCCGTGAAGCTTGCCTGTTCACGAACGTGGGGTGCCCGCGCGCTTTATGCGAGAGCACTGCTTCACTGAGACGAACCATCGTGTCAAAAGACAAACGAGAACGAAGTGCCAATGAGAAAATGCGTTAGATGGATGCCGTCCCAACCAACGACGGCCGCTTTCCTCCCCGCGTTCCACAGCCATCACCCACACTTCATTACACACCCTCCCGCGAATAGAAAAATGGACGTTGGTTTGGAGGCATGATGAATCTGACCTTTCCTTGCATCTGCTGCCATTTCGCTGCTGCCCGCCCACACATGCCACCCTCACTTCCCACCGCCTCTTGCCCACCGTGCATGCCACACTGCATTGTGCCATCAAGGGGTAGCTGGGGCACCCGTAGCCTACAAAGATGGACGAGTACCGGCCAGGATCCTTCTGGCACCGTGGAATTTGGTGCAGCCCCGGTGCTGGTGAGGGGTTGTGTGCCTGCACCCATGGAACTTTGAAAGTTTGCCTGCCAGTACTGCATGGCAGCGGTGAGAGTTTGTACTCTGCGACATGGGTGCAGGTAAGGTGCAGGCTGGCATGTGCATTCGCCCTGTACATTATGGTGCTGTAAAATTGGGTGCACGGCCTGTACCCGTGGTGGGCGGCAGGGGTTGGGTACCGATGGGGAGGCAGTGCCGGCGCAGCACCCCACCGCCTGCACGCTCGCGGTTCTGCCCCTCCTGCCTCCTCCGCTCCCACCGCAGCGCCCCCAGGGGCCCCTGTGCCCGCTCCCGTGCGCTGCAGCGCGTAGATGGGCACCGGAACGCATGCCATCTGCCGCCGCGGCCAGGCTGGCGGCGCCCCTCCCTGTACCGCGCACTGCTGGATGCACAACGCGCAACAAAAACGCACCAGGAAGGGGATCCTCAGCCCAACTAGCGCGCTGTGATGCACCTCCAACGGCGGCCGAGTCGCGCCGGGCAGGCGACCCGCCCACCGTGGGCAGACGGCGGGCGGGCGAACCCCTGGGTGGGCCACGTTTCTCCGCACGGCACCTCCAGCACCTTCCCACGCGATAGAAGGCAGCATCGCACCGCGCAGAAACGCGCGTTGGTCCGATCGCACGAGTCCACGCTGAATCGCGAACGAGGCTTCCGAATGGCGATAGAGGGCACTGCATGACCGAGTGAGCTCTCTGAGAAGCTCCGGGCAGGACATTCGCTCGCTTCTGCTTGCACGTAGCTACGTCACGTAGATACGTGAGCTCCATGGAGGGCGGAATCGGCATTTGTAGGGGCCGGAAAGGAATGCTAAAGCGAGCAAGACTGAAAGGGCGCCCGCCCGCCCGCCCGCCCGCCCGCCCGCCCGCCCGCCGGCGCCCGCCCGCCCGAGGCGTGCCTATGGCCTGCAGCCCTCTCCCCCCGTGCCCCCCTGCACATTCCAGCCAAGCAATCAATTAGTGACGAGAAGAGTGACAAACAGCAACAGAGTAAAGCAGGAGGGTTTTCAGCAAGGAATCATTGCAAAGAATGCCGTGCAAAGTGCTTAGCTCTGGTGCACGCTGCTCTCGCACAACACCAAGTGCTGGTAGAAGCAGCCGTCCCCAGTGGTGGTCAGGCAGCATCAGCACCAACCCCAGCAAGGAGCCTGCCTCCACCATGTCGCAGCGCGGCACCTGGTGCTTGAGCACCTGGTGGGAGGCGTATTCCCAGCGCATGTGCCGCAGGCCGTTGCCACGCTCTTGACCATGACGCGTGGCATGCGTCATGGTCAGCCAGCACACGCAGGCGACTTGAGGGGTGCAGCCGTGCTCTTGCTGGGCAGCGTGCAGGTGAAGACCAGCAGCGCGGCGCCGATCCACACCTCGGTGCCGGGGCCCCGGACCGCCACAAAGTCGCACGTGCGCTCGTCGCCCCCGCTGCACGGCAGGTACTAAGCAGTGTGACGCCGATCGCGGGATCGCCCTGGCGCCGCACAAAGGGCACGCTGGTCTCCCGGGCGGCAGGGTTTACCCTACGCCGTGGCCAGATGGTGGCGGTCGTGTGCCGGACCGGCGGCGGCCGCAAGGGCGCACGGGTGCGAAACTTTTCCTGCTGTGCAAAATATCATATTTTTCTAGTCAACCGCCTTAACCGCTCGGCCACGACCGCAATCGCATGTCTCTTCCGCGAATGCGCGCGGTCGACAGGATTCGAACCTGTGCGGGTTACCCCAGTTGATCGCGGTGCTTCCCAGAGGTTCTGGGTAGAATCGAGTAGCCAGCTCAACATTTCCTGCTCTACCGTTTCTTAAAACAGCACTTTTCTCGACCTTAAATTTTTTGCCGTTTTTCGCCTCTATCTGGAACTATTAGGACACCCACAGGCAATGGCAAGGCGATGGAACAAACACCGAGCGGGAGGCTGGGCATTCCAGCTGCGCCGCCGCCAGAACGCCGCATGCCGCCGCGTCAGTCGGCAACTCTGTGACCTGTGAGCCTTGACGCATGCCACAGAGTCGAGGGCGGAGATCAGCGCCCTTGTCCCCCTGCCACGGGGCGGTGCCCCGGTACGCATCTGCTGGCGTCGTCCCTCCCTTTCCCCGACCCCCGACCCCCATCCTTCCCACGTCATTGCCTGACCGCACTCAAAAATGCAGGAACAGTGGAGCCTAACAGCAGGCCATGAGCACCGGGGAATTTGGGAGCGACTCACGGGAGCGGTGGTGCAAAGGCGGGTGAGCGCTCTGCCAACCCCTGTGGCTGTGTGAGGTGGCTGGCCACGCCAGGGCTGGCAATTATCACGACGGTTCCGGGCGGGGGACAGCTCGCCGTCAACTCGGTCTGCCCGAAAAGGGCACCTCAAGCTCCTCAAGCTCTCTACCGTCGCCCGCTCTCCCGGCTTGGCTGACCTCTTGTGGGGCTCCACACCTCAATCCACGTGCTCCATCGGCACGAGAGGCTCCACGCAGCACTGCAGTTCGCTGCTGGGGCGACCTAGGGCGGATCCGAGAGGCGTTGCACGCGGTCGACGCCCACCAGCGACGCCCGGCATCGACGCCCGCCAGCAATGCCGATGCCAGGCGAGCGAGTGGGCGCAGCCGGCAGCTCTCACAGGCATGCCGCAAGACACGCGGAAGCTTTGACGCTCTTGCGGCTGCTGCACGGGTCTCTGCCGACCAGCGCCTCCCTCCCCTCGCAGGCCGCGCACGGCCATGTCGGCCGCACTCATCCGGACCCTGGTGGAGCAGATGCGCAGGACGAGCCCGGATGTGCAGCTGCAAGCCGGTGGGGGAGCTGTGCGACTTGGCGTGGCCGGTGCCGTGCTCCTCTCCGCGGCTGCTCTGCGGCTGCAATTTCTCCGCTGGTTCAGCTGGCGTGCGGTGGCAGCCCAAAGCTGCACGCTGATGTCAGACAACCTTGCGGTTTAGCGGTAGGCGGGGCCATCCCACCTCGTCTGATGCGCCACCTGTCCGGCAGCAACGTGGAGGACAGCCGCGACTCACTGTGGTTTCTGCAACAGCTGGAGCTGTGCCCTCAGCTCTACTCTGCAGCGGCAGCTTGCCACCACTTTCCAGTCCATTCGGCCACAGCTTGCTCGCACTTTCACATCCGTTGCCTGCAGGCATCTTCAAGGGAGGGCAGCAGCGCTGGGGGCGGCACCGGCCGCCGCAGGCCCTCGACGGGTCTGCAGCGTCCGAGGACGTGCAGCCGGCAACACAGCTGCCGGCGCAGCCTGCCGCTGCCACTGCTGCACCTGCGGGCCGCCCGCAGAGGCGCTGCGCCTGCTGCGGCGCCGCACGGTGCCCCGACGATGGCGGCCCGCTTCGCATGTGCTCCGGCTGCTCGCTGATCTACTAACCTGTGCTCGCCCAGCTGCCCACTAGGCGGCCGAGCCCAGCGCCCACTGCCGCCTGCTGCGGGAGCTGGCGGCCGCGCCAAAGGGCGCTGCGCGCAACGTGCTGGTGCAAGAGGAGCGGTTTGGGGCGCTGCTGGCAGCGGCGGGCGGCGCGGACTGTGGGGCGCAGGCGCTGACGGCCGCGCCTGGGCCTACGCGGAGCATGCGGCGAGGGAGGGTGAGCAGCTGGAAGTGACGTGCATGTTGTCCATCCCTGTGTAGTGCTGTGCTGTTGCATGTGCTGCGTTCAACCATGAAAGAATGAATGAGCCGCGGTGTCGGGCCGCGCAGTGCACGGTGCACCGGCGGCTGCAGCACTGGCTGCCTGCCCCTGTACAGGCCTCCTGCAGCGGCGCCGGCGCGCGTCAGCGGCGCACAGGCGCCAGGCGCGTGCGGAGCATCGCCGCCAGCTCAGCATCGCTCATCGCCGCCAGCGGCTCTGAGCACTTGACCAGCCGGTCCACCAGCAGCCGATAGTTTCGCATGAAAACGGCCAGGCCCTGTTTTGCCGGGAGGCAGAGGGGAGGGCAGGCAGCGGCGAGGTGGGAAGGGAGGCGGAGCGCTGGCAGCCGCCGCAATGCAGCCCTCCATGCGGCCCTGCCCGCACGCCGGCGCCTGGCGCCGGCGCAGCACCGGCGTCCGTCTGGCGCTCGGAGCGCCCGCGCCGCCCCCCCGCCCTTTTGTCTCCTGCTGGCTGCGAGCCCAGCTCCGCTGGAACCCACCACGTCGAAGAAGCCGATGCCCACAAACGCCAGCGCCCCCTCCGCCGCATGCTGCTCCAGGCAGTCTGCGAACTTTGCAGGCAGCTCGCTCCAGTGTAGCTGCGGCGCAGCGGCGGTGGGGCGGGGAGCAAGGCGGCACATCGCGGCACAGCGGCGGCAGGGGGACCTCTCGGCGGGGAGGCGTGCCCTGCCGCCGCGGGGTTGTGCGGCTGTCCCTCTTCCTGCCCGCGCCTCCGCGCGGCCCCCCCACCCCCCACACACCCACACATCCACACACCACTACCACCACCCACCCACCCCTCCACCCCCCGCCCTCGCGGTGGGAAGGGGCGCCCGCTCTCACACCCCCTCCCCACATTCACAACCCCAAAATAACGCTTCGAAAGCAATTCATGTACTTGGCAGCTGCTGCCTGGGGGCAGCAGCACCTGAGAGTTGAGGTGGTGGACGACGTGGTAGCCGTCGTTGTAGGTGCGGGCGTTGTCGGGGCAGGCGAGACAGTTGTAGGTGAGGCGGTAGGAGGACCCCGGGCCGGCGGGGTCGATGAACACGTGCTGGCTCCTGCGCGGTGGGCCGGGCCGGGCGCGAGCGCGCGAGGCGCGAGCCGGGCGTGGGCAGGGGCGCAGGGAGCCGCGAGCGCGACGGCGGGGGGGCGGCGCGAGGCGCGCGGGGCCGAGAGCCCGGCGCCACGGCGGCGCTCTGGCCGCCCCCGAGCCCCTCTGGCGGCGCCCCCGCCTGGCGCCCGCGGCCCAGAACTGCCTCACCAGTTGCCAAACATCAGTGCAAACGAGGAGACGCAGAAGGGGATGACAATCACCCACTTGGTGGCCATGGGGCTGAGCCGATAGAGCCAGGCCACCCCTCCAAGGTAGGTGCCCTCCCCTGCCAGGCACGCGGCCAGCGCGCCCCAGCGCCGCGCGCGCGCTGCGTACCACGGCAGCTCCACCCAGCTCCCCACCGCAAAGCGCAGCCAGTACCTGCGGCGGGGGGCCGCGAGGGGGACGGCGTGCGGCGGCATGCGGGCGGCGCGGTGAGGCGGTGCGGGGCGCAACGGGGCGGCGCGCTGCTGGCACCTCTGCGCACGGCGCGCCCAGGCGCCCCGCCCCTCCCTCCTGGCCCGTTGGCCCCGCGGCCCACGAGCTCGCGGCCCGGGCGCCGTGGCGCTAGAGCGGCGGCGCACCACGCAAAGTGGAGGGGGTTGTCGCGCTGGTAGGGCTCGGTGGAGGAAAGATCGCGGCCGGCGCCATTGTTCTCCACGTGATGCATCACGCAGTGGTGCAGGCGGTACATTCCTGTGCAAGAAAGAAAGCGCAGCGGCAAAGCGCGGGCGCAGAGCAGGTGGGGCGTGAACGCAGAGCAGGCGCCGTCGGGCGCAGAGCTGGGGCGCGCGGGAGGGTCGGACACCTGGAGGGGGGCGTGCGTGGGAGGGGCAGGCGGACGACGGCAAATCGCAGCGCGCCAGCAGCTGGGCGCACCAGAGGGCACGCCGAAGAAGGGCGCGAGCACAAATGGCACCAGCTGGTTGAGCGCGCCCCAGCCTGCGGCGAGGCCAGCAAGAGGGAGGAGCACGGGCGCGGGGTGAAGCCGGCGCGTGCAGTGTGGGGCAGGGCGTGCGCTGGCGAGGCGAAGCCGGCGCGAGCGCTTTGGAGGCTGTCGAGCGCGCATCGCCGCCGTCGCAGCGCTCCACGCAACCAGCTGCTCCCCCGCTCTGCCCCCCGCTCTGCTCCTCCGGCCCCGCGCCTCACCCTTTCTGAACAGCCGCCGGTGCTCCGAGAAGTGGAGCGTGAGCATGAAGCGCTGGAGGAAGAGAGCGTAGTTGGCGCCCAGGTACAGCGCCCCCGGCCAGTTGGACGCCGGCCGCGCCGCGTACAGCAGCGCGGCCGAGGGCAGCGTCACCACCAGCAGGTTGAAGATAAGGTTGGCGATGGGCTGGTCGCGCGGGTCGGCCAGCAGGCCACGCAGCGCGGCCGCAACCAGCGCCGGCGGCGCAAACAGGTACTCGGCGCGCGGCGCCGCAAGGTCGGCCGCCGCCGCGGCCCGCGCGCGCGCCGCCTCTGCCGCGCAGCGCTCCTTGGCCTGCGGCGGGCGGCGCGTGGGGCGGAGCGGGGCGCGCGGGCGGGCAGGGTTGCCGCCGTCGCTTCGGCGGGCTCGGCAGTGGCGGTGGCGGGCAGGAGTGCGCGCGCCAGCACGACCCTGCGGCTTCCCCTCTGCTTGCAGTAGTCTTCTTCGCCGTGCTGCGCATTGGCTCATCGCGCAACAGCAACTGAACAGCTCACCGCAGTTCGAGTCGCCATCGCTTTTGCCCAAAAGCCGCCCCAATCCACGCACAGCGGCCAAGATCGCCACAGAATAGCCCAGACTTAGAGATCAATGCTGCAGACAGACAGTGGCAGGCGGCGACTGACCCGTGCTTGCCGCCTGCGCCGGCGCACCGCCTCCTGCTTCCTGCACTTGCCTGCACCTGACCTCGGCACTCTACACAGACTGAACATCATCAATCGGCTCTGAACAATGAAACCACAGCAATGCATCGCCAGGAGCGAGGACGGGCCGCCACCACCGGGCGCGCCGCCGCCGGGTGCGCCACCGTCACAACCACTGCTCGTGCCACTTGCCTTTCCTGCTGACTCCTGCAGCCTGTGGGCAGCCTGTGGGCAGCCTGTGGGCAGTCCACCTCTACTCCCCGCGCCCCATGCAATCGGTCATGCTGTACTCTGCAGCAGGCAATGAGGGGCGGGCGGCCCAGTGAGCGCAGGACAGGGCGCGGCGTCCAGCGGCGGGCGAGTGCACCGCCGGCCCAGCGAGCGCAGGACACGGGGCGCGGCGACGGCGACGGACGTCCCGCGCCAAGCGGCGGGCGGGCGCATCGCTGCCCTCGCAGCGGTGCCCAGGCTCCCGGCAGCTAACACACCGCCGAGGCCAGCGGAGCGAGGCAGCCCCGAGCGCACCCGGCCCCTCGCCGCCCACCCCCACCCCACCCCACCCCCACCCCCGCGCCGAGGCCGAGGCGAACCTCACCGGGCCCCTCGCCGTCCCACTGCGGGGCCGCGTCGGGGCGGCACGCCTCCTTCTTCAGCCGCGCGCAGTGGCACTCGTGCGTCACGTCCGCCATGTCGTAGTCTGCCCGCGGGGAGGGGACGCGGCGCGGGGCCGGCCATCAGTTGGCGCCACGGACCGGAGAAGGCAGACCGGAGCAGGCAGGCGCACGAGCGGGCGCGCCCCCTTCCCCGCCCTGCGCGCCGAGGCTGACACGAATCTCACCGGGCCCCTCGCCGTCCCACTGGGAGTGACTCGTCAGCTCGCTGTGCTCGTGCTCGCGCTCGACGTCTGCCATCGTGTAATCTGCAGCAGCGCAAGCCAGCACGCGCAATCAGCGGGGGATGCATGAGCGTGCGGAGCCGGCATGTCGAGGTGGCGGGGCCGCGACCAGCGCCCTGTCAGAGCACGCGCGCTGTGGCTTGTGGCGCTCCGGCGCCGCGCCTGCGGCGGGCGGCTCACCCGGGCCCTCGCCGTCCCACTGCGTCTGCGGGTGGGTCAGGGGCGGGCCCGCGCCCCTGCCGGACGCGCGCTTGGCGCCGGGGACCGCCGACACCGCCCAGCGCTCTGTGTCGCTCGACCCATAGTCTGAAGGCGCAGCGGTGGGTTCATTCGCAAGGGAAAGAGCTGTGGGCGAGAGACAGCAGAGATCGCAGGGGCCCTGGCCTTGCCGGCAGCGTCCCGCCGCCCATCCTACTCCACACGCATGCCCTGCCTCGCGCGCTCACCCGGCTGCGCCTCGTCCCAGCGCCCCAGGCGCGCCTCCCCCTCTCGCTCCACGTCGCTCATATTGAAATCTTTGCAATGGGAGGGAGGCAGGGCGATGGTTGGAGGGGCAGGCATTGGTTGGAGCGCGAGAGGCGCCTACCGACGGGGGGCGACGCTCCAGGAGCCAGAGGGGCCGCGGCGGCGGCGCCCCCGCTCGCCCGGCGCCCGGCGCGCCGCCGCCCGGCGCACCCACCTGGCCCCTCCCCGTCCCACTGCGTCTGCTCGGGCGGCTGGCTCCTGGGGAAGTTGTTGCTCGGCACGTCGCTCACGCCAAACGCGCGGGCGTCCTGCGAGGGCAACAGCCGGAGCAGCAGCTCCTCACTGAGTCTGGCAGACTCTCAGACGCACGCCGGCACCGGCGCGCCAGGCGGGCACATGCACCGCTCTGCACGGCAAGGCAGGCCCCGCGCTTGGCAGGCGCCGGCCGGCCTTCTGTGCGCACCTCTGGGCCGCCGCGCGGCATGCGCGCCCCGCCGCGCAGGCGGCGCGGGTCCAGCTGCTGCTGCCCCGGCGTCTGGGCCTGGGCAGCCAGGTCCTGCTCCTGCTGGCCCTCCCTGCCGTGCAGGTGGGCGTCCAGCAGCGCCTCCTGCTCCGCGGTCATGGGGTGTTGCTGGCGAGGGCGGGGGTGGGCGGGGTTGGGGCGTTGGCGGTGGTAGGGTGGGGTGGATGGGATGGGGTTGGGCGAGAGCGACGTGAGGGTGCGTGGAGGACCGAACCGGAGGTCGGCAGGCCCAGGCTTTGGCTGCTCAGTCTCGAACCGAGATCAAGCCGGCACGGCCCCACCTGAGCAGATTCGCCAGGCTGGCCGTGAATCAGCTCCTCCTGCAAGCAGCCGGGGGGGATTGATGGCCGCGCAGCCTCAGCGCCCAAGGGCTTCCACGGGCGGGGGCCCCAGGCGCCCCGTTCCCGAGTGCACATGCTAACGGCTAGTGCATTCGCGGCTTGAAAGCCCTGCGGATCTCCACCCTGAAGGCCCTCAGCCCGGCACAGCACCCCCTCTCCCACCCTTGCCTGCAGCTCCGCCGCCCTCGCCTGGGTGTGCTGATGCAGCGCTGCCCTGTCGGCATGGCTTACTGCATGGGTCGCGTCCTCCTGCTCCCTCCGCTGCACCGCCTCCTCGCGCCCCGCCTCCACGGCGGCACGCTGAGCCCTGCGGGGTGCAGCACATCGATTGGAAGTGGCTCAGTCAATGTGTCGCGAGGCAATCGTCAGGGGGTGGTGGCCAGTCGGGTGAGCAGGCGCCTCTCGCCAACCCCTGACCACGCCGCGCTTTGCGGCCGCCACGCTCACTCTGAGCTGGGGTGGAGCTCGGGAGAGGCATTTGGGTAGCGGGAGGGGTCGGAGAGGTCGCGGCGGAGGGGCGCGCCACCCGCCCCATGCCCGCCGCCGGCAGCCGCGCCGACCGACGAGCCGCGGGTAGCACAGCTGGGCCTCCAGGCGCGCGCGACGCCCGCGGTGGGCCTTGGACCGGCCGCCACGGCGGGGGAGGGTGGCACCAAAATCCGTGCTGCCAGCATCGTCTTTCTTTGCTTTTAGAGGAATTCTGAGCACGAGGCAAGGGAGGCACAGGAGAAGGAGCCCTGCTGGAAGGTGTTGGCGCCTTCCACAGGGGAAGGTGTTGGCGCCGCCCCTCGTGGGAAGAGGCAAGCTGTTTTGGTTCTTAGTGTTGAACGGTGAACTGCCAGTTGGCGAGCAACATTTTCAGTTGATGCTGCCCCCGCCGCTCGTGCGCTCGTGGGCTAGCGCTGCGCCGCCAACCCGCCTACCTCCCTGCATACACATCTGCGTTACAATGACAGCATCCATTAAATCCAACAGCATCCACAAGTATATTGCTCTCGACTGTTCGTTCCATCGATTCTCAGAGGCGGCCAATAAAGACGGGGGCATTGTGCGCCGTGGCGGGCGAAGATGCGGGCCAAATCAAGTGTGTCTGGTTGGTTCTCTCGTGGGCAAAAATGGCACCGTGGGCCGATCGATGCAAAGGGCGCGGCACGCCAGGCGGCGCCCAGCGCAACGGCCACTGGCGAGGGGGTGCGTTCCCTTTTTCCAATTCTACTAGCTCACTGCTCTCCGCACATGCTCTCCACCCTCTCTCTGACCCGGTCAGTAGCCCTTGGTCTGCGTCATGCTATACTCTGCGGGGCGCCAGGGAGCGGCAGACAGGGACTCGTGGACGAGAAGCGCGGCCTGGGCTGCCGCGCTGGCGCCGACAGGGGCGGCGCCCCCCACGGCTCGAGGCTGCAGCCACGCGCGCCGCCCTCCACTCCGCTCTTCCGCCCCTCCCCTCTGCGGCGCCCGCGTGCAGCGCCTGCTCGCCTGCTCCCTCCCCGTTGTGCGCCGCGCCCTCCACGTACGCCGCCGCCTCGGTGGCCGCCTTGAGCCGGTCGGCCTCCGCAGTCAACTCAACATCCTTCATGTCATATTCTGCAGTGTGGAGTAGACCGCACTAGTGGGTATGGGTTGTTGTGTGGGTGGGTGGGGTGGGTGGGTGGGGAGCAGAAGCGGCGCGGCGGCGCGGCCGCGCGCCCCGGGCGACAGCGCACGAGGCGAGGCGGGAGCGGCAGAGGTGCCGCGCGTGGGCCCCCACCCGCCCACCTGGGCCCTCCCCGTTCCAGACCGGCTGCGCCGCCAGCTTGGCCAGCTCGTGCTCCCTCTCGACGTCGGCCATGGTGAAGTCTGGAGGGCAGCAAGCGAAGGAGGTATTTAAGCCGGCAGCGCACGCGTCATAGCGCACGCATCATATCGAGCCACAGCTGGGCTCAGCCGGTGGCTGTCTGCCAGCACGCCGGCAATGCGCCCCGATGGCGCGCATGTGACTCTCGCCCCCAGCCGCGGCTCTCACCCGGCCCCTCGCCGTTCCACACCGTCTGCGCGTGCGGCAGCGGGGGGCCTGGCTGGCCCGCCATCTGGCGGTGGCCAAAGTCTGCAGAAGAGGGGGCATGTAGTTTCTAGTTGTGCATATGGAATCAGGTATTCTATTCAGGTCGAAGCGCCAGTGCAGCCAAGCCACTCGGCTGAGCCTCTAACCACAGCCACACGCAAGGGATGCGGCGCACCCGGCTTCTGAGTCGCCAGGTGCGGCTGGTTCTCCACATCGACCATGGTGAAGTCTGAAGCACACACAGGCGATGGCAGAAGGTGGGATTTAATTGTAGGGAACAGTTGGGAGTGGTGCTGGGAGAGGGAACAGTTGGAGTGCCAGAGCGGAAGGTACTGCTGCTGCCGGCGAGCCTTGCCTTCCCCTCCTTCCCTGTTGAGCGGTTCGCTCCTCCCGCACCTGGTCCCTCCCCGTTGAAAACCGAGGGGTCGGGCTTGGCAGCGGCGAGCACACGGGGGCGCTGCAGGTGCGGGCGACAGTGGCGGGTGGCGCACCGTCAGCACGGCAGGGCGGCGCCGACCCACCAGGTGGGCGGCGCTGCAAAGTAGCTTGCTTCGGCACTCGGCACTCGCGCCTCGCTGTCGGACGCACTAAAGCAGAGGGCTTAGAAGGGGAAGAGGCCAACAAGCACCAACTCACTGCAAACACGACACAGCGTCTCGCGCGTGGCCTGGCCGTCACCAAGCTGCCAAGCAGAGACGAGTTTGAGTGGAGGGCGGCCGCCTGCATGATCAACGGGGTGTCGGTGGTTGCAAACTTGCAAATCGAGTGTACGCTGTCGTCAGGGATTGGGGGTTTCAGCAAAAGCGGTCTGAGCAGCCGGGGCACGACGAATTGGAGGGGTGGCGAAAAATCGAGTTCTTTCTCTTGCCAATTGCGCTCCCTGAAGGCCAGTGGGTTGCCCAGTTACAACCGATCAACACCCTGGCGGCCTCGTAAGGCGCCCGAGTCCACCCACCGCAGTCGCCCGCCCGTGTGGCGGCTCTCTCTTTGGGTTGCCAACATGGCCCCCCTGCGCCTGACGTGCCGCGCCGCGGCGGGCACCGCCCGTCCAAGGGCGACGTTGAGGGCGGCGAGCCGGCCGCTGGGCGCGGCGGCACCCGCTGTCCTCCGCGGGCGCCGCGCGCTGACGCGGACGCGCGCCAGCAGAAAAGCAGACCTGCCCGAGGGGGTCAGCTCCCTGGGAGAGGGCAACCCCTTCGACGACGAGCCATCCGCAGAGAAGGGCGGCCCCGAGCCGCGCCAGCGCGGGCGCCCGCGGGGCTCGCCCGACAAGCAGCCCCGCCAGCGCAGGCGAGGAGCGAAGCGGGCCGGCCGGAAGCAATCGTGCGATTGATTGAATTGATTGATTGATTTGGTGGGTGGTTGTTTGGAGGGGAACGCTCGGCAGCGCGCGGCCTGCATCCCCGGCGCCCCCACGCGCGCTCCACTCTCCCCGTCGACGCCCCCGCAGGCAGAGCGCCGGCGCCGAGGGGGGCATAGTGCCCGAGGCGCCCGGCGCCGGCCCCGCCGAGGGCGGCGCCCCCCGCCCCCAGGAGGGCGCAGTGCCCGAGGCGCCGGCCGCGGCCCCCGCGCCCGGCGGGGGCGCCGGCGGGGCAGAGGAGGGCGGCGCGCAGGAGGGCGGGGCGCACGCGGCGGCCGCGGCCGAGGGGCGGCGCGAGGAGGGCGCTGCCTCGGACTATGAGGACATGATGGCAGCCTTCAGTGGCGAGTGCACCGGGTGGGCGAGGCGCTGGGGTGGGCGAGGCGCTGGGGTGGGCGTGGCTGCGGTGGGGGTTCGTGGGACGGGGGCGGGCACGTGGGCGCGCGGCGCGCCTGCGCACCGCGGGCCTGCACCCCCGTGATGCCGGCGCTCGCGGCGCCACGTCGCACCCGCGCGCCGCCCCCAGCCGCAGCATCCAGCACGACCCCGGCCACTGGTCCCGCGAAGAGTGGCTCGAATCGATGGACGGCATGGTGGGTGCTACGTGTGTTTGCGGATGTGTGTGTGTATGTGGGGGGGCGGGCGGGCGGCGGGCGGGGCGGGCGGGGC
>PCFQ01000058.1:2863937-2880962 GCA_003063905.1 Chlorella sp. A99
CGGGGGGGGGGGCCCCCCCCCCCGTGCGGGGGCGGGGGGGCACGCCCCGAACCCCAGGGCTTGCCTCCCCCCCCCCCCCCCCCCCCCCCCCCCCGCGCCCTCGCCCTCGCCTCGTGTACTTGTTCTTGAGGTGGCGGCGCTGCCGCCCCGGGAACAGCTGGCTGATGAGCGTGAAGTCGGTGCCAAACTGGCTCAGCGCCTGCGGTGGCGTGGGGTGGGGTGGGGGGTGGGGGGGGTGAGAGCGCGCACTTGCGCGCGTGTGTGTGGTGAGGGGGGCATGCGCAGAGCTGGCCGGGCCGTTCAAACAAGGTCAAAACGATGCTCAAAAAGGTCAGTTCCAGCGGTTGCCGCCGCGCGCGCCTTGAAGAAGAGCTCCGTGTCCTCGGCCGTCCAGCGCTCGTTGGAGATGCGGTTGGCGTAGGAGAGGGAGTTGAGGTGGGGCGCGTCCTCTGAAAAGGAGGGGGCGGGCGGCGGCGGCGGCGCGGCGGCGGCGGCGGGGTGAGGCGGGCGCGCGCGGCGCGCGGGCTCAGCCTGGCGGCGGCGCCGCGCCCCGCCTCGCCTGTCACCACGCGGGTGTACGTCTGCTGCTCCTGCGCTTGCACTGCATCCGGGAGGGGGGGGGGGGGCACCAGGCGGTGGGGTGGGTGGGCACCAGGCACCAGGCCATGGACAGGCAGTGGACGAGGCACAGGCAACAGGAAGCACCAGGCAGTGGAGTGAACGGCAGGGCAAGGCAGCAGGGCAGCGACGCCCCTTGTCCGGGCGAGAAGGACTGGAGCGCCAAAGGCGCTCGACAAACCGGCGCACCCGTCAGCGACTGCTGATTGATCACGATGCGCCCATCCACCACCTGCACCTGCGGCGCCAGCACGCCGCGCGGCTCTGGCGCCGCACGCGCCGGCGGCGGCGGCGCTGGCGGCGCCGGCGCGGCCGCCTCGCCGCCGCCACCCTCCGCCTCCTCCGCCTCCCCCGCCTCCTTCGTCTCGTCCTGCTCCCGCTTGCGCCGCCGCTCTGCGAAGCAGCGCATGGAGGCGGTGCAAGGCACTAGGCACAAGCTGCACAAGGCGCTGCTGCTCGCCGCCACTCGTCTCGTCCACACCACCCACACCACCGCGCCCCCCTGCCGGCGCCGCCCTCCCCCCCCCTCGTTCGCACGCCCTCGCACGCCTCCAAGGCGGCCCGGCCCGCCCGCGCCCCGGCCGCGGTGTGCCTCACCCTCGTTCTGGACGCGCCGCTCCCGCGCCTGGCCCCACCGCACGATCTGCTTCAATGAGAAGCTCTTCACATCCAGCTCCTGGTCGGCTATGGAGCTCTGCGCAGGAGGGGCGGCCAGCGGACGCGTCGGCGGCCGCGGCGGCGCGGCGAGCCGCCCGCGCCGGTGGCGGCGGGGGCGCACGCGCCGCGCCGCGCCGCCCCCCGCGCGCCGGCCTGGCCGGGGCAGCGGCGGGCCGGGGCGAGCCGCGGGACGGAGCCCAGGGCCCGAAGCAGGCCACTCGGCAACAGAGAGCGCCCACCTTTGCGCCCCTGCGGTGGTCGCGCTTGGGCTGCTGCTGCTCCCCCTCTCCCTCCTGCGCCAGCCATTCTTCGTCGCCATCCGCCTCGCCTCTGCCTGCCGCCGACCCCGGGTCCTGCGCCGCGCGCGCGCGCGCGGGGGGCCAGCAGGCAGGCGCACGTGAGGCCGCGACGGCGGACCGCGGCCCCCGCGCCCGCCTCGACGCGCGCCGCACGCGGCGACGGGGGCGCCGCCGCCTCGCGCCTCGCCGGCGGCACCCACTTGATAAAGCGCGAGCTCCCTGCCGCGCGTGCCGCGCCCGCCCGCCTCCTCCTCTTCCTCTGCAGCGCCCAGCAGCAGTCGAGTCGGCCGCACGCGGCCCAGCCGGGCTGCAGCAGGCGGCGCGGCGGCGGCGCGCCCTGGCCGGGCCCCGCCCGCAGTCGGCCCAGGCGCGGCGCAAGCAAGCCCAGGAGGGAACCCGCCCGCCCACCCAGCCACCCACCCAGCCACCCGCCCGCCCACCCGTGTCGGAGCTGACAGCGAGGGGCCGCGTCTTGTCGCGCACCGCCCGCCGCGGCCGCTGGTGCCTGACGACGATCGCCTTGCTGGCGGGCGCCCCCTCCTCTTCCTCCTCCTCCTCCTCCTCCTCGTCGGCCGCCGCCGCACCGGCGGCGCCAGATGGCCCCGTGCCGTCTGCCGCAGCCGCCCGCGCCGGCCCGCGCGGGCGCCCGCGCGCGCGCTTGGCCGGCGGCGCGGCGGCATCCCCGCCCGCGTCTGCCGTCGCCGCCGCGGGCTCGGGCCGCGGGTGCTTGCGCGGCCGGCCTCGGGGGGGGCGGTTGGCTGCCGCCCTGGCCTTTGCACGCTCGCGCGCCGACAGGACGGGAGGCAGACTCGCGCTGGCTGCCACCGCCCTGGCCGCCTGCGCGATGGCTGCCTCGGCGTCAGACACCGTGGGCGGCACCGGCGCAGGCGGGGGCGGCACGGCCGCCGCAGGTGGTGCAGCTGCTGCCAGCGGCGGAGCGGCGGCTGCAGCGGCGGGCGGCGGGGCGCGGGGCAGGGGTGGCACCGCGGCCGCCGCCGCCTTGCGCTTCTGTCCCGCAGGCGCAGGCGCCGCCGCAGCCGAAGCAGGCTGCTGGCTGCCAGTCTCCTGCTGCTGCTGCCTCTGCTGCTGCTGCTGCCGCTGGGGCGCAGCCGTGCCAGTCAGACCTTCGGCGCTTGGCTCGGGCGTCGGCGCTGCCCCTCCGGCGGCACCACTCTTGGCATCTGGCTTGGGACGGCGGCCCTGCGCACCGAACGGGGCAGAGGCGGGAAGGCGGGCGGCTGAGGCGCGGCGGTGGTGGCAGCTGCAGCTGGAGAGCCTCGGCGCGCGGCAAAAGCTGCGCTGGACAGCCCCTGGCCTTCAGCAGCGATCCAAATGCAGGGCGATCCAAATGGACTCACCGGCCGAGGAGCGAACTTCTGCACCTTGCGCTGCCCCCCCTTCCCAGCCAGGGCCTGTGGATCGAGTGCCGTAATATCGAATTCCATCGCGGCAACTTGAGCGCCAACCAAAGGTGCAAAGCGGCAAAGCGCGCTTGCTATGCACTTTGGAGGCAAATTACATTCCAATGGGAGAGAAGACTTGTGCTTCAGGAATGATGGCGGTCCCTGCCCCCCCCCCTACTGCCCCCGCCCCCCAATGGGGGGCCCCATGAAAGCGGGGCCGACTGCCACGCAAACCGCTTGCACGCTCGATCCTGGAGCTGCTTGCCATATGCATTGCTAGTGGTGAGGTGTCGGCCCTCCGCGTCGGCCCGCATCGGCCGGCCCTCCGGACAGCACGTCACGTCCCTCCGCCCGCTCGGTGAGTACCCTTCGCACCCTCCGCCGCACGGGCCCAGCAGCCGCATTCCGCGCCAGCCAGCCAGCTGGTGTTGCAGCGTGTCAGCGGCGTGCAAGTGCGGTGGACAAGGCAAACAGCAAGCAACAGCAGGATAGAATAAGGGAGTCGTTCAATCAAGCGCGGGCGGGGGGCCGGTCGACTCGAGCGCAGAGAGCAGAGGGAGAGCAGAAGGGCAGCAGGGGGGAGGCGAGAGCCTGCGGGGCGCCGCCCTGCTCACTCTGCGGGCCCGGGCGCGGCGGCGGGCGCGGGCGCGAGCTCCCCGGCGAACTCGGCTGCGTAGGCAGAGAGGGCCTTGTACTCGCCGCTGGGCGCCACGCGGTCCAGGCCTGCGGCGCGCGGGCGGGACAGGTTTCCAAGGCGAGCCGCGTCGACGCACCAGCCCAAGGCAGCACGGGCCGCACGCGCCGCCGGGGCAGGCCGGCGGCGCTCCCGCGGTGGGGGTGCACGGCGCCGCGGCGCGCGGCCGCAAACAGCCCCCCCCCCCCCCCCCCCCCGCTCGCTCACCGGTGCCGCTGCTGTTGGCGAGCAGGCCGGCCGAGATGGCGGCCGCTGCGACCAGGCCACCCACGACGCCGACCACAAAGGTGGGCAGGCCCGAGGTGCTGTCGTCGCTGCTGCCGGCTACGTAGCTCCTGGGCTCCACGGGGCTGCGGCGGGCGGGGGAGGCGGGCGGAAGAGATGCGGAGGTTGGCGCCACAAGGGCAGAGGCAGCGAGGGGGTGGCTGCGAGGGGGCTCGCAGCGACAGACAGCAAAACGCATCCCAAATCCGCTGTCGGTGGCAGCCGCGGCAAGGGCTCACAAGATGTTGGTCTGCCCAGCCGAGTCGGACTCCGTGAAGCCAAGGGCCTGCGCAGTTGAGCGGAGCGGAAGGAGCGCCATGGGGCTGGCTCCTTCTGGGGCGCTCCTCGAGAGCGCTGGCAGCCCCCGCCCCCACGGGCACGACCCTGCCGCTGCCGAGGGCTCCGCCGCGCGCCGCCTCTGCCGTGCCACAAGCACGCGCTGCAGCGCAAGCGCAACCAGCGCCCGCCTCCCCTCCTCCACTCACCGCCCGCCTGTTGCTCTCAAAAGAAAGCGTCTTCTTCTCATCCTCTGCCGTGGCGTAGCAGCGCTGCAGCCGCCGCCCCTGCCGCTGACCGCTGCGTGCGCTGCCAAACGCCAGCGAGGGGCGCGTAACCTGCGGGGCAAAGCGGCAGAGGTCGGGCGGCGGGGGCAGTCCGGCTGCCGTTGCCGCCGCCGGGCGGCGGCAGCACCACCAGCGGCGCTCGCCGCCTGCGCATCAGAAGCTGGCTGGTGTGCGGGTTACAGGAGCGGCTGGCGTGACGATTGGGCGCTCACGTTGCTGCACACAAGAGTGGCCATCGTGCAAGAGCTGTGAGCTTTGGCGCTTTGAGACGAGCCTGTGAACACCCGGGGAGAGGGAGAGACTGTTTCAGTGGTGTTTCTGAGGCAGAAGAAGAAAAACCAGCACCTGCCTTGGTCGCCAGCCCTGTTTGGCGGCCCCACCCTTTCTGATCGCTAAGGGAATTGAGTGCAGCAAGGCGTCTGGCGCCCTCCGCTGCACCCAGCACCACAGAATTCGATGGCTCAGCTGGCCACCATCTCGCCTGTGGCGATCACCCGGCGCCAGGCGCAACTGCACAAGCACCCAGGGCCAGCCGCCAGGCTGCACCGGCCAGCTCACTTCTCGGGCAGCTACTCTACTTGGCGCACAAGGGCTAGCAGCGGCAGTGACGGCACCTGGAGTGCTGTGGAGGCAGTGCTGTTCGACATGGTGAGCTGGCAATTGCGGGCGGCCCATCATCGCCGGCCACCGTGCATCGCCCGCCCGCCCGCCCGCCCGCCTAGCGCAACGCTTCTGTGCCGAGACATAGCCCCTCCCACCACTCGGTGCCAGCGCACCGCCTTGGATTGTGAGGAGCCCTCGCTCCTTGCCTGTCGCCGCAGGACGGTGTGCTCTGCGACTCTGAGCACGTCAGTCGCCAGTGAGTGCGCGCCAGCACTCCCGACCACCTGCTGCCGCGAGCCTGCGCTGCTGCGCCGCTGCCCAGCGACGCCCGCGGCGCCGTGCCATGCTTGTGCGCCCTGCCGCCCGCCCCTCGCCGCCTGGCGGCGGAACAGAATGGAGCTCGCTCATTTCGCCCCCGCCCGCCCCTGCCCGGTGAGCGCAGGGCGGCCTGTGAGGTCATGCGAGAGCTGTATGGGCTGGAGGTCGAGCCAGAGGAGTTCACTCCCTTCACCGGTCGGGGCGAAGCAGCGTTCTTGGGTGAGTGTTAGCGCCGAGAAAAGTTTGCAGCACCCCCGGCGGCGCCCCGGAATGCGCGGGGGGCGAGCGCGAGGCTGCTCTGGCCGCCATGTGCGGGGCGGGCGGCCAGCCCCGCGGCCCTCGGGCGCCGCTCCGGCTTGCGCGGACGGCGGCGGACGCGGCGGCAGGGGCGGCCCCGCCAGCTGGCTTGCTTCAGGCGGGCGGGCGCCTCGGTGCCAGGGGGAAGTCAGCTGAGAAAGCCCGGGGGTGTGGGGGCGGTCGCCAGTGGCTGGCGAGCCGAGGGGTGTCTAGGGTTAAGGCTGCGGCGCGGGGGCGCGCAGCTGCGGCGCGGGGTCCCTGCCGCGCGCGGGGGTGCGTGCGTAGGATGTGGCGCGCGCGGGCACATGTATGCACGCGCCGCAAGCGCCAGCCTGGTTATGGGTGCGACGAAAGCGTCGACGTCGACGCGCGGCCTCCCTGCCGCCGGCCGCGCCGGCCGACGGCGCCGCGGCGGCGCCGCGGCCGGCGGCACGCGGCGGCTCCTGCAGCGCGCGCGGCCTGGGGAGAAAACCCTAAACCCTAATTGCCGCCAACCGCCCCTCGCAGGCGGCGTGGCGCAAAAGCATGGCGCCCCTTTCGAGGTGGAGTCTTGCAAGGCCAAGTTCTTTTCAATCTATAAACAAAAGTATGCAGGTGGGCGCTGCCAGGCGCGCCCAGGAGCTGGAGGGCTGAGGCACGTGCGTGCGTCGCCGCCGCCGCGTGCCGCCGCGCACCCACCGCCCGCTCTCCTCCCCCCCACCCCCCGCCCGCCGCCGCCCTGCCGCGCGCTGTCGCACAGTGCCCGGCGCGGGCATCGGCTGCGAGGGAGCGCTGGAGCTGGTGGCCGCATGCCGGGAGGCGGGCCTACGCACCGCGGTGGCATCCAGCGCCGACCGCGTCAAGGTGGGCAGGGCACCGGCCTGCCCTCGTGTGTGTGGGCAGGCACGACATTGGGGCCTCCAGTGCGTCAGCTGGATGCCAGGCTGGCTGGCTGACGTCAGGCATGCATGCGCGACTGGCGAGAGCCTGGCCTGCGCGCCTGGCCTGCGCTCGCGCGCGTCGAGCGTCGGCGCCGGCGCGCCCCCTTGCGGCCGCAGGTTGACGCCAACCTCTCGGCAGCAGGCATCCCTCTGGACCTCTTCGACGCGATCGTGTCTGCCGACGCTTTCGAAAAGGCGCGCCCCTTCGGAAGGCGCGCGCTGGCTCGTCAGGGCGGCGTGCAGAGGCGGCGCACGGCGCGGCGCGCGCGCGCCACGCGCGCTCTGCTCCGCACCTGCTCGGGGCACCAGAGCCGCCCCGCGCGAGCGCCGCGAGCGGGGGCCCGGCCCTCCCCCCCCGGCGCGCGCGCGTGCGCCTGGCCCTCCCCCCACGAGCTCACGCGCGTGCGCGCCGGCCCGCCCCCTCGCATGCCGCAGCTCAAGCCCTCGCCAGACATCTTCCTCGCCGCCGCTGCGGGGCTGGGGGTGGCCCGCTCGGCCTGTGTGGTGATCGAAGACGCGGTGGCGGGCGTGCAGGCGGCGCGTGCGGCAGGTGGGCGGGCCGGCAGCAGCCGAGCGCGCGCCGGCGCCGCCGGCTGCATCCCACCGCCCGGCGTGCCCTCTGGCCCGCGTCACCTTCCCTGGCCTGCGACGGCCCCCGCCTGCAGGCATGCGCGTGATTGGCGTCACCACCTCGCTGCCCCTGGCAGCGCTCGAGGCGGCGGGGCCGGACGCCATCCTGCCGGGCATTGCACACGTCACGCTGGACCAGATTGCCAGCCTGCGGTGGCGGCCGGGCCTGCAGCCGGCAGCGGCGGCCTAGGCGCGGCACGGCCGCCTGTGCCACACCTACCTGCCATGTGTGTACACAAGAGAGACCGTCGTGCATTTCATTCCTCTCCTGCTTGGTTCAGCTCACAATTCGCAATTTGTTTGGCCGCTCTGACATTCTTGCTGCTCCAGAAGGACCTGCTGTTCTATACTGCTCAATACCCCCTGCTGAGGACCTGCTCAATACCCCCTGCGACCCTCTGAGTGACAACGCCAGCCTTGCAATGTGCTACCCCTTGTCAATCAAACAGCAAATGTGGACGGCGCTTCATGCAGTGGGCCGCTCACGCGCGCTTGGCGGCGGCGCCGGCCGCTCGTGCAGCAATCTCTGCCCCCTCGGCCTCGCCCTCGCCGCCCTCTTCTCCTGTTTCCTTGGCGCCCTCGGCCTCCCCCGCCGCCGGCGCCGCCTCGGCGTCGACGACGTGCGCGGCGGCCGCCGCGGCGGCCGCGGCGGCCGTGGTGGCGTCTGCGGCCCGCTGCAGGTAGCTCTCGATAAATCGCCGCGACTGTGCCAGAATCGCCTCGCGCTGCGCCGCCGCCTCCCGCAGCGCGGCATTCTGCTCATCCAGCTCCGTCGCGCGCGCGAGCGCCGCCGCCAGCTCGCGCGCCGCCTGCTCGCCCGCCTGCTGGCGCGCGGTCGCCGGCAGCGCGGCGGCCGTGCCGCCCAGGCCCGCGGCCGCCTTGGCCGCGGCCGCGGCACGCGCCGCCGCTTCGGCGGCCTCACCCCGCAGCCGGGCGAGCTCCTCATGCAGCGCCTCGTTCTCCACCGCCAGCGCCTCGGCCTCGGCCTCGGCCGCCGCCGCCGCGCGCCGCGCCTCGGCGGCCGCCGCGCCGGCCGCGTCGCCGGCCGCCGCCGCGGCCGCGGCGGCGGCAGCCGCCGCCGTCAGCTCCTCGACCCGGCGCCGCAGGCTCGCTGCATCCTGCTCCGCCGCCTCGGCGCGCGCGGCCAGGGCGCCGGCCGACTGCGCCGAGCAGGGGGGGGCAGGCCGCACGGTCTCGGGCCGCAGAGGCGGAGCGCGGGGCGGGAGGCGCTCGCCCCCTCCCCCCTCTCGCTGCAGGGCGGCGCCCACAGCGGCCAGCGCGCGCCAGCCTCCTCTGCAGCTCCCTGCGGCGCGCCCCGCCCCACCTGCAGCTCCTTTGCCAGCTCGGCTCTGAGCAGCTCGAGCTCGTCAAACACCGCCTCAGTGTCCGCCTCGGTCAGCACCAGGCCGCCCGCGGCCCCCGGCGCCGCCGCCGCCTCCTCCTCGACCGCGCGCTGCAGCCCCTGCCGCAGGGCCGTCAGCTCCAGCAGCTGCGTGCCGACCTGCGCGGCGGGCGGCAGCGGCAGCAAGAACGAGCCTCGCACTGCCACCCGCCTCGCGCAGCCGCCGCAGCGCCCGCGCGCGCCAGCGCCACCCATCAGGGCAGGCCCTCCCCTCCCCCGCGCCCGGCGCCCGGCGCCGCCCGCGCCGCGACCGCCCACCTGCTCCGCCGCCGCCTCGGCCCGCGCCAGCAGCGCCTCGGCATCGGCGGCCTCGGCGGCCGCCGCCTCGCGCAGCCCCCGGCTGCTGGCCACCACCTCCTCCGCCAGGCGCTCGGCGGCGTCGGCGCGGCGCGCGGCGTCGGCCGCCGCCGCCGCCTCGTCGCCCAGGCGCTGCTTGAGCAGGTCCGCCTGCTCCGCCAGCAGCGCCACCTGCTCCGATAGGTTGGCCTCCACCGACGCCACTGCCTGCGCGAGAGCAGGGCGGTGGGGTGGCGGCGGGGGTGCGTTTGGGCGAGGGCGCCCGGGGCAGGCGCGCACGCCGGCGGGCCGGGCCAGCGCACGCGCGCGCGCCGGCAGCCGCCAGCACCGGGCGGCAGCCCAGCGGCGGGCCTTCCTTTCCTCCCCGCCTGCCCGCCCGCGCCCCCGCACCTCAAGCTCCTGCTCCCGCTCCTGCAGCAGCTCCTGCAGGCGCTCCACCTCCTCCAGCCCCGCCCGCCGCGCCGCGTCCGCTGCCTCGGCCGCCGCCTCGGCCGCCGCCGCCTCGCGCTGCCAGCGCGCCGCTGCGGCGTCCCGCTCCTGGACCACGCTGCTCAACGCCTCGATCTGGTCGGCCAGCATCTGCGGCAGGGTGCGGCGCGCGGCGCAGCGCGTCGGCCGCCACGGCGCAGCAGGAGGCGGGCGGGCGCGCCGGCGCCCGCGCACGCCCCTGCGCTCTGCGCGCCCGCCCACGCCCCTGCGCTCCGCGCGCGCCCCCCCGCGCTCGCCACGCCGCACCTGCGCCACCTCCGCCGCCTCCTGGAGGTCAGCAATCTTCTGCTGCTCCGACTCCCGCAGAGCCTCCACCTCCCTCAGCGCCTCGAGCTCCGCGGCCGCCGCGCCCGCGCCAGGCGCGCCGCCGCCCCCGCCGCCAGCGGCGGCCTCCAGCTGCCGCCGCAGCGCATCGGCCTGGCGCCGCGCCGCGGCGACCTCCGCCTCCCGCTGCCGCAGCTCGCCGCGCAGCGCGCCCTCGGCCTCGGCCGCGGCTGCGGCGGCCTGCTGGCCAGGGCCGCCGGCGGCGGCGGAGGCGGCCACCTCGCGCGCCGCCGCCAGCTCGGCCGCCAGCCCCTGCAGCTGCATCGCGGCCACCTCCGCCTCGTGCTTGGCGCTGGCCAGCTCGGCCTCCTTGCCAGCCAGCCGCGCCTCCAGCGCGTGCACCTGTCGGCTCGGCGGCCCGGCAAGCGCGCGCGTCAGCCGTCATCCCTGGCCGGCGCGGCCGTCCTCGGCGCCCAGCTGCCGCCAGCCCCTGGCCGGGGACCGACTTTGGCGTCCGCCGGCCGGCGGGCGCCACAGTCGGCCGGCCGGCGGCCGCAGTCGGTCCCCGGCCGGCCCCCCGCGTCCCCACCTGCTCCGCGCCGTCGCTCATCTCATCCATGCTGCGCTCTGCCACGCTCAGCGCCTCCTCAAACTCGGCAAACCGCTCGGCCGCGGCCGCCAGCTCTGCGGCTCGCAGCTCCTCCAGCGCGCGCAGCTGCGCGCGACGCGCGGGGCCCAGGCGCGCGCGTTGCGGGGGCTCGTCGGGCTCGCGAGACACCGATTCGATTCGCGAGGTGGAGGTCGAGGTTCGCGGGAGGCGAGAGGCAGGGGCGCGCCCCGCGCGCTGCTGCGCGCGTGCGGGACGCGGGACGCAGCCTGCGATCGCCCGGCCCCTGGCCAACCTGGGGGTACCCTAAAACCCACCTGGGCGTGCAGGTTGTCGGTGGTCGCAGCCCTGGCGTTGAGTTCGTCTTTCAGCACCCTGGAGGCGGTGGCCTGCTGGCGCAGGACCTGCAGCTGCCCCATCGCCTCGGCCACCTTGCGGCTGGTGGACCCGCCGCCGCGGCGCGCGGCGGCGGCGGCGGCGCCCTCGCCGTCCTCGGCGCCGCGCCGCCGGGGCGGCGGCGCCCCCGCCGCGGCGCGCGGCGGCGCCGGCGCGGCGCGGCGGCCGAGGGCCGGCGCGCGGCGCGGCGCACCCACGCCGCGCGCCGCCGCGCGGCGATGGCCCAGCATCCTGTGCAGTTCGCTGCTGTGCCCGACGCGCGTCTAGGGACTCTAGACCCACGTCAGCAGAGGGCCTCGCTTGCGGCTGCCGCGCCAACAGGAGGCACAAGCACAGGAACGGGCGCCGTGGGTGGTCACCACGGCGCTCAGCCCTCCTTCCGCTCGGCCCCCCTGCCGGTCAGCCCTCCTTCCAGTACTGCTTGCACTTCACGCAGCGATAGAAGAGCGTCGCCGGCTCGTCGGCTGACCGCGTCTGGAACTCTTTGAAATAGGCCTCCTGGTGGCCACAGGCCTCGCAGGTGGCTGCACGCGCGGCAGGGAGGCGGCGGTGACGCCGCGGCGCGCGCGGGCGCGGCGGCGCGGCGCGGGCGGGCGCGGAGTGTGCGGGCAGGCGGCGGCGGCGGCGGCACCGCCCGACGGGCCGCGCCCTCACCCGCGGTGCGCGCCACGTTCTCCCACGCCTTCTCGCCGCCAAACACGTCCTCCACCTCCTTGCGTTTCAGCGCCACACCCTTGGTGATCTGTTGGTGGCAGGGATGCGACGGGAGAGGCAGAGCTGGGGCATTGCAGGGAGCTCAGGCCAGGGCGAGCGAGAGGCGTGTCGCTGCGGGGGGCGGCGACTGCACCCCCACTGGGCGCCCCACCAAAGCGCGCTCGCACCAAAAGCGCGCTCGCACCAAAGCGCCCCACCTTCTTGTCGATGCTGTAGATGTAGGGGCAGGTGTCACAGACAAAAAGATTCTCGCCGTTGATGTTTTGGACTGAGGGAGCAGGGAGGGGAGGAGGGGAGGCAGGCGCGAGGGCAACGGATAAGGGATACGGCGGGCGTCGATGTCGCTGCCAGCCAGCAGCAGCCGACAGCTCCAGGGTCCCCAGCCTCCCCCCGCACCCTGGAGCAGGTTGGCGCAGGTGGGGCAGAAGGTGTAGGCCGCGCACATGCGTGCGACACAGCGGGGCCTGCGGCTGGGACCGGCGGCGGGCGGGCGTGCGGCTGGGCGGGGGATGCAGCCTGGCGGGCGCTGGCGCCGGCTCATGCACTCGAGATGCCTCGCGGCAGTGGAATTGAGCTAGCGGAGCCCAGAACTCGCACCTGAGCTCTAGCCGACTGCCGGAGGGGGAGGAGCTGCAGATGGGTGGATGCAAGCGCACAGAGCAGAATGAGCGAGGAGGCGCAAATGCGGAGCTTGCCCTGGCTGAGCCACTTGTTGGTCTGCAAGAATGGCACTTCTTGCACTTCAGGCACCACTCCCTGCATTTCGATCAAGCACTCTAGCCATTCAGGCACTCCAGGGGCTTCCCGCTCAAGCTCCTCTGCTGATCATCTGATGGAGGCCGGTCCCTCCCCACACGGCCTGGAGCCCCCACACACGGGAACAACGATCGTGGCAGTGTGCTACCGCGACGGCGTGGTCATCGGGGCCGACTCGCGAGTCAGCACGGGCACCTACATCTCGAACCGCGCGTCCAACAAGATCACACCGCTCGCAGACAGCGTCTTCTTGCTACGATCCGGCTCGGCGGCAGACACGCAGGCGGTGGCAGACTACGGTGAGCCGCGCACTCACGCCAGGCGGGCGGCAGGCCCGCCGGCAGTTTTGAGCCGCGCTGCTGCGCGTGTGCGCCCATCCTTGTGTGCGCAGTGCGCTACTTTACAGAGCAGCACGCGATGCAGCTTCAGCGGCCCCCCACCGTGAAGACGGTGGCAAATCTGGTCAAGGAGGTGCGTCGGCGGCGCATGCCAGAAGGCCCGGCTGCGCTTGCCAGCCTGCGCTGCAGGGCTTGTGGGCCAGCGCTGCAGCTTGCGGGCGCATGCCGCAGGCACCTGCTGCTGCTGGAGCCACGGCTGCGTTGGGTCGAGCCGTGCGCTGCCGCAGCGCTGTCTGGAGCGGGAGTGAATGCGCTCGCGCCGTGCGCGCGTGCGCCCCCTGTTCCTCCGGAAAAAAAAAAACAACAAAAAAATCAAATTGTTCTGCAGATGAACTATCAGAACAAACACCTAGTGGGGGCGATGATCGTGGCAGGCTGGGACACAGAGCAGGGCGGCCAGGTGCGCGGGCGCAGGCGCAGGCGCGCAGCGCCCGCAGCCCGCGCTGCCGCGCCGCCCGCTCGCCGCCGCCACAGGCCGCGCGGTTTGTCGCCGCAGGTGTGGGGCTGCCCCATCGGCGGCACGCTGACACGGGAGCAGTGGGCCACCGACGGTTCAGGCAGCACTTTTATCTGGGGCTTCCTCGATTCAGAGTTCAAGTGAGGGGAGGGAAGCGCCGCCGCATGCGAGCTGCGGCGCAGGTCGGCAGGCGCCGCCGCTGGCGGCCCTGGCTTGCGGCGCTAGGCGCTGCCCGCCCCTGCCCTGCGCCGCGCCATCCAGCCGATTCCCCGTTCCGCGGCGCCCCGGCCCCCGCCCCCGCCGCGCAGGGAGGGCATGAGCCAGAAGGAGGCCGAGGGGCTGGTGGCGACGGCGCTGGCGCTGGCCATGGCGCGCGACGGCTCCTCGGGCGGCGTCATTCGCCTGGTGGCCGTCGGGAAGGACGGCGCGGCGGCGCGCATGCTGGGTCCGGACGAGCACCCGGTGCTGTGGGACGAGATCCCGGCGCCCGTGGGCATGGTGGTGTGACGCGAGGGCGTCGTGGTGCGATGGGAGAGCGGGCGGCGGCGCGCGGCAGCAGGCGGCACACTGCAGTCCTGGCGCTGTAAGTTACTGGCGTTGCACCAAGGGCATTGCCGCACCAAGCTCCGCACCAAGCAAGCGCTGGCCGCGCGCTGCATCTCGCGCCAGCCGCTGGTCAGGCGCCGCCCGCCTCGCCGCCCGCGGCCCCGGGGGCGCTCACGCCCGCCTCGCCGAGCGTGGCCCGCACCGCGCGCTCCGCCCTCCCAATCAGCTGCACATCCCTCAGTTCCTGCGCGCAGCTCGGGCATGCGGCAGGGGAGGATGGACCTCAGCCGCGACTGCTGAGCTGGTGTTCCGCCCAGGCTCGAGGCGGGCGGCGCCGCGCGCTTGCCTGCGCCGCCACAGATGACCCTGATACATTGCCCCCAGCCCTCCTCTGCCCACCTGCACCACCTCCTGCCCGAAGCTGTGCACCAGCAGCTGGCGCGCGGCTGGCTTGGTCACGCCGCGCGAGCTGCAGCACGGGCGCCACGCAGCGCCAGCGGCAGGTGACGCGCGCCCCGAGGGCGGCCGACGCGCGCACCATGCGCCGTCCCCAGCCGCCTCCTCTCGGCGCAGGGCTCCCGTGGCGCGGCTCCTCTGCGCCCACCGCATGTAAAACAGGGACTCGTCGTCGAGGTCTGACACGCTGCAGCCGTGGGTGCACTTGACGTTGTCTGCGACGATCTGCAGGCTTGGCCGTGCGTTGACGGTGGCCCGCGGCACCAGCAGCAGGTTGCGGCTGCGGGGGCGGGGAGGGAGAGGGGGCGTGGCGCGACGCGAGGCGCGCCGTGCGGGCCGGGCGGGAGCAGAGCACGCCCTCGGCGCGTGGCTGCCTGTGCAGCTGCAGCTGCGTGCTTGGGTGCAGGCCCTCGCCAGACTCGCCTCAGCTGCTGCGCGTCGGTCTGCTGCGCCAGGCGGTTGGCCCGAATGTTGCCGTCAAACACGCCGTGCCCAGTGGCATGCGTCACGATGCACCTGCAGCAGGAACGACAAGCGCCGCAGCTGCCGCCTTCAGCTGCAGCGCGGGAGCGACGAGCTCACTTTTCTAGTTGCCTGGCCCAGCCGTGCGGGTGGTCCAGCCGCAGCTTCGAATGCAGGTCCTGCAGCTGCCCTTCGCCGCAGACCAGGAAGGAGCGCATGGCTGCAGCAGGGGGGGAGGGGGTCACAGACAGGAGGATGGGGAGGCCGCTCGACAGAGGGAGAGAGAGACGGCGCGCCAGCAGCTGCGCTCGAGGCGTGGCAGCAGCCCCAACAGCCGACCCCCCTCCCCAAAGCGTTCCTCCTGCCTCGCTCACTCGACCGCGTGGCCTCCCCCAGCTGCTCGACGCCCAGGTCGTGGCGCGCGAGGCGGCCACCCAGCGCCACCTCTGCCAGGCTGTAGCTGCTCTCCGCGCCCTGCGCCACCAGCGTCGCGCGCGCGTGGAACGCGCCCCGCCCCTGCAGCTGCACCAGGCAGTGCTTCAGGTTGGCCCCGTCGTCCAGGTCCACCTCGGCCACAGAGTTGCAAAAGTAGGCGGGCGGGGCGGACCGCGCCTTGCCGCCGGCGCCCCCGGCGCCGTCACTGCTGCTGCTTGCGGCGGCGGCCGCCTCCTCCAGGCTCGCATACTCCTCCACCACCTCAGCCATCGATCCCTCCTCCAGCACCAGCAGCAGCCGCGGCGCCGACGCGGGCAGTGGCGCCGCCTCGGCGCCGGAGCTGGCAGCCGCGCCGGAAGACAGATACAGAATGTGGATGGGCTGGGCCACCGTGGCGCCCGCCGGCACGTGCACCACCACCGCGTCGCGGGCAACACAGCCGTTCAGGGTGGCAAAGGGGCCCCCACGCGCGCGGCTCTGCGCGCCCTGCGGCAGCGGGATAGGTGACGAGGGGCAGGAGGCGGGCTCAGCAGTCGACATCTAGGCGGGCTTGGGCATGGGCGTTCGCATGCCGCAGAATCGACTGGCGCCGGCAAGTGCACACAGAGCAATGCACTTGCGCGCCTCGCCGCAGCACCACAGCACACGCCACTGCTCACCAGCGCACTGGCCACCACGCCTGCCGGCGCGCCTGCCAGGCTGCCCACATACGCGCCGGCCGGCAGGGCGGGCGTGCTGCTGTGCTGCCGGCTGACCACGCCATCCACCACCACCACGGTCGCTGCGGCCGCGTCCTTGAGGCCGTGCGCCTCGAGCGCTGCAACCACGGCAGCGTCGGGCGCGGGCGAGGGCGGCGCCAGCGCCGCCGCCGACAGTCTGCTCAGGTCGGTGAACCGATACTCCTCGTTCCGCGTGGTGGGCAGCCGCAGCGTGCCGGCCGCCGCACGGCAAGCGTCCTGCAGCCGGGTCAGCCTGCTGGCAGAGCCGTGTCGAGAGAGAGGGAGCGTGTGAACGAATGCAGACGGACGGTGGCAGGCGGGCAGCACCTTGGCAGCACCAGTGCTGCTTCCCTGTGCTTCTTACTCACCCTGCAGGGACGTCTGCGCGCGGGGCCACCGCCTCCAGGCTGCGGGCGATCCACTTGTCCTCTGGCTGCCTGGCCGCAGGCGGGGCGGCAGCTGCCGGCGCAAGCGCCGGTGGCACCCTGCGGCGCCTGAGTGCCACCAGCCGCCCTCTGTTGCGTTCGCCTGTTGTGTGGAGTTTGTGGGGATCCAGCTTGGGCGCAAAGAGGGCTCGCATTTGCGTTTGGGGGGGTCCAATTGGCTGGAGCAGAGAAATCGGATTAACTGTCTGACGTTGAAGCGACGGGGTCCCTGGACCTGAATGAAGATAGACGAATGAAGATAGACTAGCCGTGCACAGCCCGCCACCCACACAGCGCTGACGGGGCCTGATCGCCAGCTCGCCGCCTAATGTGGCATCGCTTGAGCTCTGCACTGACTCAATGGCTCCAGGGCATTAAGTCAGGAGAGGGGGCAACCCCGCCGGCACTCAGGCCACGCGGTGCTCCTCTCTGCACTGCAAGCAGGCGGCGCGCCCCAGCTGGCACGCGCATCTGGCGCCTCCCGCTGGCGCTCGCACTGAATGGGTCCTTGCAGTGGGCGGGGTCAGCGAACACTCATGCGGGCGCATGCGTCAGCTAGCGGCGGCTGGACGTCGACCATGTGCAACAAATTGTAACCGCTGTCAACTTGCGCTGTGCTGGGCTCTGGCAGCCGCGTGCGTGCGCTTGCCGCTGCCTGCATGCGTCACGCCAGCAGGCTTGGCAGGCGTGGCAGGCTGCGCATGATGAGCGGCATGGGCGGGATGGGCAGGCTTGGCGGGATTGGCGGGCGCCGTTGTGGCGCCCACGCCCTCGCCCGCCGACTCCTCTGCGATCGGCTCCAGCAGGCAGGCGGGCTCGCCCTCGCCCTCGCATGCCACGCGGGGCGTCAGGTCTGCACATGCGTGTTGGTGTGTGTGGGATGGGGGGGGGGGGGGGGGGGGGGGGGTTGGGGGGGGGCACCTCCCCCCCCCCCCC
>PCFQ01000058.1:2880976-2895613 GCA_003063905.1 Chlorella sp. A99
GGGGGGGAGGGGGGGGGGGGGGGGGCGCGGGGGGGGGGGGGGGGGGGTGGGGGGGGTTTTGGGGGGGGGGGCAGTTGGGGCAGTGCACTTGCCCCGACCACACCGCGCACGTCAGCCAGCCATTCGCGAGCTCACCCTCGATCCGCCGGGCCTCGTCCTCGCCCCGCCAGCTGGGCGAGTCGGGCAGGCCGGAGTGCCCCTCGGCGTCGCTGCCAAAGGGGCTGCCCCACTGGCCGCTCGTGCTCCGGCCGGGTGACCCCCGCGTCAGCCGCTCGTCGGCCGCGCCGGCGCCGCCCCCGCTGCTGCTGTCGCCCTGCCGGGCGAGCGAGGACGTGCTGAGGCTGCCGTGGCCTGCGTTGAGCTGATTGTAGATTGCGATCTGCCGGGCGAGGCTCTCCTCCACTGCTAGGGAGATAAGTAAGGAGAGGAGCAAGGTTGGCAGTGGGGCATGCCGCCCAGGGAACAGCGCGGCGCCCCCCATGCCTGGCTCCCCCGCCCCGCCCCACGCCTCACGCCTGACTCCCACACGCCCCCCCACGCCCNCGCCCCCCGCCCGCCCCTCGACCCCCGGGGAAGTGGGGGGGGGGGGGGGGGGGGGGGGGGGGGGGCGCGGCGCCGGCGCGGGGGGGCCCCCCCCCCCCCCTCCCACCCCCCCCCCCCCCCCCCCCCCACCCACACACACACACACACACAACTCCAAGCCAACCAACCTGGTATGTCTCGGGCGACAGGCAGTCGGCGATGGCGGCAAGCTGCTCGCGCGTGAGGTGCTGGAAGATTGGCATGCCGGTCAGGCTCTCCTCGTGTCGCTGGCGCCGCTCCACCATGCTGCCAACCACCAGGCTGCGGAACGTGGCGCGGTCCAGCGCCCACAGCACGCCTGCGCGGCGGCGGGGGGCGGGGGGCGACTGGGATTATGCGGGTCAGGCGGCAGTGGCGGGGCCCCGCAATAGAAGCACAGCAAGTGGGGTTGAAGCAGGCAGGCGACTGCGAGCGGTGCCCGCCTGCGCGCCCGGCCCGCCGCCCGCCGCCTCGCTCTCATCGCCCACCCACCCACCCACCCACGCTCTGCGCGGTGACGGTGGCGGCGCGGGGGCAGTTGTACATCAGCGCCAGCTCTCCAAAGGAGCCCTTGCCCTCGTACAAGAACTTCTGTTGCCCCGCCACGCTCGCGGCGAAGGTGCCGCTCTCGATCGCATAAAAGTTGTCGCCCTCCTCCCCCTCCCTGCACATCGCAATTGGGGTGGGCGGTGGGGGGGGAGTAAGGTGGAGTGCAGCCGAGTGGGAGCGGGAGCAGCGCTGGGCAGCATTGGCGGCTGTGTTGCGCACGCGGCGCTGGCGCAAGCGGGGGGTGGCCCCTGCCCGCGCCCCCACCCGGCTGCTCTGCGGCGGCCTGTGCCGCGCTCGCCTGATCACGACCTCCCCGGCCTCCATCTGTCGCTCAAACATGGCGTCGATGATTCCAATCTGCTGCTCCTCGTCCAGCTCTGCGGCAGAGGAGAGCCGTTCAGAACGGCACATGCAGCACGCCCGCGGCGGGCTCGGCCTGCGCCACCCTCCCCCTCCCAGCACCCGGGCGGTGGCGCCGCCCTTGGCCCACCGCCCACCCACCCTTGAACAGAAGAGTGCTCTTGATGATCTCTTTGATCCGCAGCCGCGCGCTGTCCGTCTTGGGCACCACCTTGGACTTCTTCGACCCAAACCCAGCGCCCGACGGCTCCGCCGACACCTGCGCACGCGCGTGCCCGGGGCGGAATTCGCGGCGCCGCAGCACGCAGCGTTGCAGCACAGCGCCAGCCATCAGCGCCAGGGGCAGCACGGCCGCGCTTCCATGCGGCCACGTGCACACCGAGCCGCGGCGCTTGGTCTTGAAACCGGGCGGCGGCCGCATTGCCTGGTCTGCAGCGTAGGCGGCAGCGGCAGCGGGGGCGGGGCCGGGCCCGGGCGGGCTGCGGGGCGTCGCCACTGAGTCGACGACGCTGCGGCTGCACACCGAGCCCATTCTGTTTAAACGAACGTCCTGGGCCTGTGGAAGCGCAAGGCCAGTCCGCCAAGCACGGAGCCCGTTTCGACAGCGCTTCCAAATCAGGCAGCGAATTCTTCGAGGGCTGCAGAGCAGTCAGGAAGGCTTCTGGGCTCGAGAAAACGGTCAGAATTCCGTGGTCATGCGTTGACTCGCTCAATCGCTTGCAGTGCAGCGCTGAAAGCGTATTTATGAGTGAAATAGATTGTTCTGAGCTATCCGAAGAACTGGGATGAGCTGGCGCAATGCGATCCGTGAGCCGCGCCCTGCTGTCCCACTGCCGACTCCTGCCGACTCTGCCGACTCCCGTGCATAAACGGACCTCGGCACCAGTTTTGCACTCATATCAGAGATGGGGTCGGGCATGCCTTTTATTCAAGTTCGCACAGGGGGCCTCGGCAGGGCCGCCGCAGACGGCCCGGCCAGCGCAGATGGACATGTGATGTGTGAACACATGCCCTCTTCCCACACTCGCACACTCCCTCGCCACGCCGACCTCTCCACTGCGCTCTCCAATGCAAAGCTCGCCACCAGGCCAGGTCAGTTGGAGTGGATGAGCTGCTGGATGTCGACGCCGTTGGACGCCAGCACACAGAGGATGGTGAGCACTGCGGTGGGGGGCAACCAGGCGAGCGAGAGCTCGACACATTGCACCCACCATGCCACGGCAGCGGCTCGGCAGGAGCGCGCTCCCCGAACTCAGCAGCCCGCGTCAGCTCCCAGGCTGCGGCGGCCCGCCCTCGCCTCCCCGCGCGCGCACCCGCGCCGTTCCAGGTGCCGTGGATGAGCATTGGCGTGAGCAGGTTGCAGGAGCGGATGTACGAGAAGCCGAGCAGCAGGCCCAGTGAGGTGAGCTGCAGGCGCGTGGGCGCGGGGGTGGGACAGACACTCCAGGCACCGAGCGAGGCGTTGCGGCCCAAAGGCGCACCCGCCGCCCGCTGCAGGGGCAAGCTGGATGCTGCCCTGCGCGCGCGCCCGCACCTTCCCCCTCCGCCCCCGCCCGCGGCGCCCCCCATGCCTGTGGGAAGTCGCGGGGCGCGAGGTGCACAAAGCCAAATGCGACCGAGCTCAGGACCACGGCGGCGGGGGTGGGCATGAACTTGGTCAGCGAGGTGAGCAGGAAGCCGCGAAACACCTGCAGAGCATGGTGAAGGGGGAGCGGGGCGTGGTGCGAGGCGGCGGCAACTGGCGAGCAAGGCGGGGCCCGACATCGGCCGCAGCGCCCGCCCGCTCGCTCACTTGCCCGGGTCCGCCCGTTCCCGGCCGCCCAAGTGCGGCCCCGGCCGCGCACCGTCTCCTCCAGCAGCGGCGCCAGGATGGCGGTGGTGGCGAAGAGCGAGGCAAAGGTGACAGGGTCCATTGAAAGTATCGATGACACCGCGTCCACGGTGCCGCGTCCGTCGCCGATGCCGCCGGCGCCGTAGCCGCCCAGCGCCTCCATCGCGGTGGCAGCCAGGTAGACGACCAGGGGGGAGAGCAGCATGCCGGTGAGGCCCCAGGCCAACCAGCCGTCGGGCTTGCGGAAGGGCTGCCTGCATGGGCGTGCGCACGCGCACGCGCGCATGTGCGTTTTTGGGGGGCGGGGGTCCTGACGACGGGGTGCAGCGCGCCGATGGCGGGCGCATCGCGTGCATCGCAGCATGCGTCCCCATCCCGAAAATTGCTGCGCAGCGCTGCTCCACTGGAGCATGCACAGCGTCTGACAGCCAGCCGCGGCCCGCTGCCCCCCACGGGAGCCGGGCAGCCCTGCACGCGCCTGATGTCATAATTGAACAGCTCTCCTGGGAGCGGCTGGAACGAGGACACCACGGAGCGCACCGCCCAGATGCCCACCACCGTCTCGCAGACCTGCACGGCGGCGCGGGGGCGGGGGCCGCAAAGGAGGGGATGAGGAGCTGGGAAGGGAGGGAGTGCGTGGGCGAGGAGGCACCGGCGGCCACGTGGCACACAGCAGCTGATCGCATGAGCGGCGGCGAGAAGGAACAAGAGGCACCGCTGCTGCTCCTTCCCTCTGCAGCCACCTGGTTGGCCAGAGCAAACAGCGACTTGGCCTCCTGGGACAGGCCCTTGAACCCCTCGGGCCCCGCCACCACCGCCGCAAGGGGGATGAAAGCGAGACCCACGACTGCAGCAGCAGCAGGGCAGCAGCGCGCGCCGCGGTCTAGGCAGCGGGCGCGTGATGCGGCGGCAGGGCGCACGGGCTTCCACGGCAGACCGTGGCGGCGGCGGCGGCGGCCACCGGCGCGCCACTGCACCCGCCGCACGCCGCGGCACTGGGCGCCGCCCATGCCGCCGACCTGTGAAGCTGACGCTCCAGGCCAGCATGCCCAGCGCAAGCTCCTTGCCGCCCCAGGGCACGTCAAAGCGGCGCCCATAGGCCGCCCAGTCAAACCAGCGGAAGGCCTCTTCGAGCTCCTCCCCGCTCCGTGGCTGCGGCGGCGGGCTGCTGCTTGGCGGCGCGCTGGGCACCGCCGGCTGCTGCTCTCGGTCCGTGCCCTCTGCGCCAGCGGCAGAGCAGCGGGCAGGTGAGCGGGAAGGCGGGGGATGGGGGTGGGCGGACGGGCGACGGGGGGCGGGCGGGGAGTCTCCCATTGGGCAGCCTCGCTTCCAATCCATCGCGGCTCACTCTGGGCGCTGCAGGCGAGTGCTGGTAGCCGCTTGGGGGCATGCCGCGCGAGGGAGCGTGCACAGGCCAGGCGACTCGAGCAATTGCTCGCCGCTAGCTGCCTGTGTGGAAGCGGGGGCCATCCTGCAGTGCAGCAGCTAGAGCTGCATGGACGATCGAGTGCCACCGACATGCCGCTTGCTCCTCTTGTTCCACAGCGCTGGGCAGCGACAACAGATGAATGTCAAGTGCACTGAACAGCATGGAAATGCAATTGGGACTGGAGGAATACTGCGGCTGCCGACCTGACCTGCCGCTGCCGCAGCGGCCTCCTCACGCCATGCATGCGTTGCGCCCCCACTGGGTGCTAGGAGAAGTGGGACCCGGTGGGGGCGGCGCCCAGTGGGGGCGCGACATGTGTCACTCGCCCGCTGCCGCGCCGGCGCCGGCGCCCAGTGGGGGCGCAACACATGCTACCCGCCCGCGGCGCCCACTGCCGCGCCGGCATTGCCCTCCAGCCGCGCAGCCAACTCCTCCACAATCTCCTTCTCTGCTGGGAACCGCTCCCCGGCAAAGTGCGCAAACAGCTCGGCAGGATCGTACTCCAGCGCGGCCAGCTGGGAGGGGAGGAGCGAGGCGGGCATGAAGTGCGCGCCCGCGGCTTCCCGCGCCCGCAGCCGCCGCTGCAGCTCGGCGGCGCTGGGCTCTAGGAGCACCTGCAGGGGTGGGGTTGGTTGGTTGGGCAGGCAATTCTGGGCGGGCAGCTTGGCGCCGAGCGCGCGCCGCAGCGGGCAGAGCTGGACGAGAGGTCAAGGGCGAGTGCAGACACTCACAAATGCCAAGCGCCCCCCTGTGCTGCTGCCGTCTCCCTCGCTGTTGCCGCTGCCGTTGGGCTGCCGCGCAGCGCCGCTCTCCAACGCGCGCCGGTAGGCGGGCTTGAGCGCAGAGCAGGATAGCACGACCGGGCGGGCGGCAGCTGCCCTGGCGGCGAGCTCGCGCGCCAGGGCGGCCAGCCAGGGCGCGCGGTCGGCATCGTCGAGGGGCTGTCCCGCCGCCATCTTCAGTCTGTTGGCGGGCTGCAGGGACAGAAAACGAAAGACTGAGGGTCGAAGGCGAGAGAGGGGGCGGAGGCGCGTGACGGTCATCTGGTCATGCACTAACCGGATGGACGTCGTCTCCCTCCACAAAATCCCAGCCCAGCCGCTGGGCCAGCGCCAGGCCCACCGTGCTGCATCAGGACATGGGACAGGGGCCGCCTCGGCCGTCACGCCGCCTCCTTGCGCCGCGTGAGCGCTGTTATCCCTGCCGCCCGCCGCCACGCGAGCGCCCGCGAAAAACCCTCCCGCACCTTTTCCCACACCCACACACGCCCAGTAAAACCACCGCAGTGGGCGGCATGCCTCCAAGCGACCTCTAAGCCGTCCTCTGGGACGGCCCGCTTTCAAATGTGTACTAGGCCTCCCTTCAGCTATTCGTTCGCTTCAATTTTGATGCAACGGCTTGATTGCACACTCGATTTCGAAAATGGATTCCGAGGGCGCTCCGTCATTGCTTTCGCTCCCGCCGCCCTGCTTGTCTCAAGTTCTGAAACACCTAGACCTCAAGCTGGTGTAAGCGCACCGCCAGGAGCCGATCGATGCCTGCGGCCCGCGGATCTGCCCGCCCATCCACCCGCCCCCGCCCAACTGCTCCTCTCCGCAGGCTCCAGCTCGCCTGCGTCTGCTGCCAGCTCCGCGACTACCTGGGTGACGACGCTGGGGCAGCGCTCTATCAGGATGTGGAGCTCGACGTGGCGGCGGCACCTCGCCTCGCCTCGTTTGCAGCCTGGGCAGCGCCGCGCGCGGCGGGCCTGCGGCGACTGCGCCTCGCGCTGCCGGGCGAGTGTGGTGGCGACGGCGCGCCCGTGCTGCCGCTGAGCTGCACCCAGCTGCTGCCGCGGCTGCATGGCTTGATCAGCTTGGAGCTGAGCTCGGCGGTCGCAGGGATTGACCTGGGAGCGTGGGCGGCACCGCTGCGGCGGCTGCGGCAGCTGCAGCTGACGGCACCACGGCTGGTCTTGACCGAGGTCGGCTCACAGCTGTCATCGCTGACCTGCCTCAGCCTCTCGGGCCTGCCGGCGGGTCCAGCGGCGCCGGGGCTGCTGCCGCAGGGCGGTGGTCCCGGCGGCGGCGGGGCCTCTGTGCTGGTGGCCTCTGAGCACTGCCTCCCGGCCGGCCTCCTGATGCTGCGCCTGACCGACCTGGAGGTGGCGCAGCTGCCGCCCGCGCTGGCCGCCTGCGCGCGGCTGCAGCTGCTGGTGCTGTGCGGCGTGCGGCGCGCGGTGTCGGGCGCGCTCCGTGCGGCCCTGGACTTTTCAGTGGTGGGTGGGTGGCGGGGGCTGAAGGAGTGCATGAGCTGGCCTGCACGAGCTCAACGCTGGCGCGCTGCCTGGTTGGTTGGGTGTTGTCCTGCCCATGTTGCCCTATACCAGTGCGCCCCCCTTCCCCGCCGGCGCAGCTGTCGCGCCTGACGACGCTGACCGCGCTGGCGCTCGAGGACGTGGGGCTGCGGGCGGGCCAGCTGCCGCCCCCGCTGCCCCTGCTGCCCCGCCTGGCGCGCCTGGCAGTCCAGACTGGGATCGAGGCCACGCAGGTGCGCGCCTTTTGGCAGCGTGCCGGCAGGCCGAGGGCGCTGGGCAGGAGGGGCAGCACGGGGGCAGCAGGCGGAGCGCGTCTTGGGTTGACCTGTCCAGGCGCTGCTGGCCCCTGTTGTTGCAGGAGGAGCCATTTGCGCGGCTGGCCCTGTGCTCAAGCGCGCTGCAGTGCCTGGATTTGAGCGACTGCATGCTAGCTGTCTTCCCCGGCGCGCTGCTCCAGCTCACGCAGCTGCGGTGAGGGGTTGGAGCGCGGGCTGTGGCGCGCCCGCGCTCGGTCAGCGCCGGGCCGGGGCCCTCCCAACAGCTCCCAGTTCCCCGGCCCTGACCTCGGCACCTGTCATGCTCTCCCCCCTCAAACCCGCCATGTCCAGTGCGCACCGCTCTCTTTCCCCTCCCCGCCCCCCCGTTCGTTGTTTTGCCACCCACAGGGCGCTGTCGATCGTGGGCAACCCATTCCACCGCGACCTTCCCCTGGGCCTGACCGCGCTCACGGCGCTGGAGCGCCTGGCCCTCAGCGAGCGGCAGGGGCTCGAGTGGCCAGGCCTGCCGGCGCTGCCCACCCTCACGGCGGTGTGGATCGCGGCAGGGGACAAGCAGCAGCAGCCCGGCGCCGGGCACCACCCGTTCTTTGGGCAGCAGCCCCGCCCCGCGTTTGGCCAGCAGCAAGGGCCCACCGGCCGGCAGCTCCGCCGCCTCCTCCGCGAGCGCTTGCTGCCGCTGCCCCAGGTGGGAGGGGGGCCGCCGCTCGCTTTGCAGCTGCAGCGTGCAGCTGTAGCGAGCCCTGGGCTGCCTGTGTGGTGGCCTGTTGCATTGCGTCTCGCCAGCGGGCTGTCCACAGTGGGTTGCATGCGCTCCTCGTCCCCCGCCCGACTCCCGCCCTGCGCGCCTCCTCCCCCGCTGGGGCACGCAGCTGCGCGACCTCTACTGCAGCTGCTGGCCCCTGCGCGTCATGCTCGAGGAGTGGCGGCACGGCCCCGAGGGCGCCTGGGTGGAGCGCGTGTGGCGCGCGCCCGATCAGGAGGACCCCTTCTGGGATGGGTGGCGGGAGCCGCCGCGGTGGCGCGACGTGGAGCAAGGGCCGCCCGGGGGGGGACCGGCGGAGTAGCAAGGAGCGCGCGTGGCGGCGTGCGCGGCAGGCGGCGTCGCTGTGCGGGCGGCTTGCCCTGCCGCCAGGCTGGTGCGGCCCTGAAACCAACGCGCCTTGCTCTGCCCAGCTGCTGTCGAGCGTGTGACACACACAGCGGACGCAGGGAGGCATGGATGCGAGGCGCACGAGCGCAGACACAGCGCCGGCGCGTGCCGCTCACCCAGCAACCGCGCTAGCCGACGTCCTGCCGCGGCCACATGCAGATTGGGAGCTCGCTGCCAGCCGCTGCACCCACCGGGCCGCGGCCACGCTCTTGCATCCACCCCCAGACACGCCTCTCGGGGGATGTCTACACCGCGCGCCTCCGTGGTGCCGCGCCCGCCGCCGCGCGCTCACCTTGCTCCGCGCCTTGCGTCCTCCTGGAGGCAGTTGCAAGCGCGTGCGGTGCTCGGGGGCGAGGCTCAGCACCCAGCAACCAACTCGCAGCAACAGTGGGTCGCCCGATGCGAACGCGAGCACGAGGTGGGCCCCGAGCGCTCGCCGCACGGGCTAGCCCTGGTCTGCAACACACCCACCAGAGCGTGGGGGCCGAGGGGATTGCGTGGCGCGCAGCGCAGGCGTCCACTCACCTTGTGCGAGGGCCAAAGGGCTGCCAGCACACCTGACGCGCGTCAGCGGGGAGGCATGCCCATGCCGGCAGGCGGGCCAGGGGGCGCCGTGTACGCATACTGCTGCGGCGGCTGCTGCGCCACGGGGGGGCCGGGCTGCAAGCCGTACTGCCCCTGCGGTGGCGCCCCTTGCTCCTGGATGGGCGGCGGCATGCCGTAGGCGCCCACTTGCGGCTGCAGCGGCGGCGGCCCGCCCGGCACCTGCAGCGGCGCCTGGTGCGCCGGGTGGGCGCCCATGGGAGGCGGCCCCTGGGGCGCCGGCTGCGCGGGCGGCGTGGCACCGAGAGGCGCGCCGACGTGCCCCTGCTGCGGCGGCGGCGCTGCATGCTGGGCCGCGCCGGGCACGGCCTGCTGCACCGGCGGAGGCATGCCCAGAGGCGGGCCCCCTGGCACACCAGGCGGCGGGCCGCCCGGCCCCGGGGGCGCAAGCGCGCCCTGCGGGGGGGCCAACACAGGGGCGTGCTGCGGCGGGGCTGCGCCGCCCGGCCCCGGCGGCAGCTGTTGCTGCACGGGCGGCGGGCCCTGGCCGGGCGCCGCGCCGCCCGGCGCTGCCGTAGCGCCGCCGCCCTGCAGCCGCTGCTGGTATTTGGGCAGGCGCGCCCGTTGCTCCTCCATGCTTTCTTCCTCGTTGGACCACACCAGGTGGGGCTCGCTGCCCTGGGCCTTGGTCGCTGCTGCAGCGGGTGCCGCCGAGCCGGCCGCCGCCGCCGCCGTCGCCCCCGCGGGGAACAGCGCGCCGCCGGGGGGCGGCGCCTGCCCGCCCGCTGGGAAGAGCGGCGGCGCGCCGGGGGGGCCGGGGGCGGGCGCCGCGCCAAACGGCGGCATCCCTGGCCGCGGCGGGCCGCCCATGCCGGGGTGCATGCCGTAGGGCGGCGGGCCGCCCGGGTACGGCGGCCGGGCGTAGCCATAGGGCCCCATGGGGGGGGGGCCGCCGTAAGGCCTGCCGCCATAGGGCGCACCGCCGCCATAGGGCGCGCCGTAGGGCGCTCCGCCATATCCATAATAGGGCCTGCACGCGGATGGTCAGGCAGGCGGCGGGGGTCTCAGGGGCTGCCACGGAGGGCCTGCTGCTGCCAGGGCGGCCGGGGCCCCAGGCCGGGGTGCAGGGGTCGGGTGCCGCTCCGCGGCGGCGAGTGCTGGCGTGCAGGCGTGCGGGGCCAGGGCGGGCGACTCACGGCGCCGCGCCGTAGGGCGGCGGGCCGCGCTGGTAGGCGCCGGGCGGCGGCCCGCCCATGCCCATCGGCGGCGGCCCGCCCATCATGGGCGGGGGCCCGCCCATGCCGGGGCTGCCCATGCCGGGGCCGCCCATGCCCGGCCCGCCCATCGCGCCGCCCGGGGGCGCCGCGTCGGGCGGGCCTGCCGCCGCGGCGGTGGGGGGGTCGGCGGCGCCGGGCGCGTCCATGCCGGGCTGCATGTCGTATGGGATGCCAGCCATTCCATAGATCTCCCTGCGCATCAGGGGCATCAGGCCGCCGGGCGTCGAGACAGCGGGAGGGCGCGAGCACTCGCGAGGGGGCGGTCGAAACGTGGAGGTGCCCTCGGCCACGCTCGCGCCTCGGCCCTAGCGCACGCCCTCCCACCGCGCGCCCCATACGCCCTGCCGTGCTCACATCTGGGGGCTGTCGCGTCCCTCCTTGGCGGCCGGTACCGAGATGAGCGGCACCTTGTGCACCTGGGGGCGTCAAGAGGAGGAGGCGTCAGGCACTGGCGTGCTTGGTGGCTATCCCTGCAACCCCTTGGCCAGTCTGTTGGGAGCAGGCGCGTCGCGGGAGCACCAGGGCCCCGGTCAGCGGCCGGCCGCCGCCTCCCGCCGCCTCCCGCGCGCGCCGCTGGCACCGCTGCCGCTCGGCCCCTCGTCCCGACGTGGCGCCGACATTGCCCAGAGGCGCGCCTGGATGCAGTGGATGCCCAGGGCCTTGGCAGAGTTGAGCTTCCGGTTGCACTCCTCACACTGCGGGGTGGGGGCAGGGCGGGGTGGAGCGGAGTGGGGAACAGAGCAGCCGGAGCAGGCGAAGGAGCACCAGCCGCCGCGCCCGCCGCCCACCTTCCAGTGCTTGTTCTTCTGATGCACGATCAGCGTGGGCTCGTCCTGGAACGTGCGGTCGCAGTAGTAGCACCAGATCACCTCCTCCTCCTTCTTCTTGCGCTTGCGCACCATCCTGCGCGGCGGCGGGAGGGCGGGAGGCGGGAGGCTCGCGTCCGCGCGCTTGGCGCTCGCGGCGAGGCTGCTCCAGGCGCCGTGCAGCGGCTTGCAGCAGCGCTCAACAGGGGCTGGGTTCCAGCCTGCGAGCGGGCCAACGGGACCTCGATACGGGGGGAAGATGCGCTCCCCTCCCCGCCTGTCGCGCGCCCGCCCTTGCTGCGATCAGCGCTGCTGCCTGCGCGCTGCCTGGTGCCCCTCCCGCCTGCCACGTTGCTGTTGGACCCCTCGATCACGCGCCCGCTGCTGCCGCACCTGACGAATGGCGATGAGGGCTGCCTGAGGCTGCCTGCTGCCCGAGCTCGATCAGAGCCCACGTATAGCTAGACAGCAAAGTGCAATGGTGGAGGACACACCGCTCAGCCCAATCCCAGGCTGCTACTTAGTAACTTGCTCGGGGGCGTGTATGGCAGCATGGATGGTGCTGATGGCGAGCCAGAGACGCTACAAACACAAATTTGGGCCACGCGACCTGCACACTTGGCCCCGCCCGCCTGCGGCTGGCCCTCGTGGCGAGCCTGGGCGTGAAGCGGACCAGCCCGTCATTCCTTGCACAAGCCCAGTTAGATTTAGCAGTTCCATCTCTCACAAGATCACGCGTTCATGTCGGTCGGCCTGCCTTGCGCGCCTTGGCGCGGCCGCTCACGCGCCGCCCCCGCCGCCGCGCACGCCCATCCGCCGCACCAACCCCTGGCTGAAGGCGAACTCCAGCGCCGCCGAGGCAAAGCCGAACAGCAGCATCGACTGCCCCGCCGCCAGCGCGGCCTGCGGCAGCGCGGCCGCCACCTCCTCGCCCGGGCTGGCGCTGGCGGCGGCGGCGGCCAGCAGCTGCGTCGCCTGCGCCAGGCCCCTCACCAACCCAAACGCGGCGACCACGCCGCCTTTGAGCTGCGTGTTGGCAGCGTCGGTGTGCACCGCATACCGGTACGTCACCCCAAACAGCACGCTAGAGGCTGCGGCAGACGCCAGTTCCAGTGCGCCGGCGGCCGGGCCGGCGGCCGAGGCCAGCAGGAACGGCAGCGCGCCCAGCGTGCCGCCCAGCCCCGCCGCGGCGGCGGCCTTGCCAGACTCGACGCGGTCGGCGTCCTGCCAAGGGGCAGAGGGGCGAGCGGGGCGCGGGACGGCAGCGCGTGGGGCGCGGACGGCAGCGCGTGGGGCGGGGACGGCATCGCGTGGGGCGCCGCAGGGCCCCGCACGTCGAGCGCAGCAGAGCCGGCGAGGCCAAACTGGCGGCATCGAAAGCCAGGGCCTCGGAGTGCAGGGCTGTGCATGCGCCCGCGCGGCGCGCGCCGCACCCCCGCAGCCCCCGCGCGCCTGCTCAGCGCTGACAGCGAGCGCCGCCTTCACCGCCTCGGCCTGCTCGGTCTCGAGCTGCGCGGCCCGCAGCAGCAGCTGCGCCGCCCGCACCTCTGCGTCGGCCACCGAGCTGGAGGCCGCCAGCACCTGCGCCGGGGGAGCGCGGGCGCGCATGCAGGCAGAGTCGACGCGGGCGGCGCGCGGGCCCCGCGCGCAGCAACGGCCGGCGGCGATCGGCGGCGGCCGGCGGCTCAGAGACGGTCGGTCGCTCCCGGCGCGCGCCTGCCGCCGCTCCTCAATCAGCGCCGCTTCGCCGCCCGCCTCTTCAGCGATCGCCGCCGCCAGCCGCGCCTGCTCCGCCTGCAGCTCCGCCACGCGCCGCGCCGCGGCGCCCACCTGCGGGCCGCAGCGGGGGCGCGGGGGGGGGGTCCGTGCGCTGCCGCCAGAGCGCCCGGCATGCAGCAGCAGCACGAGGCGGCGCGAGGCGCCTCACGCGCTCGATGCGCGCCATGGCCTCTGGGTCTGCTGCGATGAGCTCCTGCACCAGCTGCTCCAGGGGCACCTGCAGCAGGGAGGGCAGAGGTGTGCAGGGCGCTCGGCGGCTACGGGCGGCGACGGCCCCTGCTTGCGATTCTCCGCAACCGGCCGTGTCGAGCGACTAAGGCACTGTGCCGGCGAGCTGGGCGCAGCAAGAGAGTTGGCGATTTTTGCTCAATCCCTGGTCACCCTGCGCACCTCTCCCTCAGTGCCTGCGCGCGCAAATCGACGGGATCGGGCTGCGCTGTGCCGTGTAGCTTTCGGGTTGAGCGCAGTGGCACGCCCTGCCCATGCTGCTCGCTTGGGCAAACTGTGGGCGATCGCGATACAAGCCATCTGGTTCGGTGGGTTGAAGCGGTGATGGTGTGCAAAGCGAATCAAGAAATGAAACGAGGGCGACGCATGGGGTGGCCAACCTCACACGTGGCGGCCACCCTGCCATCACGCACTCACACTATGTTCTGTCAAGCTGGTGTTACAGGGCATGGAACAACGGTTGTTCAGCAACAATTGTATGTATCAGAGTACAATCAGGCGGTTGAAGGTTGTACGGGCCAGCAACTGGCAAAAACGGCGCGGCACCGGCGCCGCGGCAGATCACAGACGGAGATTCAGCAGCAAGGGCAGAGGCAGATGGAGGAAAAAAAAGAGGTCAAACGTCAAACACAAACAACACGAACAATTGGACACTACAAACGCTCTAAAAAAAGATCAAATCTAGGGGCTGCGAGGCGGCCTCGAAAACCAGACGCGCTGTTCGGAAAGCGCAGAGCAAAAAAGGAGCGGCGGGAAAACCAGTGCTGGGGAGGGGCTAAGCGCCGGCAGTGTGCTAATATGAACGTCGCCTGTTGCGGATGGGCATGGCACGAGGCCCTGGGCAGGGGGCAGGTCTGGGGGGAAAATCGGCATTCAGTTGAAAAGGCCAGTTGCGGGGGAAGAGGGGTGTACCTGCATTCTCGGAGCACAATTTCAGGATTGGAAATTCTCGTCTCTATGTGCGTGGCACGGCGCGGCGCGGGAGGCGCCGCGGACAGTCCATTGGCAGCCGCGGCCGCGCGCCGCCGGCGGCCCTGGAGCGTCGGCGCTCCGCCGCCGTCGCCGCTCGTCGGCCGCCCGGGGGCGCGGCAAGGGCCGCCCCTCGGGGGGGCCCGCCGCCGCCGGGGGGCGGCGCCATTCCCTCAGAAGGAGCCACCGCCAAAGCGGTAGTGCTGCTCCCGCGCGGCGCTGCCGCCGTCTGCGTCGTAGAAGTCGGGGGCCGGGGACGCGCCCGCCTCCGCCACGTCGTCCATCTCCCCGCTGTTCTGGACCCCGAACCCTCGCTCCGCGGGCGCCGCCGCGCGCGCCACGCCGTTGTGCGCCACGCCGTTGTGCACGCGCGCCCCTGCGGGCGCGGGGCGGTCGGGGCCCCCGCGCATGCGCGCGCGCGCCGCCGCGCTGGCCACGCGCGCATTGCGCGTCTCGTGCCCCGCCATGCCCTCAAGGGTGGAGCGGTACACCTGGGGGGGGGGGGGGGCGGGGGTCTCAGGGGGGGGTGGGGCATGGGCGGGAGCAGGGGATCTGGGGGGGGGGAGGGGAGGGGGGCAGGA